>CM029369.1:4669484-4871177 GCA_017165825.1 Hepsetus odoe
GGCTTTCTCGGTTCCTCTGTCTTTTATTCATCCCTGCTTCATTGTGTTTCCATGGCATCCTTGGTCCGTCCATGGCCATTATTGTGTCTCTGCTGTTTATTGACTCAGCACAGCTCAGCACAGATTCATGCAATGAGAAGGTGTGACGGGACCGTTTAGAGTGAGAAGCAGTGTGTGTGTGTCCGCAAGGGGGGGTGTAAGTGTGTGTAAGTGTGTGTGTGTGTGTGTGTGTGTGTGTGTGTCCAGCGCCACTGCAGCAGGGAAGCAATGATGTAATGTAGAAAAAAAGAGCCCAACACCCCCCAGACACAGAGGCAGACAGAAAGCCGAACGAGCAGACAAACAAACAAAAGGGCAGACAGTGATAAACAACAACAGACAGAGAGGTGGAGAAGCAGGGCAGAGAAGAGACAGACAGCACAGACACATAAGGAATCTTAAAGACATTTAAAGACATAGAAGATGGACAGATAAAATGTCCAAAAACATAAACAGACAGACAGGCTGAAAGACAGACAGGTCTGCTTGAAATTAACCTATAGGCAGACCTAACTGACCTATAGACAAACTGAAAATTGGACATACATACAGCCAGGCTTGAAGACAGACAGAGAGACAGGCTTGAAGACATACAGGCAGCCTGAAAGAAATATTGATAGACTGGGA
Organism: Hepsetus odoe; assembly: GCA_017165825.1. Taxonomy (NCBI): domain Eukaryota; kingdom Metazoa; phylum Chordata; class Actinopteri; order Characiformes; family Hepsetidae; genus Hepsetus; species Hepsetus odoe. The sequence continues at coordinate 4,670,151 of CM029369.1, forward strand.
GAAAAAAACAACCATGCAGACATACAGACAGGAAAGAAGACAGAGAAATGAACAGACAGAATGAAAGACATGACGACAGAAAGAGAGAGAGGCTGAAAAACAATAGGTAATTCAGATGGACAGACAGAAAAGCAGGCAAGCTGAAATCAACACAGACAGGCAGACAGACAGGCAAACGGGGAAAGGGCAAGATTGCTCAGTGAGGACAGGAGGGGGGGGCAGACAGACAGTGAAGCAGCCCAGTGGCTGTCGGATTTGTGCAGACGTGTCTCTGCCCGGTGGACTGGGGCGATGGTTCTGGCTGCTTGCTGTTTACTGCCGAATCCCAGACCAAATAGATGCTGACACAAAAGGACGAGGTAACAGCACTACATCCCATAATGTGAGCCATTTTCTCCCCTTATTCCTCCGTCCTCTCATACTTGTCCACTAAAGAGCTTAAAGGACTCTTTCAAGTGTCGTTCACTAAACCTGTACTGGTGTATAGTCCCACACACACGTGTGTATACTGTGTGTGTTAGGATGCGAGTGAAGTTGTGCCAGCAGCAGTTTGAAAAGATCCAGAGAGACTCAGAATAAGGGTTTAGTAGTCTTCACCCTCAAGGCTTGGTGGCATCATGTGTTGGGGAAATGAAATTGGTGAAAAAACTAGTGACATTTTAGACAAAAACTTAGACTGCTTGCTATTAAACTTATAATAAATATCAGGTGGACCACCACTGGTAATAGAAGGGGTTTCCTTTAATGCTCCTCATCCTCATCTAATCCAACAGCTTGGATTAATAATCTGAGGGAATGAGTTTAGAGTAAGAGGATGTTTTTGCCACCTTTACAGTTAATTAGGTGCAGTCTTTTGGTAAAACCTGATGCTTATTCAAAAATAATTTGACTTTATTTGATCATGTTTTATGTCCCGGTTTTGCCAGGCTTCTGGGATCTGAGATAAAATTAATTTGTTAAGTTGTTTTTATTGTAATAATAAAAAATGCCATTATAGACATCCTTTTTAATGCTGTCCAGTTAAAATGGAGAAAAAAAGATTAAATGCCAAGTGAATGTTTATAATTGACCAGGTTAACCTAACATAACTATAGGTAATAAATAAATCAATCAATCAATATTTGATGTGTTTATTCATGTATTTATGTATGTATTTATTTGTAGTTATGTTCAATTTAAATGCTCAGTGATTTAAATGCAGCAAAACTGACATCTTACAACGAAAGGCTAAAAGGGAACACTGTAACCTTTTGAATGTCTTCCCTCAATAACATCTTACCATCATTTCTGAAAAATAAGTTACGATGCAAAGGGGTTTATAAATGCAGTCAATAAAGTGGTACGATAATGATGAACAGCCAGAACAACAACGTATTCTGCTGAATTAGTGCCACTAAATGGAAAGGACAGGACACCCAGCAGTCATTTTTAAATTAAATGACAAAAAATCACAATATCCTGCGGTCTTGATTGAAAGTTTAGAACCTGATTGTTGGATAGACTGTTGATTTGCATGGCACTCAGGTAAGAAAAATCAAGATGAGGTGCTGTAAGCCGTACACACCATGGGGAACAAGCTGGGTTAAACCTCAACAGCTTGGCCTTATCATCAGAGTGAGTAAAGCTTAGAGTAAGAGGGTGTTTACACCACCTATACGGTTAATAGCATGTGGGTCTTTAGTCTGAGCATGATGCTGATCTACGTCCTGGGGCAGAAAAGCGTTTTATCCAAGTTGAGAACTGCAGACGGCAAAGGCAACCCCCACCCAAGAGAGAAATAAATAGAAGCAAGAGAGAAGAGAGACCACTAGAGGACAAGGTCAAAGCTGAATATCTGATCAAGGCCGAGGGAGTTGTTTATGAACTGAAGCAAGCTGGGAAGAACTCTTTAAAGGCTTATGTAGAAAATGACTGTCCATAACGACCAAACCTGGCAGCCTTAAATCTTGAAGCTGGTTTCAAATATGAGTACTGTAAGTAGAATCTGACTGGAGTTTCTGCATGTCAGACAATTTCCTCACATGCTAGAAATAGTCTGTGTGGTTAAGGCGAGGGGCTGCACCTGGGTAGAGCACTAACATCTGAGTTTTAGCGATTAGGACCCAGGATTGAAAGATTGTGAAAGTGAAAGTGACTACCCTTGTCATTGTGAAACGCAGCACAGTACAACACAACGAAATTCAGCCTCTTTGTTTCACCCATACACACACATGCAGCAGGAGGCAGCTATTGAAAGTGCCTGGGGAGCAGTGACTAGGACGGTACCTTACTCAAGGGTACCTTAGGGCAACCTACTGGTGAGGGAATCAAACCCCCATTTTTCCGATCCTGGGCAACTCCCGAACCACTAGGCCACCGCTGCCCAGAGTTACGGACCAAAAGGTACTCTTCAGTAAGGTACTGTTCCTGTAACGGTGGTGTGGTACCGGAGGGACGTCAGGTCCGAGCCAGGGGTTCAGAACAGAAGTTTATTAAACAAAGGAGAAAACACAAACAAACAAGAACTCAGACTGCAGTTACTACTCAGGTGACTGACTGACTGACTGACTGACTGACTGACTGACTGACTGACTGACTGACTGACTGACTGACACCACCATTACGTGCAGGCATAGCCTATCTAATGAGCCGCGCTCTGTTCTGACTCATCGGGGCTTAAATAGTCAGCCCCAATGATGCACACCTGCCCGCAGGGGCTCAGGTGTGCTTAGTCAGAACAGAGCGCCCTCTAGCGTACCCTAAACACCTCGTGTGACAAACACCCTGAATGTGACCGAGAGCGCCCTCTAGCGTGCCCAAAACACAACACACGTGACAGAGAGCGCCCTCTAGCGTGCCCAAACCCTAACACACGTGACAGAACCCCCCCCCAAGGGCGCGGCTCCCGAAGCGCCCGAACGCAGCCGAACCTCAGGGGGAAGGCAAAAACAACAACACAAAAGTCCCTAGTCGGGACACATGGTCAGGTCCATACAAAAACAAAAAAAAAAACAAAGGGCCCCGGCCAGTCATGTCGGGCAGCTGGTGGTGGTGAGGGGAATCCCAGCAGTTCCGTCCATCCCTTGGACCGGTGCCTGCACTGGGTTCTGAAGTCCTTGGGGGCCTCGCCTGACCCCGCGGAAAGCCTGGACTCGACTGGACCTGAGAGGGAGCCATACACAGACGTTACAGGGTTTACATAGGAAGTCCCTCTCCCTGTTTCGGTCTTACTTCCCGGCCGCTTGGGGCCCGGCGACGCCGCTTCCCAGCTTCTGGTTTCACTCTGACGGGTTCTGTTGGACTCCCTCCATAAGTCGCCTTGTTCCGAGTCTGCTGAACTCAGAGGATGAACGAGAGGTTGGGAGCCATCATGCAGCGGTTCGACCTCTGGAATCTCTCCCGGCCTCTCCATCAGACTGTTCTTCAGCTGCTCGGCTCTGGTGTCACCCACCAGGGTCCCAGCATGAACTGGCTTCTGTGGAGTGAGTCGGGATTCGAGGGTCGCCAATCTCGCTTCCATACCACTAACCTGCTTCTCCAGCCCGCTGAGCTTTCCGGCCCCACTTTGGGCCTCTCTCAGTTCCGCCTGCAGAGCAATGTTGTGGTCCTGCACCCTTCTCAGCTCTGCTGTGGTCTGACTCAGTTGCTCCTCCAAAGCGGCTAGTTGAGCCTCCAGCTTCTCCTGACTGGTTGGAATCACAACTCTCCTCGTTGTCTGGCATACAGTTGGGTTTCTCTGTTCCGGTGTTCTCCTCAGTACCTCTCTTTGGAACACCATCACAGCATGTATCTTAACGCTAGAGACCTCTCTGACTTGGCTGCTCCTTCCATGATGCTCACCTTCTCCTTGAACCGATGTCTCCTTCTTCCTGTCCTTCGAGACCGCGGCGTTCACCTGTGGCATGAAGGCTCCTTCGGTCAGCTGCTGGTAGCATCCTGTAAGCAACTCCTCCTGTTCTGCAAACTGGACCTTTCTGCGGCTGATCTGCTCACCTCTGAGGTGGGACTGGATGGTCCTCGCCACTTTGCGCCACACGGCTCGATCTCTCACCGGCTCCTCTCTGACTGACTTCTGCAAGCCCCTCGCAGCATGTTGACACCTCTGTCGAAGTCGAAGTCCCGGTCTCCGCCTTCCGAACCGCCTCTGACGACCACTCGTTGCCCAGCGCGGCCTCCTGAAGACAGATCCCCGCTGGTGCACTCTCCCAGCAGCCTGAACAATGACAGCAGCTTGGTTCATAGCGTTCATGTTTCTCCGCACTAAATAACCTCTAAAGGTGGCCTGGATGCGTATCGCTGACTTTTTCAACACCAGGAATCTCTCATGTTCACTTTTGCCCCTGATGTAGGACCTATAATATTTTTGGATGAAGATGACTGACCTCCTTATGGCCTGGTACTTGATTACCTCTCTCTGTCTTCTGAACGCAGCCTGAATCAAGGAGGCTGTCTGATGGTGCAGGATCACCATCTTTCTGACTCTCTGACCTCTGAAGCAGGCTTGCAGGAACGTGGCAGCGGAGCGCAATTTCAGGAATTCCTCTCTCTGTTTTTTGGCTTCACGTGTGGACCGATATCTCAGCTGGGTCGCAATAACGGTCTGTTTGAGGCATAAATATCGTGCTCGAGCACAGTGAGCCCTGTACGCACCTTGTATCCTAGTTGCAGCCTGGTGCTTCAGTTTCAGAGCCTGTCTGGTCTTCATTCCTCGGAATGCTGCTTGTAGAACAACGACAGCCCCTTTTTTCTCCTTTAGGGACTTCATTTCTTGCCTCATACTCTTGTTAGCTCTATAATATCACTGAACCGTCTTGGCTGCCCACAGTAGCTTCAGGTAGTACTTTCTGTTTATGTGTTTCCTCACCTGTGCCTGAATGGTTACAGCAGCCTCATGTTCAATTCTCCTTTGCACCCGAGCTTTCCTTTTAAACTTGCCACTAACCTGGAACTGCTCCTTCTCTGCTTTCTGTGTAGCAGATGGCTTCATGGAGCTGGTTTTGGGGGTCGACTTCTTGATGCCGCTTTCCTTGTTGCGAAGGGCTTCCTTGGTCGACTTCCCCGGTTGCGCGATGCAGGAAGTGGTCTCCACCCTCCTCCTGCTCTCTGCGTCCGGAACTGCCTTCTTTGCCTCGCTTCTCTTGTTCCGGGCGGCCTTCTTTGCATTCCTCTTGGTGGGCGCCGTGCTGTCGCTGTGAACACGGAAAGACGCGTTTGCTACCAACCTCTAGTGGTGATCCGGGTTGGCCGTGTTCCCGCTATCAGCTGCGCGCGGCGCGTTCTCCGCTGGCGGACTGTGGTTGCTGGCGCGCTGCGGCTCGGGGGACGCCGTGCTGTCGCGCGCCGGTGCGAGCGCTGAGCTTCGTGCTGTCGCGGTGCGGAGCGCTGAGCTTCGTGCTATCGCTGTGGACACGGAAAGGCGCGTTTGCTACCAACCTCTCGTGGTGATTTGCGCTGGCCGTGTTCCCGCTATCAGCTGCACGCGACGCTTTTTCCGCTGCCGGATCGAGGTTACTGGCGCGCTGCAGCGCGGTGGGCACGGTGCAGTCACGTTGAGACGCGGGGGGCGTCGTGCAGGCGCGGTGCGACGCGGGGAGCGCCGTGCTGTCGCTGTGAACACGGAAAGGTGCGTTAGCTACCAACCTCTTGTGGTGACTCGCGTTGGCCGTGTTCTCGCTATCAGCTGCGCGCGGCGTGTTCTCTGCTGGCGGATCGTGGTTGCTGGCGCGCGGCGCTCTCGACGCTGAGTCACTGTGTTGAACTGCGAGCGGTGCAGTTGCCTTCGTGCTTCCGCGTTGAGCCGCTTGCGACACGGTAGACGCCGTGCTTCCTCGTTGAGCTGCTTGCGGCACGGTAGACGCCGTGCCTCCGCGTTGAGTAACGCCAGCCGTCAATGAAGCCCCGCCTTCCATGTCGCGTGCGGAAGAGAGCACGCGGTCCAGCGCGTTGAGATAGCGCTGTGTCCCTTTAGCCATGGAGCTCAGCATCCGGAGACAAAGCGCGAACCGATCCATGCGAAGCTCGGGATCTAGGATGATATCGAGTGGGAGCAGCGACGTCGCATTCCTCAGACGGCGCTCCAGCTCCCTTGCCGTGGCCGCCGGTGTCCGTCGCACCCACTCCTCACCGTCCAGCTGTTCGCGGAGGTCTGGAAAAGTCGCCCCTGTCTCCCAGGACTTTATCAGCTGCAGCGACTGCTCCACAGCATTGGCTGTCGCCCACAACACGCACTCCATATCGCCATCGTGGCTCGCGACGTCCAGGTACTGGCGGCTCATTCTGTAATGGTGGTGTGGTACCGGAGGGACGTCAGGTCCGAGCCAGGGGTTCAGAACAGAAGTTTATTAAACAAAGGAGAAAACACAAACAAACAAGAACTCAGACTGCAGTTACTACTCAGGTGACTGACTGACTGACTGACTGACTGACTGACTGACACCACCATTACGTGCAGGCATAGCCTATCTAATGAGCCGCGCTCTGTTCTGACTCATCGGGGCTTAAATAGTCAGCCCCAATGATGCACACCTGCCCGCAGGGGCTCAGGTGTGCTTAGTCAGAACAGAGCGCCCGCTAGCGTACCCTAAACACCTCGTGTGACAAACACCCTGAATGTGACCGAGAGCGCCCTCTAGCGTGCCCAAAACACAACACACGTGACAGAGAGCGCCCTCTAGCGTGCCCAAACCCTAACACACGTGACAGTTCCCCACACTGCTAGACACATTAAAACCAACTGGCCTTTCTCCGGACTTTTTATTCTCGGGACCTTCGGTAAGGCAGCATCTGCTGATCTTAGCCTGATCTTAACCTTAAGGGTTTTATACTGAGACAGACAACCAGAGCTCAAACATGTAACATACGTTCTCTTTTTCTCGTTAGTGTCAATACTCTGTCTGCAGCGTTCAGGACAAGCTGTAGTCTGTTGATCAGGCTTGTTGGTGATTTAGTCAATTGAACATATTTCCTCAATTTGGAGCTGTTCTGATGCTCACCCATCTTCTTTTTGGCCCATAATCGGCCTGGTTTGCATTTGAAACTGGTGAAACTGGCTCAATAAACCAGTCTCTCTGTACCAAGACCCTGCTCTCTCATTTCAGGTGAGGATCTTGAAATTGAGAACTAAATCCTGCTCTCCAGCAGATCGAGTAAGAGTGTTCTAGGGTAGTGGTGGCCTAGTGGTTGGGGCGTTCCCCCAGCATTAGAAGATTGTGGGTTCGATTCCCTCACCAGTAGGTTGCCCTGAGGTATCCTTGAGCAAGGTACCGTCCCCGTCACTGCTTCCTGGGCGCTTTCAATAGCTCCCCACTGCTGCACGGTGTTTGCATGGGTTAAATGCAGAGGTCCAATTTCGTTGTGCTGTGCTGTGACCTCGCAATGACAAGGGTTGTCACTTTCACTTTTTTCACTTTTTAACGATAAGCAACTAAGACGAACAGAAGGCACGCACGGTTTATGGCTGGCATGTGCAGTTTTGAACTTTTTGAATTTCATGTGTATTTCGTGATGCTTTAAAAACAAAAAAAGTTATAATAATGACAAACAGTAACGAGGCCGTCCTTCTGTTCAAAGCTTGCAAATGAATCAATATTTGCACTCCTGGTCCAAATTCATGAGCAGCTCTGATCGCCCTCTGGCTTTTTGAAGCCTCTTTATTTTGGAGGTGTCTTAGACGTAAAGGACGGACACACGGGAGGCTTGGGGGAGCTGCATCCCCTGAGGTCCCCTGAGCGACTGAATTATGGATGAGGGGAAAAAGCCGCTCCAGTCCAGGATTCGGGATTCTGGAAGCGTCCTCTTCTCCAGGCCCTCGTTAAACATTTAGGACCCCTTTCTGCCTCCTTATGTCTACTATAGGGGGGTGTCCAGGCATCAAGACATGCATAAAAACTCAGCTGTTTATGTTGACTCAGGTGTCCTGCTGAGTGCAGGACATTTTGGAAACGTGATATTGGCGAGTCAATATCCAGATGTCTTCATGGGGACAGTAGTGGGCAAGTGGTTAGGATCAGAAGGCTGTGGGTTCGGGTCCCAGACCAGTAGGATACCCTGAGGTACCCTTGAGCAAGGTACCGTCCCGCCGCTGCTTCCCGGGTGCTAGTTTGGCTGCACTGTGTGTGTGTGGGTTCACTGTGTACTGCACTGTTTCACAGTGACAAGTAATCACTTTCACTTTCACTTCATATCACATCACTATCTGGTGGTATTTAATGGAGTTAATGGGAGCATTGCTGCTGAGCGATGATAAAAGCTGCTTTGTTTACATACTTAAAAAAAAAAAAACTATTTTAAAGTTTGATTCCCAGATGAGATGGTCCGAGTTATGTTCTCCTCATGTCTGTCTGTTTTCTCCAGGAGCTCAGGTTTCCTCCCACCGTCCAAAGACATGCTCGTCAGGTGGATTGGAGATGCTAAATTGCCCCCTAGGTGTGAGTGTGTGTGAGTGTGTGTGAGTGTGTCTGTGCTATGATGGCAGACGACCTGTCCAGATTGTCTCCTCGCGTTTCGCTCTCTGTGTGCTGGGATTGAGTGATCACTCGTGACCCTACTTAGGACCTTGAAGGTCATGAGTGAGTGAGAAAGAGATCTTTACATTTATTTATCTTAAAATTGCACCTCTTTTTGCAGAATTGTTTAAAGCACTGATTGGTTGTCTTTGTAACCAAAAGCTCAAGTGGAAATTTAAGTTATCAGCATCCTACTTTATAAGGAATTTTTTTACCGTGCTGAGCAAAGCCCAGAGACATACGTCAGGTCAATATTCGTTAAAGTCAATATTTGGTTTGACCACCGTTGTTCTTCAGCACAGACTGAACTCTCTTAAATGAGCTTTCTTGTCATTTCTTCACGTCATTGTTCTTCAGGAACTGTTCTCCAGGGTTCTTGAAGGACGTTCCAAAGATCTTCTTTGGATGGTTTTTGCCTTTTGTTTCCGTTCTCTGTGGAGATGATCCCACACTGCTTCTGAAACTCATCAGGTACTGGGACTGTAATGAAAATGAGAACCAAACATATTTTTCAAAAATCCTGGAGAAATATTATGCTTTAAATAAAAGTCTGGCTCTTTGGAAGCCAGGAGGAGTGGCTCAAGACTTTTGCTCAGGCGATACCTCTTTTTCTTAGCCATTTAGCTGTTGCTGGGAGACACGCAGCCAAGCAGTGTGTTTCAAAACACCCCCAAGGAACTTTCTGCAAGAGAAATAAAGCAAAAAAGGCCTTAATTATCCCTCCCAAGTCCTCAAAGCAATGGAAAGGTGAATAATGTAGATGTCTAAGGGTTAAAGACTGAGAGCAGGACAGTAGGAGGAGACAGAGAGAGACGGGGAGGGAGCCTGCCCTGCACATACACTGAGTTTGGGTGCAGTGTGGCTGTAGTGAGCATGCAGTTCACCAGAAGCATACTTAACACCATCTGCTTGCCTTCTGCCTTAAACAGGCAAATCTGCTGGGATGAAACATTAAGATAGTAATCCTGCCTCGCTCTCAGTGAGCATTTGCGCCACGCTAAATCGCAGCCATAAGAACTCGAGTGTCTTTAGGAGTTCCTGCTCTAATCAGCAGCCAAGATGTTTCTGTTTTTCTACACCCGTCCCACCCCTGTGTGTGTGTGTGTGTGTGTGTGTGTGTGTGTGTGTGTGTGTGTGTGTGTGTGTGAGAGAGCAGGGTGCCTCAGGAGGGAGGCAGGGAGCCACTGGAGCTAATTTAGATGCAGCGGGCCTCCCAAATCACATAATAACATCCTGAAAAGACAGAGGAGACCACACCAGAGGAGCCTGGCCTGGGCTGATCTCTTCCAGGCTCCGGCCTTCACTCACCACACATCCCCCTGCTCGAACCCGGCTAAAACGTGTGTTTGAGTGTGTTCATGTTTGAGTGTGTTCAAGTCTTTTTATCTTTAAAAACTGAAAAAGAAAAGCATTTTTGTTCGGTTAGTTAAGATGATGATTAGGTTTAGAGTAAGGCTTGGAACATTCTTATATGTGTGTGTGTGTGTGTGTGTGCGTGTGTGTACACATAGGTTGGACAGGAAGTGGAATATTGCAACGAGGCTTCCAATTCACCGTTGCAAAAACGATTGATTATTTTACAAGAGATACGTTTTTAATTGAGCATCACGTATACATTATGTAATGCTTTTTGAAATTGTTAGGTGTTAATATGTGTCTTTTTGTTGGTAAACTAGAGCTTAGCGATATGCCATCTGTTTATCATTATCATGGAATTGTTGCTGATATTGCAGAAGGCAGCGAAATGCAAATAAGCCCATAATCAACGGACAGTTGCTGCTGAGTGTTGCAGATTTGATCTCTTGCTCCTTTACAAATAAAATTATGGTTTTTCTTTTGTTTTGTTTTTTTCTACTGTGCTTTATATATGCAGAGGATCTCTTTTCGGATTGGCTGTTGAGTACTGCAGCTCATTCATTGGCTGAAACGCTCTTTGTAACATGACAAAAACCATCACTAGAAATCTGGCTGCTGCAGCAGGTTAGTGTCCATATGATGTGAAGCCCTGCTGTAAACAAGGACAGAAAAGATCATCGTGTGTGTGTGTGTGTGTGTGTGTGTGTGTGAGCCATGCAGGCACAGCTGAGGGGGAAGCAGGTTTTCAATGTGTGCAGTTGTGTTTTGAGGGAGGAGCGGCTGTTTGTGGAGGATGAGTCACTGTGGAGAGCTCGCAGTTTGTCTAAAGGCGCATGGTTTGAGCAGAGAGCAAAACGCTGTGTTTTCCACTTCAGATCCCCCGAGAGACACAGCGAGAGAAGCTCAGGGCTGAAAGAGAGAGCGAGAGAGCAAGAGCGAGCTTTACCTGGCTGATCTTTTGACTTCTAATGGTTATTGTGTGGAAGATTGAGCCTATGTGGTCTGTGTGTGTGTTTAAAAGTCTTAGAGTCCACTATACCTGCAGCATGTATCAAGTTCTTTTTGTGTTTTTTACTTGTTTCTGAATCATTAAAAATCTGTGAAAAACATTCCCGAAATAATCTTTTCCCAAACAGATGTGTTGGGGCAGTGGTGGCCTAGTGGTTTGGAAATAGGCCCCCGGATCAGAAGGTTGTGGGTTCGAATCCCATGCAAGTAGGTTGCCCTGAGGTACCCTTGAGCAAGGTACCGTCCCCGTCACTGCTCCCCGGGCACTTTCAATAGCTGCCCCCTGCTGCACGTGCTTATATGCACGGGTTAAAAACTCCATGCATCTTCCCCTGCACCTTATCCATCTATCCACCCACCCTATCACTTGACCCATGCATCCATCCATCCATTCATCCATCCATCCATCCATGCATCCATCCATCATCCATCCAGCCATCCGTGCACCACTCCATCCTTCTTCCCCTGCACCTTATCCATCTATCCACCCACCCTATCACTTGACCCATGCATCCATCCATCCGTTCATCCATCTATCCATCCATCCTTATTTTTTTTAATCCTAAAAGTACAGCATCTCTGTGGCTCTGAACAACGCTTTATGTTTAGAAGACGGTTGTAAATGTTTTGGAAAGAGTCTACTTACTATTTTACACATATTTTACACATTTACACTGCTGGGAATAGATTAATTACATCTGGAATTTACAACAGCACAAATATTTCATCTCTCCCGTCCTAAAGAGATCATATGAGTGCGCTGTAGTGGAGGAAACCGCCGCGAGCAGAGTGCAGTGTGATTTGTAGGTTATAACTCCAGGGGTCAGAGACACTGTGAGCTCCATTTGTCTTTGGTTTAATTCCCTGTTGAGTTTCAGCTGCTTTCAGAGCAGGGCCACATGACAGATCCTGTTCATCATATCACAAGCCAATCCTGTGAAAGCCTGTGATATGCAAATGAGCCCTCCAACTAATCATAAAATTAGTTCATGCTTTGCAGGGAACTGCCTGTCCAATCACAGCTAAGGCTTTCTGTGTGAATGTGAGTGATTCTGGGTGTTCATGTGAACCAACCAGGATAGTTTGGATTAATATTTGAATTTTTGGCACAACATATCAGTGCCAGCCTGTTTGGGACAATATATACCAGCCAAGGATAATGGAAACTGTTAAAATCCACTGCAGTGACTTGAGGACATCCATCCATCCATTATCTGCCGCTCATCCCAAACGGGGTCGCGGGGGAGTGCTGGTGTCCAACCCTGGACAGGTCGCCAGCCCATTGCAGGGAGGAGCAGGACGGAGACGGCACCTTGCTCAAGGGTATCTCAGGGCAGCCCATTGGGAAGAGGTTCGAACCCCCGATCCTCTGATCATGTGGCCGACGCCTTAACCACTAGGCCACCGCTGCCCCGACTTGAGGACATCAGCCATCATAATCGAAACTGTGTAATAAATGGGTAATATACATATAAATGGTCCTTTTCTGATTGGCTGTCCTTTATTGTGCCTCAGTCTGAAAGCAGTCTGGAATTTAACACTGCTTATAATTTCAGTATCAATTTATATTTTGGCTGAACTGTTGTAGCTGTTTTTGCAGCTTATACAGATGGACAGTATGGACTTCAAACCGACCGCCTGCATGTCCTCTCTCACCACGTCCATAAACCTCCTCTTTGGTCTTCCTCTTCTCCTCTTTCCTGACAGCTCTATCTTCAACATCCTCCTTCCAATATAATCCTCGTCTCTCCTGTGGACATGTCCAAACCAACACAACCTTGCTTCTCTAACTTTGTCTCCAAGACGTCCAACCTGAGCTGTCCTCATTTCTAATCCTGTCCATCCTCGGCACACCCAACGAAAAGCTCAGCATCTTTAACTCTGACTCCTCCAGCTCCGCCTCCTGTCTTTTCATCAATGTCTTTGACCCATATAACATAGCTGGTCTCATAAACATCTTGCAAACCTTTCACTCTTGCTGGAGCAGTCAGGGTTGATCATGTTTGTGTCTTTATTATATTAACTTTTTTAAACAAACTAATGAGTACTGGGAGTACTGAGTAATGGGAACTTTTTTGGCATTAGCAGTCCCCGCATTTTTTTTTTCCTCTCTCTCTAAAAGATGCACACACACACACACACACACACACACACACACACACACACACACACACAGTCCTAAAGAATAGGGAACTGCTTACCCATGCTGGTTTGCATGAAAAGACAGTTATGGACATCAGCACATTAGTATGTGTGATAATGTTTTAAACCAGCAGTGAGTGTAGCTGAGCACACATGACAAGCATTGCAGAAATGCATTCATGTCGTTGTGAAGATCTCTTCATTCAGCGGCGTGTCTCTAATCATACCTGTCCTGCATTGCAAGCTCTTTGAAAAACATCTTATGAAGCTCTACGGGTGACAGAGGCTTTCCAACTCTTTCTAAAAACCCATAGCCCGTTTTTACTCTGTAACCCAGGACACTGTCTTTTACCCATTTCTGAATGTACAGTACCGTGCAAAAGTCTTTGATCACCTGTTATTTCTTCAGAATGGCCTTGTTGGTGCAAAAATAACATTTAATGACTGTTAAACTGTCTTATCTTCGACATATTGATTTGATTAGATTGAATTAGAGCAAATGTTTTAGCACTCCAGGCTGCAAAGTGGCTAAAGATAAAGATAAAGGGGTTCCAACCGCTCAGCGTTCAGCATCAGCAGTAAACGAATCACCTGATCATCTGGAATCATCTGCACCTGTTTCTTCACTGCTTCATGTCTTAAGTTAGACGTTTTGTTCTGCTTGAAGGTTCAGACGTAGATCACTGTGTGGATTAACACAAAACCATCAAACTGCTCAGGTACAGAGACTGGACTGAAAATGAGAGACAAAAACACTGTCCTTCAGGAAGATCTGGAGAACTGCTCAGGTACAGAGACTGGACTGAAAATGAGAGACAACAACACTGTCCTTCAGGAAGATCTGGAGAACTGCTCAGGTACAGAGACTGTACTGAAAATGAGAGACAGCGACACTGTCCTTCAGAAAGTCTGGAGAACTGTTCCTCAATAGTGAAAGTAACCATTCTTGTCATTGTGAAACACAGTACAGCAAGACACAGTGAAATTAGACCTCTGCATTTTACCCACACACAAACACATTTGCAGCAGGGAGCAGCTTTTGAAAGCACCCAGGGAGCAGTGATGGAGACAGTGCCTTGCTCTAGGATACCTCAGGGCAACCTACTAATAAGGGACTCGAACCCATGATCTTCACAGGTTGCCTGCACCTGACCTGGCTGGGTGTGACCCCTGGGGATCATCAGACCCCCTTTAAGAACCATGGGTTTAATGCATTGTTCAAAGAACTCATGGTAGACTAGACCATGGAGACCAGACTAGAGAGACACTATTGATCAGAATGAATTGTTAGCTCAGAAAGACAGGAGTATGAGTGCTGGACAAGGAACAGAGGAAAGACAGGAACACAGAAACAGATGTGGTCAAAGAGGTTGCCCAATGCAGGATCAGAGACTGAAGGATAAACAAGGAAAGCAAACGGATCATACACAGCATGAAGTGACCCACAGATGGTGATGAGATGAGCTTTTCACCCACAACATGCAGCAGGGGGCAGCCATATTCAGCACCCAGGGAGCAGTGATTGGGGTAGTACCTTGCTAAAGGGTACCTCAGATTTGAACCCATGACCTTCCGATCCTGGGGACTAGTCCCTAGACACTAGGCTACCGCTGCCCCGTGCAAAACAGTAATTTAATGGAAGCATTAATAAGCACAGCAGATAGAACTGAACAAGGGCTGTTAAGACCCTGAGAGTCAGAAAAAGGTGCTGAGGCACTGAAGCTGTCTAGGCAAAGGTATGGAGATTTGGAGTGACAATGCCTGGGAGACATGGCTCTATGGTGACTGATGAATCTGGTGTAGTGACAGCAAACAGGTCAGCTGTAGCCCGACATGACCTGAGGGCGAGGGGCTGGAGCTGTAAAGGCCACAAGAACTAAGAGAGAAGTTCAGTTCAAACCTGCAGAACTTTCCACCAGATTTTAAGAGGAGAGAGATATACAAAATGTCTTGTGAATGGACTAAATGCTCATGGAGTAAGTCTTTTTTTTCTGCAAGGTTTGGCGGTTGTCTTGCTCTCACACACCTAATCCAAATAATGAGAGCATAAATGGCAATTAATCCAGATGTGGGCTGGGAGAGGTTCAGTGGCCTAATGTTTAGAGACTAGGCACCATAATCATTACCACTGCCCTCTATGCTGTATTATTTAGAAAGATTCATCTTTTTTGCACCTCTAAAATGCAGCGAGCATTGATATTCCCCACACACTCATGCCCTATCATGTCCTCTGTTCACTGCTGTCTTTCCCAGAGAAAACCCTTGGAGAGACATCTTGCTGGCTCATTAATAATCAGGGAAAATTCACTTTCACTTTGAGTCTTTATGTACTCACTGATAACCCTCAGCAAGCCCGGATTCAGTCCTCTATGCCATGTTAACTGCAGAGCACTAGGGACTGCTGTATGGAAATAAGGACATTATTGTCTGTTGGAGTCATTGTAGTCATGCTGTTTTCTGTTCAGTGGCAGTAATGAGAGATAATTTCCCCAGAGACAAAAACAAATCTTTTTTTTTGTTTTGCTGTGACTGCAAAACAGATTTTCTTCATTGTGCATGGTTTATGTGTGTAAATGTGCAAGAGGTTGCAGGCATTTGCTCCTTTGGGGTAGCGTTGGCCTAGTGGTTAAGGATTAGGCCCCAGGATAGGGATGACATGGGTTTGAATCCCAGACCAGTAGGTTGTCATGAAGTACCCTTGAGTAAGGTACCGTCCCTATCACTGCTCCCTGGGTGCTGGATATTGCTGCACCCTACTGCATGTGTGTATGGGTTAAATGCATTTTTGTGGAGCAGTGGTCTAGTGGTTAGAAATTCTGCCCAAGGATCGGAAGGTTTGGGGTTTGAATCCTAGACTAGTAGGTTGCCTTGAGGTACCCTTGAGCAAGGTACCGTCCCCATCACTGCTCAGCCTTTAAGTATAAATTATTCATATTAGAAATGAAGGGGTGGCGGTGTTCTAGTGGTAGGGTATTTGCCTATGGATCAAAGGTCACAGGTTTGAATCACACCATTAGGTTCCTGAGTAAGATCCTTAACCCTGAACTGTCCCTGTAATAAGGACATGGAAGTCGCTCTGGATCAGAACATCTGCTAAGGATCTCAAATGTAAGAAAATGATATAGAAGCATCCAGTGCCAGAAGAATAGTATTAAGCCTATCAGTTTTTAAATTGTCTGTGAAGTTGTTGTTTTGGACATTTTTTTAATTTTTGTTGTTGTTTTGGACATTTTCAAAACTGGTGTTGAAAAATGCTTAAAAAAATTTGAGAAGATGGGAACCTTAACAACCATGCAGTACTTTATAAACCATCAAAAGTGTTACCATCAGATAAAAAGCATGTACAGTCTTCATTTATACATGGAGTTTTGCTTTCATCTTGCTTTAGATCTGAAAAATTTGGATTTTGTCACTGGGCCAATAATGAGAAATAAGTAGAAATAAGCGAAGTGACAAATGAAACAAACATCTGGACTACCACACTCAAAAACTGAACATCTGGGATGTGGAGAAAGGTTTTATGGACTGATGAGTGTGTATTTGTCACTGGGTGATTAGAATGGTGAGAAGCAGGAAATGTAATCAACTTCTAGGGCTGAATATTGGAGATTAAAGGACATTTGTCTGTAGAAACACTGAATGAATGTCATTCTCTTTGAAATCTACTAAAAAACAATGACCCACAGCTCTTTCCTCTTCTCTTGCAGGTTTGAATTTGAGGTTTTATTTCACCTCGTTCTTCTCCTCTCCCGCCTGAGCTCTACACGACTACACTTTGCCGTGACAGCCCCCCACACGTTTATATCCAGCTGCCATCCCCACCTGGAGCCCACCACTAACAAGACAGGTACCAAGATATCAAGTCTAACAGTCCTCAGAGCTGTGCACGAGTTGTGTCCTTGTGACTCCATCCACTAACTGAGCAACTTGAACTGACCAGGTTCTCAGGGGTTCTGAAGCCCGTCCCAGCAGGGCAGAAACAACCGCTCTCACACACAGACAAACCTAGGGGGCAATTTAGCATCTCCAGTGATGGGTACAGTACCCTGGGGGGATGCCTCAGGGCAACCTTGCGGTTTGGGATTCAAACCCACAACCTTCCGATCCTGGGGCCTCGTCCCTGGACACTAGATTGCTCCAAGTACTCTTCCTAAAGTAGTTATTTTCAGCATCTTTCCACCACATTAAGTGCAAAATATTTTTTTTTTCGTTCGAGTGTATCTCCTGTCTCATTTTGCAGTCACCTCACAGCAAGTCCTTTCTGTGTGGGGATGCTTCTCTTTGTGGGACATCCTGTTTTCTCCTACAGTCCAAGGTCATACGTTTTAGATGGGCTAGAGATGCTAAATGGCCCCTAGGTGTGAAAATGAGTGTGCTTACCTACACACTCTCCTCATTTACATTTTACGGTCAATTAAATCTTAAAGCAGATCTTATCCAGAACGCCTTCCAGTTCCTAATTACAGGGACTGTCTACCTGGAGCAGCTCATGGTTAAGGGTCTTCCTTGGGAATCTTAAGGTGGTGGTGCTGGAGGTGGTTTTAGAACACGCATCCATAGACAAGTATACTTCCCCTACCCTTTAGGTTCCATTGTGGCCTGTGACACTGGTTAGGGTGAGCAGTTGAAATGATGGATGGGTGCACAATGAACATTTTGGAATCATCCATATTCCTTAAAACCACTTTTATATTCACTAAGATGAGGGTTGCCCCATAATGTAGGTTTAGAGGCAGTAGCAAGTGCTGCAGTACAAAAGCCTTTTTCTGAAAGGAGCATCACGAATCAGCACCCATGGAGGTTTTACAGACAGTAAATACTTTTTACTGGAGCAGGTAATGTGTGTGTGTGTGTGTGTGTGTGTGTGTGTGTGTGTGTGTGTGTGTGTGTGTGTGCGTGCCCTGCTCTCAAAGCACTGAGAGCAGTGTGTGGGTTGTATACGTGGGAATAAGTGTGACGCACAAAAGCAAAAAAACCCAAACAAAAGCCTGGTAATAAGGACTGCTCCACTTCTTCTTTCTTAATCTAACATGCTCACTCTCTCCCCCTTTCCCTCCATTTATAAGTCCATATGTCACTCCATCACTTTATCTGTTTATCTGTCTGTGTGTCCAGGAAACAAACTTTTTCAAACTACAGTTAAATCCAGTACTGAAGACGAGTTTATCACATATCATGTATTTCTTTTTTCATGATAATTAGTGAAAGCGACAAGTTGTCGTTGTGAAACACGGCGCATCACTCGGTGAACCCCAAAGACATGCAGAAAGTTTTGGAGACGAAGTTAGAGAATCAAGGTTGTGTTGGTTTGGACATGTCCAGAGGAGACGAGGAGTATATTGGGAGGAGGATGGAGCTGCCAGGAAAGACCAGAGGAGGTTTATGGATGTGAGGACATTGCATGGTTCATGGTTATTATTAAGTTCATTTTACTTTTTCTTTCCTTGGGCAAAAAAATGGGTATGTATCTAGAACAGGAAGATGTGGGTTCACGACACCATCTCTGAGTGAATTATTCAACGGTTACTGGAGTGTGACCTTCAGTACATCATGTGGTGCATTGACCTCTATCATTTTCTCTTCTGTTCTCTTCTCTCCTCTCCTCTTCTCTTCTCTTCTCTTCTCTTCTCTTCTCTTCTCTTCTCTTCTCTCCTCTCCTCTCCTCTTCTCTTCTCTTCTCTTCTCTTCTCTTCTCTCCCTCATCTCCTCTCTCACTCTCCTCTTCTCTTCCTCTTCTCTTCTCTTCTCTTCTCTTCCTCCTCTCCTCTCTCTCACTCCTCCTCTCCTCCTCTCTCTTCTCTTCTCTCCTCTCACACTCTCACTCTCCTCTCCTACTCCTCTCTCTCCTCTCCTCTTCTCTCTTCTCCTCTCCTCTCTCCTCTCACTCTCTCCTCTCCTCTCCTCTTCTCTTCTCTCCTCTCCTCTCCTCTCTCCTCTCCTCTCTTCTCTCTTCTCTTCTCTCTTCTTTCTTCTCTTATCTTCTCTGCCTCTTCTCCTCCTTTCCTCTTCTCTTTACTTCTCTTCTCTTATCTTTACTCTTACTCTCACCTTTTTCTCTTCTCTTCTCTTCTCTTCTCTTCTCTTCTCTTTACTCTCCATCTCTTCTCTTCTCTCCTCTTTCTTCAGTACTGTTCACTCATATTCTATGTTTTCTCCCTTCTTCTTTTTTCTTTTCTCTTTTTTCTCCTCTCTACTCATCTGTCAATTCTTTATCTCTTTCTAACTTTTCTTTCTCACGTTCTTTGTCCATAACTATAACTGATGGATCTTTGCATTCTGCGAGTCAGTGGAGAATTAGCTGTAATGAGCTGAAAAGTGAAGATACAGTGATGAACTCACTGATGATCGCTGAGTGTCTTCAGGGCTGAAGATGATTGCTGTAAATGTTCCCTGTTGCAAGGCCACTCTGCTGCCAAATCCTACTGACGAGATAGCACTGTGACTCCGCTAATAAAGCAGTCTGGTCCTCCACATCCCTCTTCTGCACCACCTAACAGTTTGTGTGTGTGTAATGTGTGTGTGTGTGTGTGTGTGTGTGTGTGTGTGTGTGTGTGTAATGTGTGACAGTATTATGTGTGTGTGTGCAGTGAGTTGGAAAGCTCTGCATTAACATGAAACATTTTAATTGCAGAGGTCAGGCTGCCGCCTGGACTGTGAGAGAGAGAGGGGCAGAGGAGAAAGAAGAGAAGAGAGAGAGAAAGAGAGAGGAGGAAGAGAGAGGAGAGAGAAGAGAGAGAGAGAGAGAAGAGGAGAGAGAGAAGAGGAGAGAGAGAGGGAGACAGAAGAGGGAGAGAGAGAGAGAGAGAGAGAGAGGAACAGACAGAGAAAGAGGAGTGAGGAGAGAGAAGAAGAAGGAGAAGAGAGAGAAGAGAAGAGAAGAGGAGGAACTGAGAGAGAGGAGAGAAGAAGAGAGAGAGACAGACTGAAGAAAGAGAGTGAGAGGAAGAGAAAGAGAAGAGAGAGAAAGGCAGAAAGTGAGGAGGAGAAGAGAGAGGAGGGAAGAGGGAAGAGAGGAGAGGAAGGAGAGATGAAGGAGTAGAGGGAGGAGGGAAGAGAGAGGAAGGAGAGATGAGAAGAGAGAGGAAGGAAGAAGAAGAGAGAGAGAGAAGAGAAAGGAAGAGAAGAAGAGAGAAGAGAAGAGAGAGAGAAGAAGAGAGAAGAGAGAGAAGAAGAAGAGAGAGAGAAGAGAGAAGAGAGGGACTCATAATCTTTTCAATGTTAGCCACCATTTGCTGCATATCTGCTGTTTCCATTTGCACACCTTTAGTCCTGGATGTTCAGAGCTCTGTTTATCTTTCTGACGCACTGGGAGCTGCTGTATCGCTCCACCACCTCAATCCTGCTCGCTGTATCATCATCAGCCCCATTTCGAGCTGTGCTTCGGTCTGGAAGTCGCTTCACCCCCAGCAGCTCATGAGGACGATGTGTGATTATTTACCTCTGGCAAAACTGCACTTCGTCTTCATGATCCTGCATGGTGTGACCCAGATCCACATGTTTATTCCTAACCCTTATTCCTGCCAATTTCTTAATCCAGATTCGAATTCTAAAGTTAGTGAGTTGTTTAGAACTCCCACAGGTGTTATTTACGCTGAGTTAGTCTGAAGGAAGCAGTGATTAAGCACAAGAGCTTTAACTTTGTCTTTTACACAGATCATAGGTCTCTACGTTCTTAACTTCTCTTGCTCTTACACACACACACACACACATGCCACACACATGCACACACACACGCACACACGCCACACGCACACACACACACACACTCATAAGATTCCTTATTATTTAAAAAATGAAATAAACCATATTTATTTTAAAATAATAAATATATATTAAATCAAATATAATATATATTTTTATGGAATTACTATGTAATTTAACGCAAATATGATGATATAACTTTCTCTTTTATACGTGTTGATAGAATGGCAGCTGTGTGTGTGTGTATTATTATTATTATTGTGTATGTATATATGTGTGTATTATTATATTTATTTATTTGTTGTTGTTGTATTTTGTAATAATATTTATTATCACTATATAATCATCACTATAACAGGACCATTCACAGCCCCATTTTCCAACCTTAAACAGGCTGTTATCTGTTCAAATCCTAATTTGTGTAAATGGTCTCTGTCTCTGGGCAGCGGTGGCCTAGTGGAATCGGGGGTTCGAACCCCTTCCCAGTAAGTTGCCCTGAGGTACCCGCCAGAGCATGGTGCCGTCCCTGTCCTGCTCCTCCCTCACGATGGGCCTGGCACGACCTTGCCTGTCAGGGTGCGTCCCCACGTCCTTCACCCTGTGTGCGCTGGGATGGACACCAGCGCTCCCCCGCGACCCCGTTTGGGACAAGCGGCAGATAATGGATGGATGGATGGTCTCTGTTCTAACCAGCAGCTCTGAGCTCACTTTATCCAAAAAGCAGTCCAACCTAAAACACTCTTTCTGAATTTCCAGCTGGGGTCCTTACAGTTAACTGCTTCTTCTGATTGTAAGCTTGGCAGATGATTTAAGCCCCGTAGTTTTAGAAGATTTCTTCTTTATTTACCAAGTGCTTCCAAAAATGTTTTCCCATCACATTTTTTGATCAAAGTCCTCCTCTTATGCTTTTGAGTTCATAAGTACCTACAGATTCTGACTAAAACCACATGCAACTTCCTCAAAGTGAAGTGACCTATCAAGTCATGCGTGAAACTTTTATTACAAGTGAACCTGAAATGCTTCTGTATTTAACTCACACCTCTAGTGCAGCAGGATGCAGCCATATCCTGTGCTTACGATAACAGTGATGGGATGGTACCTTGCTCAAGGTATCTCGAAAGTGTAACCTAGATTGAACCCATGACCTTGCCAATCACGAGCAACCACTGGACCACACGCTGTGCAAGTGAGCGTTATATTTGGAGAACTAAGCATTGAGTAGAGCAGACTTCTAAACTCTCATGTCCAACTCAAACATTTCTACCCGTCCCAACGAAAGTATTTCCATCGCCTATCCGGCTGCGGATCCCTCTCCAGGGTTGGTGGTTGTTTCTCTCCCCGGATGGCATTTCAGTGTTGCGGTGAGTGAGCTGAGTGAATGTACTGTGAAAATCTCGGTGGCTGTGGTTTGTCACAGTGTCACTCACCTGGAAGCTGGGGGGCTCGCGAGTGTCTGCCGCGATCCATGAGGCACTGGAATCATGATGCCCTCAGACAGGCCATGCCCTCCTCTGGTGAGAAACCGCCCTCAGTCGCTTGGCATTCTGGGAAAAAAAAGGTCAGAGCTGTCACTTTCATCTGGGCCGGAGGAAACGGCCCTGCTGAGCTGCGAAATCTCAGGGCCAATCAGGGCCAGCCTTTCCCCACCACGCGCTGCATCCCGCCACCATGCGGCCTTCCACACAGCCTGTTTCGTCCAAGCCACTGGGTCTGCAGACAAATCATAAACAACATCCTCAGAGGGTTCACTTTCACTTTACTTATGCATGAATCTGGAGCGGCGTGTTGCTTTCCTTTCCATTTAGCTCTTCTGATTTTTTTATAAACCTGGCTGCTTCATCTGTGTGGTGTTTATTCTTTTAGGCCATGATTGTAGACTTCAATTCAGCAAAACACGCCATTCATTGCTTCCAGTAAAGTGCTGGTAAGGCAAGAGTCCCATTTCCAGGCTGGAGAAGTTGTGGACAAGGGCTCAAGAAAAAAAGCAGAGTCGGCTAAAATTAAGCCAAGCAGCAATAAACTGATGAAGAACAATCTTTGAAGTACAGAGGAAGTAAAAACTGCTGTATACTGGCAGGAGGAGAAGAGAAATCAGACTGGCGACTAAACACAAAAGTCTTTATAAAGCACTTTATTGTTGGCTTGAAAGTGGCGGCGACAACCCTTGTCGTGATGCGAAGGGTCAAGCACAGCTTGAGACAATGAACCACAGAAAATTGGACCTCTGCGTTGACCATACTGCACGCACACTCAAACGCCTGCCGATGCAGCAGTGGGCAGCTGTGCCAAAGCGCCGAGGAGCAGTGACGGGGACGGCACCTTGCTCAAGGTACCTCAGGGCAACCTGTTGGGAAGGGGTGTGAATTGCTGTGAATTGCTGTGATTAGATGTGAACTGTACTGTTATTAGTGGGGCACAGTGTACTAGTACTCTGTTTGAGTACTGACATTAACCAGCGATTGGCTGTGCGTGGTTGAACTACAGAAGGTAGTGGTCTGGCACTGCTCCCAGAAAATGCACCACACACCTCGAGAGACAGCAATTTCCACAGCACTTTGTTCCTCTGCTGTCAGGTGTGGTGTGTGTGTGTGTGTGTGTGTGTGTGTGTGTGTGTGTCCAGTCTAGCCATTCTTCCTGCTTTCTGTTCATTTGTCTTTTGTCTTGAAAATCCCTAGTTTCTATTATTCTTTCACCACTACTATCTGTCTGCCCTCTCTCTCTCTCTCTCTCTCTCTCTCTCTATCTCTCTCTGCCTCTTTTTCCTGTTCTCTCTCCATCTCCACCACCTTACCTCTCCTGCTTTCTGTTTTCTCTTTCTCTGTCTCATCTTTCTCGTTTTTCTTTCTCTGTCTCGATTTATTCTTTCCCCTGTCTACTTTGTTCTCATCCTGTTTTCTTTCCTTAAAACTCTCCCCATACTCACACACTCTTATGTCAGGCTGCTGAGGACCCATGGATTCTGTTCTTGCTGTTAATAGAACTGATGGCATTAGTACTCATATCCACTCATGGCCAAAAACGACTAGCCAAACCTCCTGCTTCCACTGTTTTCTAGTTTCCTTTGAAGTTAGCCTGTGCCCACAGATCCTGCCTGTCTGGCTTAATAAAATCTGTAGCCTCCCCCTGGAGACCACTATTTCCACTATTTAATGCTAATTATAAGAGAAAGTAAAGCTGCAAGTCACTCATTTGCATTATCTCGTTGCATCAGATGAGATCACCTCTTTGCCTCCTGCTGCTTAAAACCACTCATACATTAATCAGCAGCTGGAGGGACTGCACCACTTCAATGTCATATCTGCCTCCAAAACCTCAAATAGTTAAAAAATGTCACTCTTAGAAGATGGTGCTCCTCCTTCCATGATGTTTTGATGTTTTTGCCTTTTTTTATAAATCTCCTCTTTCTTACTGAGTTCATTTGCTGGTCAGGAGGGCATTGCTTTTTAATCTTGGTTGCTTCTGTTATCACTAACTCCCAGTGCCCAGGTTGAATGCATGATTCCTCTCATCCCAGGTTCAGTCAAAATCAATATGAATGTCAGGAAGGACTTGCAAGCTCGTTTACCTCATTTCTTCATATTTAACTTCCACAGAGACAGAGTCTCTTGTTTTTAATGTATTAATGAGCAACAGTTCTCCAAACCTCCTGAAGGACAAAGTTTTTGGCTCTCATTTCAGTCTAATCACTGTATCGGAGCTGTTTCAGAGACAGAACCAGTGTGGGGTCATCTTCTCGAAGGAAACATCAGCAAAAGGCAGCGGCAGAGCTTTGACGTCCTTCAGAAGCCTGAAGGTATTCCTGAAGATGACTTTACTGAAATGGTAGGCTGGAGTCTAAAGTTCAGGCTGTGCTGAAATATGGCACAGTAATGATGCAAATGTGCCATCATTCGTAAGGCCATTGCAAACAGATGAGCAGTGCTGTGTTTAAATCCATTTCCATCATTTTCTGCGCATTCCCCAGCGAGTGCATTGAGTACTGGTGTCCAACCAGCTGGGAGCAGGACAGAGGAAACGCACCTAGAACAGTCAGCTCCAGCCACGCCATGAGGAGGAGCTAGACCAGGGGACAGCACCTTGCTCCAAAAGAGTACTAGAGGCAACCTGTGGGAAGGGGTTTGCGAACTTCGATCACCTCCAATCCAGGTGGCAACACCCCTATTCACTAAGCCTACACGCCCGCTAAACTGTTCAAAATTCCAGATTTAGGGTACAATTTGTGGTATCTGTGACCTTAAGTGCAAATTCAAAGACAGACCCCTTTATGTCCCTTTTTTGATTCAGCTCTTTAACTGCTGTCAGTCTCTGATCCTCGGTTTACCTGCTTGTGCCTATTTATTGGTGTCGCACTGGAAGGCAGACTAGTGTCTGCTTTCAAGACAGACGCTTATGTCATGGTATGTCTGACTGACTCAGCGGTTTTCCAGAAGATTTGCCATGCACCAACCTGTTCTCTGAGACAGCTGAGTTTAAGATATTCCCCAAAATAATTAAGTGCCTTACTACATGTATGTAATAATGTGGCAATAACATGTATGCACATTTGAGTGTGAAACATGTGTGTGTGTGTGTGTGTGTGTGTGTGTGTGTATGTGTGAATTTTACCACCCTTTCCCTGTTGCACCGCTTCAGGCAACTTCCTAGTTCTACAAAACTCAAACCTGTGGCGTGTGAAGCAGCTCCTTGTCTGATGTTCAGAATCTGCCTCCTGCGGGGCGAGTGGTTTGCCAGCCTGGCTTCTGAGGCAGGCACTGTACCCAGTGTGCCACACGTGCCAACCTCACACCAGTGTCTTTGGCAGAACCACCAGAATTGCTGAAGGTTATTCTGCCCTGTAGGGTCATACGTTCACACCTCTTTGCTCTCTCTGTCACTTTTCTTTCTTATCTTTCCACACACAGAAAGAGAGAGAGAGAGAAGAAGAGAGAGAGAGAGAGAGAAGAAGAAGACAAATAGGGAAAAAGGAAAAGGAGAAGAGAGAAGAGAAAAGTGTGAGAGAAATAGAGAAAAAGGAAGAAGAAGAGAGAGGAAGAAAGGAGGTGAAGAAGATAGAAAAACTAATGCATAAGATGGAGAAAGGGGGTAAAAGGGTTAATCGAGAGAGGAAAAGAAAAGAGGAAAGAGAGAATTGAAGAGTGAAGAAAAATTAACCAAAGACCACGAGAGAGAGAGAGAGAGAAAAGAAAAAGAGAGAGAGGAAGATGGAGGAAGAAAGATAAAAAAGATAGAGAGGTGAGAAAGATTTAGAGCTGTTGAGAGTGGGGTAGATGGGAAGGAAAAGGAGGGAATGGCAGTTAGTGAAAAAAGAAAGAGGTGGGAGGAAAAAGATTAAGTAGAAAAGAGAGGATTTTTACAGTAGGTGCCCCCATAAAATAAACAGATTGAGCAGCAGTGCAGTGTGTCCTTCCTGTTTCTCTGTGCTGGAGATTTTCTGACGAGACACTGGAGGAACTCGGGTTGGTGTCTGAGGACAATGTGCAGAACCGATGAGTTTCCTTAAGCGCTAATCCTTTAACTTGTCCTTTAATTATACTGTTATCTTTCAGTGGTAGAATGAGACTATTGGTTCACTCTACCTCTCTAATGAGACTATTGGTTCACTCTACCTCTCTAATGAGACTATTGGTTCATTCTACCTCTCTAATGAACTCTTCCCCCAACCATTAGTGTGATGTCAGAGGAGTTGTTGAGGAGGTGAGGTGTCCAACATAAATCACTAACTGCCAAAGTTTTTGAGCCAAAAGATGCAGGCTTTGTTTTTTGCTGAAGCCAGTATCTTATCTAAATATGAGATTGCTTTTTAATTAATTAAATATAATAATGACATAAAGGGGCAGCGGTGGCCTAGTGGTTAGGGCGTTGGCCACATGATCTGCTGAGATGGGGTTGAGCCCCTTCCCAATGAGTTGCCCTGGTGCTGAGCAAGGAATGTGCGTCCCCGTCACGGCTGCTCCTCCCTGCGATGGGCTGGTAGCCTGTCGAAAATTAAATCCCTGCTCGCCCTGTGTGCGCTGGGTTAGACTGCGCTGGCCGTTAAGACAGCGGCAGAAAATGGATGGATAATAACATAATAAAAAATATAATAAATAAAAAAAACATCTTAAAGAAGCTCCAAAGTAACTTATTTATATAACTGTAAAGATTGATTGCATGAAAAGAGGAAGATTTATGGCAGAGGATATAAGAAATCGAAACTGATGATTCATTCTGAAGGAAGTAGAGTGGACTAGTGGTTAGGGAGTTTGCCCCAGGATCAGAAGGTCATGGGTTCGAATCTCAGACCAGTAGGTTGCCTGAGGTACCAACAGGCAAGTACTGCAGCATCCGTCACTGCTCCCAGGAGCACTCAATAGCTGCCCACTGCTGCAAGGTGTGCATGGGGTTCAAGCACTTGAAGGTGTGAGGCTCTTTGTGTCTCATGCTGTGCACTGTGTTTCACAATGTGAAACGGTCCACTTTTCATGGTGGCAGAAGATGCAAACCCATCACTGCTCCCTGGAGTGCTGGATATGGCTGCTCAGGTTGGCCCAGTGGCCTAGCCAGTGGCCCCTGGCGATTAGGCGTTATGCATGATCGGATCGGAGGTTCAAACCCTTCCCAGTAGGATTTGCCTGAGGTGCCACCCAAAACGAGTACCCGTCTATCACTGCT
The DNA here is from genome assembly GCA_017165825.1 of Hepsetus odoe. Lineage (NCBI taxonomy): Eukaryota > Metazoa > Chordata > Actinopteri > Characiformes > Hepsetidae > Hepsetus > Hepsetus odoe. The sequence continues at coordinate 4,697,492 of CM029369.1, forward strand.
CCCGAGCGCTTTCAATAACTGCCCACTGCTGCCTGAGTTTTGGTCGTGCGTAAGTTCATCTGAGTCCAATTTCGTTGTGGTTCATGTGTGCTGTGCCATGACCACGCAATGACAAGGGTTATGACTTTCACTTTTTCTCTTTCACTTTCACTGCTGCACTGTTGAGGTTTTTGGTGTATTGTGTGTTCATAACAACAAAATAGTCACTAATCATTACCATGAGAACTATTGGACAATTGGATTTAAACTTGAAAGCACAGATTAGGAATGCAGTTCCATTTCAGACACCACTTTTGACCACCCTAACTTCAAGAGTCCAGAAGAGGCACTGTTTGTATTTGCCTTAGGGGTTAAGAGGTTTAATAAATCCTGGATTTATAACTTTTGCACTAGCTGGCATTCAGTAGACGGTGTGAACAGACTGTGTCAGCACTCTTATCTAAAGTGCACTGTTCACACTGAAATTCCTCCATGATGGATTATGAAGAGTGTAAGGCAACCAATTATTTCCAACCTTCACCTGTAATTAGAGAGGGCAGAGCTGAGTTGAGCAGAGTAGTGGTGAGTTGAGGAGGCAGAGCTGACAGGGGTTGATTTTAGGTGGCGATTGAGGTGAGGTGAGTTGGGATTGAACAGGCCAGGCTGAGCAGAGTAGTGGTGAGTTGAGGAGAGCAGAGCTGAGTTGAGTTGAGCTGAGTTGTGATAAGTCTGAGTCCTCTGAGCTGATCCGAGTGAAGTTACTTTGAGTTGAGTTGGAAAGACAGATTTTATTAAGAAAGATGAGACAAGAAAAGAGGATAAGAGAGGCAGCGGTTGAAGAGAGGGCAGATAGACGAAACGATGAAAAGAGGCAGAGAGGTCACTGACTTCTAGGAAGCCTACAAAAGTGCGTGAGTGCCACCCTGGAGCGTCTCGAATTCTTTAATTGCATTGTGTGTTTCTGAAGGGAACTGTTGTTTGACGTGTCTCTCTGGTAAAAAAAAAAAAAAAAAAAAACCCAGTAAACCCAGCAGATCCAATTAAGAGACTTTGATTGTGTGATTGTGCAGCAATACTACGATTTCTGAGAAGTGAGAGAGAGAGAAGAAAGAGAAGAAGGACAGAGAGAGAGGAGGAGAAATGCACAGAGGGAGAGAGTGAGAAGAGAGAGAGAGAGAGAGAGAGAGAAAGGAAAGAAGGGTGAGAAAAAGGAGCGAAGAAAAAGGAAAATGAGAGAGGTAATGTTTTGAGAAAAGACAAAAGAGAAGAGAGAGAAAGGAGGGTGAGAGAGAATGAAAAGGTGGAGAGGGAAGAGGAGAGAGAGAGAGAATAGGAAAGTGAAAGAAAGCAGGAAAGGAAAAGATCCAGAGGAAAAGGTTTGTGAAAAGGCACGAGGAACTAGGGAGAAAAAAAAGAGAAAGGCTGAACACACAGGCTGTAAACATGAAAGCTAATGGTTCACAGCTGCTGGAGTGGCTCCGTGCCTGCAGCACACCAAGCAGGAATCTGTGTATTAGTGCAGGTGCTGATCCTCCTCCGCTCGTCCACTCGCCGCACTTTAATGGGGCTTATTTACCGAAGGTAAAGCTCGTATCTCCTTCTCCAGCTGTATATCAATCGAAGCTGAGGGCAGTCAGGAGTGATAGTGCAAACTGTGGTGACACGCACTCAGCCCTGCCAGTAATGATCATCCTGGACAGACTAATGGGGCGTGAAGCATAAAAAAGAATGTAATGCTGAAACCGCCCCCGCGCTAATATCAGGGCTGGGTGAAGAGAAGTGGTGAAGGAAGCACAAACCCTTCCTGCGCGTGTTCGTTAGCAGCACCTTTCAAGCTCCAGAGTTTTCAAGAGGGTTCTCTACTGGATTCTTGAGTGGATCTCATCACGCTTGATTTTCAGTCGATGTACTGAACGTTAATGCGTGTTGTTTTCACGATAATATCCATCCACCTTTGGGTACGATTCCCAGGTGAGACGATCCGGCTCCTTTCTGTGTGGATTGGACATGTTCTCCCATGACTCTGTGTGTATTTCACTCCATGACTCCATTTCTCCCACCATCCAAAGATACATCAGATGGATTGGAGATGCTAAATTGCCCCCTAGGTGGCCCCTTGTCTTTGGGTCTGCCCTGCGATGGACTGCCGTCCTCGCCTTTAACCCTGTGAGAGCTGGGATAGGTGCAGGCTCCAGCACTGCCCAAGGTCCAGAGCAAACAGCTCCAAGAAAATGACAAGTCGAGTGGAGGTTTAAATGCTCCCTGTACATTACGCACATTTCCTAAACCTGAGTGTGTTTCCCCAGTTCAGGTTGTTTTGAAGGAGGAGTTTGTGAATATTCAGAAAGTTCAGTTGGACATTTTCTTTCTGTCTTTTTTTCTGGAAAATGTGATTCTTTCTGGTTAATGTTTTTAAAACTGGGTGATTGTCATTTCGAAAGGCCTTCATCTACATCAGATTTTAAAAAGCTATAACTGTGTCTTTAAGGCTGATAAATGTAAATCTACTCCCAATCGGATTGGCTGCCCTATGTCTCATTTTAAAGCCTGTCCAGGCTAAAACCACTCTTTTTAACTTCAGCACAAATGGTTGGGGCTAAAGTGCTCCTGGCTGAAAAGGGGGATATATGTAAATGAACTGTGTCACATCCACAATCAGTTGTGATTTGTTCCCATGTATGGATTCAATGAACTGGGAAGAAACTAATACAAAATGTAAAGTGTTAGTAAAGCGTATAAACTTCATTAAACAGAGAACATTTTTAATGAAGAGATTATATAAAAAAAAATTCCACTTCCAAACAATATTTTTTAGATTTTAGTCTTTGCTGTGATGCTGATGACAAGACAGGAGGCGGAGCTGGAGGCATCGGAGTTAAAAATGCTGAGATTTTCGTTGGGAGGGGCGAGGATGGACAGAATTAGAAATGAGTAAGTGTGGCATGGCAAACATAGCTGCAGTGAGGAGTAGGAGATGATGCGGCTACTCAGAATTCGGAGGAAACCCTGAGTCTGACTGACTGGGGCTTAGCTTGTGTTTCTGGAGCTTACACCACACACACACACACCCACACTGGTTGGGTCCATCAGGCTTGTCACATGGGAGACAGAAGAGGAAAAGGAAATTCTCTCTCTCGTGGAAGGTAGAGGGAAAGATGATGTTTTGTGTTATTTATTTATTATTTATTATTATTATTATTATTATTATTATTATTATTATTATTATTATTGTATTTATTGTTGTTATTTGTTGTTGTTGTTGTTCTTCTTCTTCTTATTATTATTATTCTTATTCTTATTATTGATATTAGTTTTATTATTATTATTATTATTTTAAATATTATTATTATTTATTATTCTTATTTTATTAATATTTTCTTTAGTATTATTATTTTAAATATTATTATTGTTATTGCTGTTGTTATTCTTTTTATTTTATTACTATATTTTTTCTTTATTATTATTATTATTTCAAATATTATTATTTTTATTCTTCTTATTTTATTTATTTTTTTTACATTTTATTTATTATTATTATTATTCTGGGACATGGTGACATAATCAGAAGAAGTGCATGGATAAAAGTGATTCCTTTTCAGCAGAAGCTTTCATAAGATTTTTTTAAAGGGTATTAATGATTAAACACAAGAAATAACAAGATTTCAAAGATTTGGGGTTGTCTTTATATCCAAAGAGGCAAACAGTGCATCGTTTTTGCTCCCTGCATGGCTGCACTGCTCACACTGTTTAATCTCCCAGTTAGCTCAGATTGTATCTGGCACTTTTATCGCTGTTTCTCATCTGCTCCTATTAGAAGAGTGCAAACAGATTCACCTCCAGCACGTCTGCTGCTCTGTGACTCACTACATTTGGATTGGGGTTTGGCGGTATTCATCTTCTGAAACAGCCAATGTTTAAGTGATGGCTTTTAAAGTACCTAATTATTTCACTGCTGTTTGAATATCACTCCAAGCTGCTTGGTTTGGCCACATGGTGGCGCTGTATAGTTTGTTGACTTCCTTTAATAGACGTTTTCTCTTGTAAAACCTTTTGCTGTGAGGTTTGTGATGTTTTTTTTTGTTTGTTTATTTTTGGTCTTTACTGGTTGAGTCTGACTTTTAGACATTTTTTAATCCCCTGAACCTTGAGCTTATTATTTAGTAATTAATTGTAAGACTAGTTCTTCCAATATTTTGTGAGCAGTGTTGCTACAGAAGAGAGGAACTGAAGTGTGGCTCTACATGCAAACACTTAGTGTAGCCCTCCGCTGGAGTAACATGCCACTGTCTTTCTTTTTCCTTTACAGCAGTAAGGAGTGACCTTCTCCCTCGGTTCTGATGGCAGACGGTCGGCAGCCTGAGGACAGCACCCCACAGTGGGCGTCGCCTGGAGCCCAGGGTTCAGCCAGTCCAGTTGGTCATGGGGAAAATGGCTTCTCGTACAGGGCATGCCAGCCTGGTGGTACTGGGACTGCTGCTTCGTACGCCAAAGAGAATGGCTTTAACGGCGACTTGCCTTCAGGCCACGCTGTTACTGCAGGTAGGAACCTGAAACACAGCTCACAAGTTGTTCCTCTGGAAGCTCTCTTCTTTTTCTTCTACTTTCCCAACTTTCTCCAATTCAGTTCCAACCTACCTGCTTGGTCTCTCTCTAAAAGATGACTCTGAAGGGAAATCATATTGCAAACTTCTTAGAAATGCAGTACGATGCATTCAGCACTCAGAAGAACCACAATCAGGCTCTCCATGCTTGAAGGAGAACACTAACTGCACATTTGTGATGTTAAGATTGGATTTGATTTGAATCTTTCCAGCTCATCTCAACTTGCTTTAAAGAAGCTCTGAATCTTTCTCATCATTCTCCTGGGACTGGGTTTCCTAATCCCAGTCTTGGAGACTCAATGCGCTCCACATTATTGAACTTTGAGAACTTCTGTTTTCCCGTCAATTCCATTCAGTGTTTCTTCTTTATCCTGCTCAAAAGGTTTTTCGTTTTGGGTCTTGGATCTTCTCAGTGGGTCATCCTCAAGCCTTTAGAGAAGTTGTCCTTTTTTCCTTCTCAGTTCTTCTTGCTCATGCTCTCAGAGGGGTTTTCCTTTTGAGTCTTGGTTCCTCTCAGTGGTTCTTCCTCATGCCTTTTAAAGAGTTTCTCCTTTTGAGTCTGGGTTTTGTTTAATGGTCTTTCATCATCCTTTTGGAGGTTTTCTCCTTTTGAGCCTTGGTTCCTCGAGTGGTGCACATGCCTTTGAAGATGTTTAATGAACTAACGGAATATGAATGTTATACAACGTATGAAAATTGTTATATAATTAGCCTAGAATCAGTTACATCGCCCCAGTGATACGTTTAACCCAGTTTTCAAAGGTTTTTGGATCACTGGAAAAGCAGCCGGATGGTTTTAGCCATGTAGGTGACGACTTTCTAATGTTTTGACTGATTGAGATTTCATTTGCACCATTGCTGGGCCTTCATCCAAAGTCAAAAAGTTTGTCATTTTCCGCCTGCTTTCTAAGAATTTCTGTTTTAGGCCAAAGAACTTTGAGGCGCTGATGCCAATATGTTTACTACCTTAAAAAAAAAAAAAAGCAGCACAGGAAGCAAGAAGGAAACCTCTTTCCTACAGACGGTTTGCATCTATATTTTATGTTTGACAGAAAAGGAGAGAAAGGCGTGGGGGGCGAAACAGTGTGGGTTGAGGCATAGAGTGTCTCACGACTTTAAAGATTTCAATAAGGAGCAGTTCCCATTAGAAGTAGATGTAGGAGTAGGAGAAATAGCAGGCTGATAATAACTTAGTGGCGCCCTGGCGTTTCTTTCTCTGTCTGGCGGGTGTGAGGGCTGGAAAACGAGGCGGCGGATGCGGATCTCTAGTGTCAGCATAAATAGAAGGTAAAGGCAAAAGATTGCAGGGATGGGGAACAATGGGCCAGGCAGAGCAAACCGGAGGATATCTGCTGCCATGGCAACCCCTGGCAATGAGAAGTAGAGCTTGGGGAAAAGGACAACACACACATACATGCACACTCTCGCACACTCTCTCACACACACACACACACACGCACGCACACACACATATACACTCTCACACACAGGGATCAGAGAGTGAATTGGGACAGGGACCCTTATTTGATGCTCTAATAAGGAGGACAGCTCTACTGGAAATGGCTTCTGTTTCTTATATGTTGAGAGATACACTACACACACGCACACACTCTCTCACACACATGCACACACACACACACACACCCAGCCCTTTTAGATTTTTCTTGAACTGGTGTAAGTCCATTTTAGATGGGGTTTTACACTTTGATGAAGAAAATGATAAGAAATCAAATTAAAAACAACCTGCTTGTTGTAAAGAGACAGAGAGAGGTTGGGAAATGGCCATGTGCAAAAAAAGCACAATTGCTTTTGGGTCAGGAACCCATTCAAATAAACCTGGATTTAGCCACAGAAACTAATACCACCTGATGGCATCAATATTAAATCCATGTTCCTGCGGACGCTGGGTTCTCTTTAGAAGAAGAGCAGAACAGTGTCGGTTAAGATGTGCAGTCGTGACTCCAGGAGCTGTGGGTTGAGGCATGTTTTCAGTGAGGAGTGGTTGATGTCAGCAGGAAAGAAAGAGAGAGAAGGGGAGGGTTCATGAGAGGACTTGGAGAAAAGGAGAATGAGAGATGGAAGTTGAAAGGAAGAAGGTGGAAAGAGAGTGTGAAACAAAAAAATGATGGACATGAATGGACAGATCATTCTTCTTTCTGCTGCTGATCATAGCGGATCAATCTTTCTCTCAGATTGTTCAGAGTCTGATCTTTGTGACACATGTTTATCATGGCACCAACAGAGGAGCTTCTGAGGAGCAGAAAAAGAGCTGCTGATGCTTATCAGTGGGAGGGAAATGCTTAACAACCGTTGCTAAAGAGCCTAAGATTAATAACAATAATAATAATAATTTTAATAATACTGATGATAATAATAATAACAACAACAACAATAATAACAATAACACGTATTATTATTATTATTATTATTATTAGTAGTAGTAGTAGTAGTATTAGGCTGTTTAGCTCCTTTAATTATTATTGTTTTTGTTGTTGTTGTTGTTTTTGTTGTTGTTGTTATAACGTTTTACATAGAAATATGAACGTTTTTAGTATTTGCATCCACATCAGAACAAGCGGCAAAGCCATCACTTACACACACACACACACACACACACACACACACACACAGGGCTTTCCTTTCCTGCTTGTGTCTGCTGCAGCGAGTATTTACCTGCCCTTTACTTAGTGCCGTGCTCCTCCCTGTGGATCTGTCAGTAAAGACCTTCGACTGCAGCAGAAAGCAGGAGAAACCTCAGGGGTTTAGTCGCAGCAAGGCTTTGTGTTTTTCATCAGTTTAGGGCAGAGGTCTTCCACACACCTCTGAAAATTTTATGCAAAAAGCTGACTTCCTGATATTGTTCTGTCAGACAGAAAGAGTGTGAAGTCTATGTAGAGAGAGAGAGAGAGATAGCAAGAGAGGAAGAGAGAGAGAGAGAGAGAGAGAAGGAGGGTGAGGTCATGTTGAATGGGCTCAGACTTCCGTAGCCATTGGTTTGAATTAAGTTGATTTTCATTGAAATGTGTGGTGACCTTGAGCACCGACCGGATCGGCCTTCAAACCCGCTACCACTTTATCCTGCCTTTCGAGATTTATCACTGTTCCAGGAGCTCTAACCCAATCAGAGTTTCTGAGGAGAGCTCAAAGACTTTCTCAGCTGGTGATGTCATCCTGCGGAGAGCTTAGGAATACGTAAACACAAACCCTCACCCCTTCAAGATGACCTCACTCTCAGGACGTCCCACAGGGGTACAGGCCTTCAGATCCCACTGTGAACATGAGACCGATGTGGACTAACAGGTAATAGAAGTTTAGAATAACAAACGAGACCCCAACTCCTCAAAAACACACTGTTGGGGCGTTCCAGCCTAAAACTACTTCAGTGTTATTTGTCATATTATTGTAAAGTAAAGTGAAAGTGGTAATTTGAGCACACATTATCCAGCAGAGGACAGCTATGTCCGGCACCCGGGGAGCAGTGTTGGGAATGGTCCCTTGCTCAAGGGTACCTCAGGGCAACCTACTGGCCTGGGATTCGAATTCAAGACCTTTTAATCCTTAGGCGTAGTCTTTAGCAGGCCACCACTGCCTCTGCTGCGGTATTTTGTGAAGCAAAAATTGTCCCCTCATGCTCATCAGAGCTAATTCTCAAACAATAATATATAATTGGCACCCCTGGTAAAGAAATGATTTGGAAAAAATCAGGAAGAAGCTTCATCTCACTCTGAAATGATGCGAAAAACCCATCCTTTTATTGAAACATATCACGAGGAAAACAAATCCGTCTGCAAGAAATCATTTATTTTCAACAAAAACACATTATTGGCACTGATGGAAATGATTGTGAACACAATGAAGCCAAGTGTTTGAACAGTTTTGATATGGAGTTTGCAAGAACTTTCAACATCTATGACTTCATGTTTAACTGGAGTATAAATATGAGGTGACACACGGGTTAAATACATCATCCATCGAAAGTCATCCATGGAAAAAAGAACACATTTACCAAATGAGAGAGGAGTGTCAGGGAATAGGTATTAAAAAAGTGACTCCAAAATGTTTCTTTATTCTATTTGGGCAGTAATGAAAAGTGGACGTCACCTTTTACTGTTACAAACTTGCCTGAAAGAAAACTTTATTTTGATCCCATGCACATAGAATGACCAGAAAAGTTAGAAAAATCCAATCGCAGACATGCAAGGTTTCCTTTTCATTGTATTATGTGGCTTCCGACACTGTAAGAAAGTCGCAAACCTTAAATGTAAATAACAGGATTTCATGCAATTAGGAAATTCATGTGAATTTGGATAAGAAATAAGAAATTAGAGCAGAAACAGGCTTATAATGAACGAAAGATGAAGGTGCTCCTCTAATTCTGATCCCAGGCAGAGCAGCAGCAGCACCACTACATATGCAGTGAGTCAGTAACACACACACACACACACACACACACACACACACACACACACACACACACACACAGACACACACACACACCACTGGTGGTGGGTATCCACAGCCAAGGCATGCTGAGTGTACATTCATCCTGGGCCTAGGCGGCGCGTTGCCGTGGCAACAGCTCCGCTCTCTCTCTCCAGCGTGGGCCAATTTCCCCTTATTCGTTTTTTGGCTGGCAGACGTGGCCGAGGGTGAAAGCATTCGGCTCCAGAGAGCCATACATGCACCGCGGGCTTCTGGGTAAGCACTCTCTTTCGCTCCCTTTGCTGTGGTTTCCTTATTTCTGCGTTATTTCTTACTGCAGCTGATGCAAGGGCGATGGCGTGACATGTTGCTCTTTCTCTGGGTGGCTTTAGTTTGGTGATAATGAGGATGAACTGCTTGTGTTTTGTGTGGACAGAGAGGAAGATGATTCATAGTTTCTGCCCGTGAGCATCGGCCAGGCTTCTGGGTCCCACCTTCGTATCTTTTTCTGTTTTTGGGATTCACGGCCTGCCTTACTTTCTTTTATTCTAGCTGATGTTAAGTCTGATAGAAAAGACAAAGAGATGTTTAGGTGAGGCTGCCCATGGCAAGGTTTTAGTCTTGCAGATATGCACTGGCCATATCATTGGGGAGGCACTGTGTGTCTGTGATTAGGATGCTTTAGTGGACAAAAGTGCAATTATTTTCATTCGTTTCCTGGATAAGACCTCAGAGGTTGCGTGCCCTTTCTCTGATTTGTTTCACAAGGACCTTTGCTCCAGGATCTGTTGTAGCAAAGGCAGGGCTTTAGTGTGTGGTGATGTGTTTGTGGATAATGAGTGTTCACCGTATGATAAGGATGCTTTCTGTCTCAAAAGAGAATTTTATTGCAATGTAATCACAGGATCTTGCATTTTCTTACTCTCAGCAATGCCTTAGATGTTGCATTTTGATAAGTGAAGATGGAAAAGTGAAGAGTTGTGACCTCAACAGTGTATGTTCATAAAATGTTAATTTGTTGACGTCTGATCGGCACGCTGAGTGTCTGAGGCTTGTCCGGTTAAAGGGGAGGTCTGTTTTAGGATTCCTCTGTCTGGCGTCTGTGCAGATGCAGCAGTTTGCCTCCCAGACACAAAGGGAGAGACGAACACCCAGAACGCATTGGGCAGCACTGCAACAGTCCAAGTAGAAGTTGTCCGTCCCTGCTCCCATCAATATGCACTGTTATAACAAAATTCAGAGTGTGGACAGCATTTTGAGAGCACTGTGAGGTTTATATTGGAGCAGTGAATTAATGAATCTGCAGGAAAAAGCAGTGAAGAGTTTAGAAGTGTTAATGATGTTTCGTTTTTTTTTAACAGTGAATGTGTCAATGCAGTGAGTCAGTGTGTTAATGCAGTCAGTGTTCATGCAGAGGGAATGTGTTAATGCAGTGAGTGACTGTGTTAATGCAGTGAGTGAGTGTGTTAATGCAGTCAGTGTTCATGCAGAGGGAATGTGTTAATGCAGTGAGTGACTGTGTTAATGCAGTGAGTGAGTGTGTTAATGCAGCAAGTGAGTGTGTAAGTACAGTGAGTGAATGTGTTAATATGGTGAGTGAATGTGTTAATGTGGTGAGTGAATGTGTTAATGCAGTGAGTGAATGTGTTAATGCAGTGAGTGAATGTGTTAATGCAGTGAGTGAATATGTTAATGCAGCAAGTGAGTGTGTTAATGCAGTGAGTGAATGTGTTAATATGGTGAGTGAATGTGTTTATGCAGTGAGTGAGTGTGTTTATGCAGTGAGTGAGTGTGTTAATGCAGTGAGTGAATGTGTTAATGCAGTGAGTGAATGTGTTAATGCAGTGAGTGAATATGTTAATGCAGTGAGTGAATGTGTTAATGCAGTGAGTGAGTGTGTTAGTGCAGCAAGTGACTGTGTTAATGCAGTGAGTGACTGTGTTAATGCAGCAAGTGAGTGTGTTAAATCTGAGCATTACTGTCTAAATCTGTTTGGTAATTAAATGAATTCATGATCAAAAGGAAGAAAAGATTTATGGAATAAAATAATCTCTCTCTCTCTCTCTCTCTCTCTCTCGCTCTCTCTCTCTCTCTCTTTCTCTTGCTTTTAGTCTTTTATATTCCTAGCTTCACTCTCTTGACTCATCACTGATGCTCAGTAATGGGAGGTGTGTGGGTGAGGGTATGTAATTACAGTACACAGTTTTCTGTTTGTGCATTAATCGCTGAGAATGGAATGAATCTGTGCTTTGGTGAACCTCACTTTCTCTCAGATTGCACGTGCCTTACCCAGATACACTAACAAAGCTCATCTTTAAATCAATAAAAGTCAATAAAACTGGGCTGTAATGACTTAATTAATGTCAAACAGTCCTCTAAAGACAATTTGTTGAAAAATCTGATTTTTTTCATTTTCTTGCATATACTTTGTTAGCTAAGATGTTTGGTTTGTTTAGGTTTCACTGGAGCAAGAAGGCTAATGAAGCGAAAGTAATAAACGTTTATATGCTATTAGCGTTGCATTCTTGCAGACCTACTTGATCACACTTAAATAATTAATTATTTGACTGAGTTTTTACTTCTTCTCAAATGGGCAATGACCTCCAGAAGAGACAATGCCTTGGTCTTTCAAGGGACATGTTTGTGGTTCATGCGTCTTTGTTTACGTCTGCCATGTGCTCAAGTTTGTTTTGGTCCTTTGCTCCGCCCTAGTCCTGCCCCTTCACACCTGATTCCTGTTCATGTCTCCACCCTGTCCCAGGTTTTTGATCTCACCCCTGTGTTTGTCATATTCTTTGCTGATTCTTGTCATTCCCGCTGTTGTTGCCGGTTCATATTTTTAATTTTTTGTTCTGTCTGCATTTTACAACTCACACCTACCTCAACCCTCTACTCTGACCATTGGTGCAGATCATGCTCAACTTAGCATTATGACTAGACTAGAAAAGACTGAACAGATAAGAAAGGGAGACTGGACGGTGGAGAATAGGCATGTATTGCATGTGACGTCCGTGACGGGAGAACTAGTAGAGACCTGAGCATGAGAAAGTTCAAATCACTGACCAGTAGGTTGCCCTGAGGTACCCTTGAGCAAGGTACCATTCCCATCACTGCTCCCCGGAAGCTGCATGGTGTGTGAAAATCAAGGTTTGCATTTGATTGTGGTTTGCTGTGTTTCACAATGGCCAATAGTCACTTTCACTTTATTAGGGGTGGCAGGGTAGGGTTGGCAAGGTAAGGGTAGCGCTGTCGCCTCACAGTGAGAAGGTCCCAGGTTAATTAACCATGCAAGCAGATAAGTGGAATGCTTTAATAGCTTCAGTTAATTTTGCACACAGTCCACTGGATGACCCACAAGGAGTAACTTGTTACCTTAATACAACGAATCTTTACATTTTACTTTTACTAAGAAATAAAATCAGTTTGGCTTTTACAGATGTGTTAGTACTTAAATAAAGAACATCTGTACTTATGACAGTTAAGTGGATTTGAACGGCCCCCCAATGTGGAACCAACAATGATTGATGCTCTGCTCTGACTCATCGGGATCTTTACACCCTTGAGCCAGTGAGGCACACCTGACGTCCTAACAATGTGCCAGATGTGCCCGGTCAGGGCAGAGCCTTCTAGAACTGATGGATGATTATATAAATTAGAAATATTCCTGTCCAAGTAAAGACAAATTGTTTAACGCAGGGATCATCTTGGTGTGGCTTCGTGGAGGATAATGGAGCTCAGTATAAATGAAATGGCTGAAAAGCATTAGCATAAGTGGTTAAATGGGTGTTTTTAATTTTTACCATTCATTTTCTGCTCTGCGTGTCTGTGTTGGAGTGTAGGTGTGGGCCCGCACACATGTATCGGTCGTGTGTGTGTGGGTGTTTTGATGTGTTGGTGTGGGTGGACGCTGCGCCTATGAAGACCCAGCAGCACAAAAGAACACTCCACAGATTACAGAATGTAACAAGCAGAATGTGGGAGGACCAAATGGCACTGAACCACATGGAAGGTTTTTATAGACACTTGACATCATGCAGCATAGCAGGGCTCTGCGATGCAACCAGCACTAATCACTCAGTAATGAAGAATAAACACTCATTCTTTATGTATGGAGCCAACCTTTAGAAGCGCAGGCTTTGTATTGGGCACAGGTATGAAATCAGAGCCCGAACCAAACCCGTACCTGCAGCTTCAGGACCCAATCTGACCCATTCAGGACCAAGGAGTACTAAGTGGAAGCCTGAATCTACCTCCATGCATAAGGAAATTACCTTAGACTTGGAGTGACCGTTCAGCTTCAGCGCCACAGTGTGGTTTGTCATTGTTTTCAGCCTGAAAATCAAAACGTAACGGACATTGATGATCAATAATTTAAATGTGTTACCAATGTGGGGTGAAAATCCAGCCACATCCGAAAGTGAAGTGAAAGTGACTATTTGTCATTGTAAATACACAATACAGCACACAGTGAACCACAACAAAATGCAACCTCTGCTATTCACCCATGCCCTGCAGAGGGCAACTATTGAAAGATCCAGGGAGCAGTGATGGGGATGGTACCTTGCTCAAGGGTACCTCAGGACAACTCACTGGTCTGGAACTTGAACCTACGACCTATCGATCCTTGGACCTAGTCCCTAACCACTAGGCCACTGCTGCCCCCCAGCTGTTATGGCCAGCTATAACAGCAATTTTATACATTGGTCATGAACATGTTGATGTTTCCATTCAGCAAGTCTTTTTTAGCACATCCACTGTGACCATTCTACCATTATTTTATCCGGTTTCAAAAGAACCACACTGTGCCAAAGAATTTTGCCCCCCCTTACTTCATTTCATGTTTTTCATGTACAGTTCTCCAGATCTTTCTGAAGGACAGTGTTGTTGCTTCTCATTTTCAGTCCAGTCTCTGTACCTGAGCAGTTCTCCAGATCTTCCTGAAGGACAGTGTTGTTGCTTCTCATTTTCAGTCCAGTCTCTGTACCTGAGCAGTTCTCCAGATCTTCCTGAAGGACAGTGTTGTTGTCTCTCATTTTCAGTCCAGTCTCTGTACCTGAGCAGTTCTCCAGATCTTCCTGAAGAACAGTGTAGTTGTCTCTCATTTTCAGTACAGTCTCTGTTCCTGAGCAGTTCTCCAGATCTTCCTGAAGAACAGTGTTGTTGTCTCTCATGTTCAGTCCAGTCTCTGTACCTGAGCAGTTTGAATGTTCTGTGTTGGTTAATCCACACAGTGATCTACGTCTGAACCTTCAAGCAGAACAAAGCATCTAACTTAAGACATGTAGCAGTGAAGAAGCAGTCTGGAGCACTAAAACATTTGTTCCTATTTCTGTCATTTTGCTTAATATGTCAGAGATTACAGTTTGAGAGGTATGAAGCAGAATTCTTTCTACCAACAAGGTGATTCTTCACCAAGGTGAACTATGAAGATGTGTTACGTTTTACTGTCATGATTCAGCTCTTTTCTTTGTACTACACTCTGTAGATCTTCATGATGTCGTGTGGCAACAGAAAGGAATTTTATTTATTTTCTATAAAGCCTGGCTAATGAATCATCTCATGCTTGGAATAGGATTTAAAAAATGTGATTCATTTAGAAAATGTAGATCTTTTTAAATCTCATATCACACCCATAGCCGGTTTAGATTACACTCTGTAGCTCATATCTGTATAAAGTGTATGTAAAATGGAAGAGGTGAATCATTTATACCTTTAATTCATTCATCCATTATCTGAGCCACTTATCCAGACCAGGGTCGTGATCCCATTCCAGTGCTCATGAAATGGAGAAACACTCTAGACAGGTTGCTACTCTATTGTAGGGTAGATGATCCTCATGTCATTAGACTTTGGGAGGAAACTGGAGATTGAGAAGAACATAATGATCTCTTGGTGTCTGCTTAACGTAACACTTAACTAGTGTTAATAAGGCTTTTATTTAACATCTCACCAAATACTATACATTTTCTGTGAATCGTGAATCTTTCCTTTTCTCTTGCCCAATGTGCAGATCGTCTGTAGGACTGCTCTCTCTAGAGGCTCTTCTCTGCTCATGAGTCCCACCATCCACTGTTGCCATGACAATCCATTGCTGCCAATCCCCCTGCCGTTTCTGTTCCTTATCCATCCTTCAGAAATTGTTTCCCTTCACTGTACATCCTCAGAGCGCTGAAGAGTAAAAAAAATCCGATTAAAATGACTATGTAAGACTGATTTTTTTTTTTTTTTTTTTTTTTTTTGAAGGTCTTCAGAGAAACTGTTCATTAAAAGTCCATTATTATCCACACACAATTTCCTGTTTCCGTTAGCTCAAGGGCTTAAGTTCTTGTTATAATTGCTGCTGCATGAGACAAAATACAGTACTGTGCGAGAGTCTTGAGCCACCTCTCGTTTCTTTATAGTTTGCAGGGAAAATGGCAGCCGTACAATCATTTATAGCAACATGTGCAAAAATACCATTAAATACAGTCAAAAAACACAGTTTGTTGAATTCTAACTAGCTTTAAAGTCAATATTTGGTCTGACTACCATTATTCTTCTGCACAGCCTGCACTCTCTTAGACAAGCTTTCTTGTCCTGTAAGTCATCTTCAGGAGTTCTCCAGGCTTCTTGAAGGATATTCCAAAGCTCTTCTTTGGACATCAGCTGATATAGGAACATTTTGCATAGCAGACGTTTAAAGGATGAATAAAGCTACACCTTTAGTTTTCAAACACAAAAGCTTAAATGAAACAAGGCTACAATTGTGGCTTCTACAGCAACATACCCTTCACTGGTTACTGATACCTTGCTGGACCCTACTGGATAAATATAGAACTCCCGTAATAACAATCATTTAAATACATTATATATTTTATAGGGAGGCTTTGAGATATTCAGGACCATGTTTTGAAATGCAAATGATTTCTTTATTCTGGTCAGCCCCACATAACTTAAAGAGAAAAAACATTTTTATGAAATAGTTCGTAACTGACATAAAATGCTAATGCACGTATATAGAATAGATGTTTTCTTGAAGTTGCATGGTATGTATACTGAGTAAGAACAAGTGGCTGCATACATGTGCTTATCGTGTTGACGATAAGCTTTTATTACTCTTGTAGCCTCGTCTTTGTAGTGAAACATTGCATTTTGTGTGAGGGGACTTTTGTCTTTAATACCTGCTCTGGGAGTGTTTCCTGCTCTAACACACCTCATGAATTATGAAGACTTTGTTGATGTCTTGAAGACAATCTGACCTTTGCCATCTCCAGGTTTATGATGGAGAGGGTGGGCACACAGGATTTCTGCAGTGCGTGGAGTTTTATTCTGATAGATCTGTTTTGTGTGCACTTATGTGTGTGTCGCGCAGAACAAGTCTCTGCACGGATCGTGCAGGAGGTGACGGCCGAGGCTGTAGCAGTGCTGAAGGGCGAACAGGAGCTCCACCCGGACACCGCTGTCAGGCTGCCCTCAGGTAGGCCAAACTTCGAGCGCCTGCACCGTGCTCTTACCAGAAGCAACCATACTCCATCCACAGTGGGCATTTTGTGGGACTTCCTTCAGCTAGGTGAAGCTACTGTTCAGGGAAAAGGCAGTGGGTTCGATTCCCGGACCCGTAGGTTATCCTCAGGTACCCATGAGCAAGGTACTGTGCCCATCACTACTCCCTTGGTGCTGAATATGGAGGACCACTTCTGCATTGTGTGCAGATTAATTACAGAGGATGCATTTCGTCATGGCCTACTGAGCGCTGTGCTGTGTGCTGCCAATGGCGAGTAGTCACTTTCACTTTCACTTCAGCAGTAAGGACTCGGGATACAAGTGGGTGGCAGAAAATATTGTATAACTTAAATATCCACTCATCTGCTCAGCCCATCTAGCTGTTTGGAGACTAGTATGTGGTGGTCATCTCATTGGCTTGAGAGGGCCCCTAAAAAGGAATATCCATCTATTCAGCCCACATCATTGTGAACAGGCACTGCTAAAATAAAGGTATATTTTCATTCAGACTTTTTTACATTTTTTTATATTTTTATATTTATTTTTTTTAACGAATGCAAAATACAGGGCACACGATCCGAACAGAGGTCATTTAAAAAAAAGACTTAATGTTGGAAAGGAAGACCTTTAAATTCAGCATTTTTTTTTCTGATGAGCATAGTAGCCCATCATATCCCATCATTGCTGATACTCTATCTGGTCAGTACCATCTCTACTGCAAATGGAATTTGGAAATACGGTTCTACTGTGCCAAATACGAAGATGTAAACAATTATATGCAACTAAAAACAGGGGGAATCACTGCAGGTACACTGCAGTGCACCCAAGCAACAGGGCAAACTGGTTTGGGTTCACAGCAAGCAGAGACAGCTTCAGTGATGCAGCAATGCATCAACGTGACACTTAGATAACAGCATTATGGATTTCGCATATGTGCTGTATACGACATCACTGGCTCTTTTCTGATGTGGCTGTTTTCTTGCTGACTCTGATGCTGACTGTGTGTGTATGTATGAGCGCATGTGTGTGTGTGTGTGTGTGTGTGTGTGGTCTGTGTCTCACTGAGACATGGGGTGCTGTATGTAATGTCTCTATAGTGTCTAATTGCCTCCTGCTTTATGGTTAATCCACTTTGACAGCTGGCCTGTTCCTTCACCACTTTGGCCGTATGTGTGTGTGTGTGTACGTGTATGTGTGTGTGTACGTGTATGTGTGTGTGTGTGTGCTGAGTAAGGGTTGAGGTAAACTACATACTGCTGGTCTGCATGGCCTTTCATGTTTTTGCATGTGTGTGTGTGTGTGTGTGTGTGTGTGTGTCTGTGTGTCTGTGTTCTTGTGATCCAGAACTGAAACTGGTTCTTCACCTAACTGAAAATCAAAGGAAATCTAACTGACAAACTGGCATAAAGCAACGATTCACAGTCCCTTCACCATGGAGGAAGGGTTTGCAAACTCCTGTCGCTTCTGTTGAAAGTGATGGAGGCACTTTCAGTTCATACCGTGTTTGTGTGTTAAGAGTGGTTACATTTTCACAAACTCTTGCAAATAAAGGTTCTAAAAAAGTTTAGAAAACAGCACAGAGAAAGCAACCTTTTTTAATGTTAGTTTAAGGTGTGACGGTATAGTTAATATCCTAAGGTCTCACTGAAGATGTAGTTCTTCAGTTGCTGTTGAAAGGCAGCGAGGGTCGCATCAGATCTGAGGGTCAGGGAAAGTTCATTCCACCACTTTGGAGCTCAGAAATTCTTGATGTTTCTCTTCTACTTTTGAGATGTGGGAGATCAAGTCAGGCTGAGTTTGGTGCTCTAAGAGGCCAAGTTGTGACTTGTGGTTTGATCATTGCAATTGGTTAAGACAAGGCTGGACTTTGTTTGGCTTTTGTTTGGCAAGCATTGAGATTTTAAAAATTAATGCGGGCAGCCTTGGGAAGACAGCGAATAGTTCACAGTAGCAGAGTGGTGTTTGAGATTCTGGGTATATTGAAGACTAGGTCTGTTTTCTGAATCAGCTGTAATGTCCCAATGGAGAAGAATCCCCCTGGGATGAGCTGGATCTCTGTCTTGTTAGGGTTCATTTTAAGATGAGCCATCTTCCATGCAGACACGTCAGGTTTACATATGTCCGAGCAGAGGACTGATGGCCAGTGATGAAATAATTTAGCAATGAGAGTTCGTGTAGAAAGAAAAAATGTAGGTGGCCCAGGATACAGCCATGTGGAACACCAGTAGTGAGTTGTCATGGGGCAGACATAGATCCAATCCATGACACCTGGGTCAAACCATTGCCAGAAAGAGTCAGTAATTATAACAACATCAAGTCAGGAGTATCCAAAGCTGCAAAAATATCATGAAGAAGCAGATCTGAGCTTAACGTAAAGGACTAGCTTGCTTTAGATACTTCCTAGTGGTAACCTAGTGGTTAGGGACTAGATAATAATCAGAAGGTTGTGGGTTTGAGTACCAGGCCAGGAGGTTTCCCTGAGGTACCCATGAGCAAGGTACCATCCACAACACTGCTCCCCAAGTGCTGGTATGCCTGTCCCCGGCTGCCTACCTTGTGGTTCAAATAGTCACTTACATTCTATCTATCACATTTCGTCTTATTTCTCTCTCTTTAAACCTAGACCTAACCTTAACCTGAACACCCAAATCTAAACCTTAGCCCCCCATGATGACCCCAACCCTTGTCCAAACAATCCCAACAGTGCTGTGAAGCTATTAGGGAAAAAAAACATTTGAACATACACTATGTAGGTAATATACAGGGGCCTACAGTGTACTATTCAAATTAAACAAGATTCAAATCTTTAAAAAGTATAGAACATTTATCATTACATGCATACTCACACGTATGTTTTCCAAAAATGTTTTAAAGGGGCTCGTAGCCTTGAGTGGTTTTGCATTATATTCTTATCTGCCTAACATTTCTAACATGATTTATTTTGTATCAAAGTTCAACTTTGGTCAACAGCATTACTGTATTGTACCCCCTTTGGGGGGGTATTGCAAGTTTTTACAGTGTGTGAACCTCACTTTACAAAAAAAAAAAAAAAAAGAAAATATTTTTTGACAGATTTAGGAAACATAGGGTTCACTGGTGCAAAAGGCTTTTTTTGGGGGGATTTTAAGTCCAATCCCATCCACTGCTTTGATGGTTCACATTTTGGGAGAGTGAGCATCATCACGTCCACCAATGATTAGACTCCACATGCTTAGAGGAGAACACTAACTACTGATTCTGATATCAGCTATCAGTCGCCCCAATTCAGTTATGGGACAGAGGGAGGAGCCTCCTTGGAGTCACTAATAGGTCATCAGGGCTTGAAATCACAATCTTTCGAAACACTTTCAGAGAGTCTGATTGAATATCCCACTGCAGTCCTAAAAACGTAGGCAGTTCCATTTAAATTGTAGAGCAAGGACGGTAGTAACTCTAGACCTCTATAAGTGAAGGAACTAATAAGACATGGTGGCTTGAAAGCTTTCAACACTGCGGTGGATTTAGTCAGCAGAAATAGATTGTGGTGTCTGAGCTCACAGTAGTGCTGTCAGAGTCGCTGAAGAGATGAGAGCTAGCAAAGCCTCCAGCAGGCGAGCATCTCCCTGAGCTTCACTCCGCTGAACCGTACCTGCTGTTCTCCTGAGTCTTTCCTGTTGTTTTCTTTCCCCCTTGTCTTTCTGCAGTGGAAGACTCTGCTAATCTGCCCCCATCTCCTCCCCCCTCACCTGCAGCCGAGCACTTTGGCCCTCTGGAGCAAGGTAGGTTCCTTTCCAGCTGCCGGCGTGAGTGTGTGTTGAGAGCAGATGTGTGTGAGTGTGTGAAGAGGCGAGTGTGAAACACATTCGTGGTATTTGGGTATGTGTCCATCTCCGTCCATCACCGACCCCAACGTGAGGAGGATACTTGTCCCTGGCTGGAAGATGCTCCCGAACAGCAGGGCGGCGCCAGAGAGAACCGTGCTAGGAGAGAAGTGGGCGCGGTTGACTTTGCCACCTCCTCCTCTTCCTCATTTTCTCCGGGCCTCATCTTCATCGCCTAAATTTTGAAGACTCACACCCAAAACAAAACGACCCCATTACCCTCCATCCATTAATCCGTTACCTCCTCACACCCTTTCTGCCCCATCCGAACCCCCATCCCTGCATGCTGTCCTATACTATGACTCTTCTACATCCTCACTAGTGCCATCCTTGTTCCAGTGGCAGCCTGCTCTCTGGACACTAACGGGGTGTAAATCACCGACTTCACAATGATCCGATTTGACTCTTTAAGATGCGATGCAGATTCTTCACAGCGGTTCATTCAGTTTAAATGATTCAAATGTCATTTCTACTTTTATGAAACTTAGTTCATCATTTCATCCTGCGGTTTAATTACTTGTGGCAATATTAGTGTGGAAGTATTTTATTCACCTAGAAATATGTGCAATTGATTCAGTAAAAGCAAGGATTCGTTTTCCCCGCTGCATGGAATCCCAAATTACGCCAACTTGATTCAGTTCTTTTGTGTGATTCAGAATTGTTGTTACACATATTTGACCGAACGTAATACCTGAATATTTACTCAGGAGTGAAATGCAGAAAATAAAAGCTTTTTACATGATAATTTTTAAATACCCTTTATTTTCTGCTCATAAAATTTACATTTACAGCATTTAGCTGACTCTCATACCCAGAGCCACTTACATTTCTTAACGACAGGGACGGTGCCTGGAAAAACTTGGGGTTGGGGGTCTTGCTCAGGAACCCAATGATGGATGTAGTGCTGGGGTGGGATTTGAAACCTGTGACCTCTTGGTCTGTAGGCGAGTGTCCTACCATTAGACCACCATCACCCCAATCAACTGAATCATTTAAACATCGGATTAACAAGAACTCTGCTGTCGTGTGACTCAGAGTGAATCTTGTGACTCTCCGTTGAGCTTTTAAAAAGTTCACCCATACATGAAACATGAAAATCCGTTCCATTGGACCTTTGAAATGAGTTGAACATGTGCTTTTAGGTTAATTTGAAAAGGGCTTCATTTAGAGAGTGCAACATTTGTCAGAACTGAACTGATTTGAATCTAGTTCAGTGCAATTGAATCGGTTCCTACACACTGACACTTCTCTTTAACCCCTGGTGGGCATGGAGTGGCCACGGTTGCTGCTGCCGCTGAAAGAGCTTGGCCTTCAGGCTCATCCTTCGTTCCTCTCGTTTCTATCTGACCCCCTGCTACACCTGGGGGATCTGATTTTCTTCCTGTCCTTTCCTTTTGCATGTGGTATAAGAGATGCGGTCTGTGTTGTGGGCCTGCACTTGTTTCTTGGTTTGTTTGTTTGTATGTTTCTTTCTTGTTTGTTTGTTCATCGTCTGTTCATTTCATTCGGTGTGGTGGTGTTTTTATTTGTTGTTGCCGTAAGAGCTGGTGGAGGCCTGGGTCATTGCTCATTTTTCCCGACACCAATCTGTGCTGCACTCCGCGGATGATGATGCATAATTTGGGGACAAGATTCACAGTTTATCCCAGATCGGGTCCGAAGTTTAAAGCATCCTGGCATAAATGACCACTGCGATGTGCGAACAGCATGCCTAAATCATCACACCCTCGCCTAAAACCTCGTCAAGTTGTTGTGGTCTCAGAGTTGATTATGTGGAAAACGTCCATACATTTGTCTACGGTGTGTTCTAGAGCGTCAGAAACCACGTAACTGAACAAAAAGTCATTTTACAATGGAGGGAAGAATCATTCCCAGCATGCAACTTTGCAAAAAAAAACAGTACTTTCATTTTTTTATCGTCATTTTTGAAGCTGTATTTTTAGTTCTTTGTGTAAAAAGAAGGATCCATGCAAACGGAGATACAAGGATACAGCAAAGAAAAGCAAGTGTGTTTGAGCTCAATCGACTCAACATGGAAAATGGTCAGCCACGAACGAATTTCGCCAGTAACCTTCAGGATTTGTGAAGTCCTCCCACATTCCAGGTTGATGCAAGCTGTAGGTCTAAACCTGTGTGTGACTGGGACCGACGCAGGGCGGTACTGGGACTGACCAGCAAAATCACCATGTCCTCTATTCTCGGTTCGCTACAGCAGTTAAAACTGCACTGGCTGCAAGAAAGATTCAAATCTTAAAATGATCCGGTAGGACTGACGCTGGTTTTAGGGTCATTAAGGGTGTCGGCATGTCTATGGCAGCTGGATATAAATTGGAATTAGCTGCCAAAATAAGTTGCTTAGAGTCTTTGTTCAATCAATCTTTTTCCAAAAAATTCCCAGTTTTACCAGTGAGTGATTTTTCTGGTTTAACTGGAAGACTTCAGTGCAGCGAACTCCCCTTTCTGTCATGGTAGATCAGCAGGCTCCAGTTTGTTGTCAAGTTTTAGGAAAAAAATGATGCTTTTTCCAATTTTTTTTTCTTTTCATTGAGAGTAGCCAACATAAAACATGCAGTTTGTAGACACTACAAAATTACCTCTTTCTTGGATCTTCAGTGCTGAAGACATCTTTGGTCTGAAACTCAAATCAGTTGGAAAACTGCCTTCAGTGGGTGTGTCCTGCCTTGCCCACGCCCCTTCCGCGACCTTGGCTTAAGGCAGTTACAGGGTTCCCCTTGGTTTTGAGCAGATCTCCATCTTTCAGCCTAGTTTCTGAGAATGACGCTTCGCCGCCTCAGCAGCTCTCCATGTGTCTGATCATGACGTCTCGTCCGTTTGTGCGTTTCTGTGTTGTGTCATTTGTGTGTTTGTGTCTCTCTTCCTCACTTCCGTACCTTCCCTCTGGCTCCTGGATCCGTCTACATCTGTGCTCCTTTCTGTCTTCTATCTTTCTGTTTTTCCCTTTTTTTCTTGCTCCCTGACTTTCTCTTTCTCTCACTTTCCATTCCTTCTCTTGAGTCTCCCTCTGTTCTGGCTCACTTTTAGTCCTTTACTTCTTTCTGTCCCTCCACATCCTCCCTCCAGATTCTGCTCTCACTTTCTCCCTCCCTTCTTCTCTCTTATTCCTCTACTGTTTTTTCTGCTTTTACTCCTTCACTTTCTTTCTCTTTTCTCTCTCCCTCACTCTCTCACCTCTCTTTCTTTCCTTTCCAAACAGTCTCCTTACCTCTCTCTCTCTCTCTCTCTCTCTCTCTCTCTCTCTCTCTCTCGCTCTCTCTCTCCTTGTCACCTCTTTTTTCCTTTCCAAACTTCAGTCTCCTTCCAGCTCTTTCTCTCTCTCGCTCTCTCTCGCCCTGTCTCTCTCGCTCTCTCTCTCACTCTCTCTCTCACCCTGTCTCTCTCTCTCTGTCTATTTCTCTCTATGTCTGGATTGTCCCTGCAGTTCCTTCTCCTTGTGTGTGTGTGTGTGTGTGTGTGTGTGTGCGTGCGTGCGTGCGTGCGTGTGTGTTTGTAGATGTAGGGGACGAGGAGGAGGCTGGGCCTCTCCGCCGCTTCCAAAATTCTCGGGAGAGGTGCAAGTTCCTCGCCCCCTCCATCTCAGTCTCAGTGCCCGAGGATGATCCCTACTACTCTGACGAGGAGTACTATGACCACCCCTTATTCAGCCCAGAGTGGACACTCTCTGGCGCCCGGCCCTCTGGGCAGGCAGCTGCATTTAGGCAGATCGAAGGTGAACCACGCATGGTTCCTCTCCGCCATCCCCTCTTTTTCCCTGATCCCTTCTTCTCTTTCTCTCCCTTTCTCATTTCTCTTTCCCCGTTTTCTTTTTATTTAAACTTATGTCCAACCTCTCTCTATCTTCCCTTCTCCTCTCTCTCTCTCTCACTGTGTCTTTCTCTTGTCTCCTCTCCTTCCCTCTCTTTTACTTTCTTCTCCATTTTTGTAATCCCTTTCGCCTTTTCTCCCTCTCCTTCTGTTTCCCTTTTCTCTTTCATTCCTTCCTGTCTTTTCTCCTCTCACACTCTATTTCTCACATTCTCTCTCTCTCTTTGGTCTACCACTCCCCTCGTCTTTTGTCTCTGTTGTGTTGTGCCGCTCTGTCTGTGGGTTATTATTCTCCGTGCTGCCCTTTTTTTATCCTCGTCTCTTCGTTTTTGTCTTTGTTTTTTTTTTCTTATGTTCTGGACATTTCATTACAAGCCATTCGGCTCACGAGCCCAGCTGAGTCTCAGATTTTGTTCCCAAATTCAAACGATGCATCACCTCGTCTATGTGAAGGGGCTCCTGCCCAGATGATCGCATTTCCACATCTCAGCTTTCAGACAATTCATAGAAAAATGGACAAATATGAAGTCAGAGTGTGAGCCAAATGACTTGCGACATCAGCAGGTCAGTCATGCATGTTGTGGACGTTTCCTCCGCCTGTTTTGGTGTGTCCGTATTTGCGTCTGTCCGACTTACCTGTCTGTCCATCATCCGGCCCAAAACAAACGTATCCATGCTCCGCCCCTGTCATGAACAGGCCCCTCCCATTTTTCAAACCTGCTGATGTACACATGCTGTAGATCACAGGAAGACTTTCAGCTCGTCTACTTTTTGGCAGACATGCACACACACAAGCACCCCCCCACACACACACACACACACAGAGCTTAAATTTATAACTAATGTGTATCAGTCAATTAAAGCAGGATGTACCCTGTCTCTGTCTCTGGCTGTGGTTGACAGAGTTAGAAAGAAAAGTCTGTGAACTGCTCTTTCTCTCTCTCTCTCTCTCTCTCTCTCTCTCTCTCTCTCTCTCTCTCTGTGTCTCAACCCTCACTGCGTCACCCTGCTGAGGTCTGACCTGGTGTGCCCTGCACCTCTAGACTAAGCCTGATTCCTAGCAGCAGCAGTAACATTCTTCATAAACACTCCTTTGCCTGCAGACTCCTGCTGTCGAGCTGTGACTTTCTCTTCCAAGCCGGATTTCCGGATCCTAGTCTCGTATTCACTCTGACAGCTTAGAGTCTATTGCAGCCCGCCACCTGATTGCATCCTAATGCCGAGAAGCCCGCCGCGCTGTCGCAGATAAGAGTTAGCAGGCCTTTCCCTACACTCTCACACAGACGTTTTAACAGTCAGCTCTTCTTAGCTCCATCTGACGTCTTAGGAATGAAAAGCCTGCTAAGTGACAAGGTAAATAGTCTCAGATTTTGGACAATAAGCACTAGCTGGAAAAGACTATTTTGCATGTGAATGTCTAAGAGAGCTGAACTAAGCACAAACGAGTCAATGTGCGATTCACAGAAACTCCAGCCTGGGTTGACTCAGGATACAACCACTGAAAAATTTAGAATAAGAGCTCTAATACCAGTCTCAAACAGTTTTAACTCTCTAATGGAGCTGACAGGTTAATAAAGTGTCCATAACACCCAGCGCCAGCACTGCAATGTAAGTACATGTATGTAAAGGGGTTTTGCTTCTCTTTAGGTCTTTAGATGTTATTGTAACACTGCTACTGCAGGATGGATCTTTTCCTCATGGTGGGCTGATTACTAGCACAGTTTATTGATTTAACAGTTATTTAACAGCTCTCTGACTGCCCTGATGACCGTGGACCTTTCAGTTGCAGCCATTCATCACTGGGATTTTGTAATATACTGTGATACTAGGACAGATACTATTAGGACAGGCTGTAGATAACCATCCTTGAGCCGACAAGGTCGATTGAGAGTTTATCCATATGTAAAATCATTAGAGCTTCAGATTCCTCAAGCACATGTATCACTATTGTTGTGAGAACGCCATGTTTTACCTGCCCTGTCAAAAAGTGCATAAGACTGATTCCCTTTTTTTAAACACAACATTCCTTCCGAAAGTACACAAGCAACATTTTCATGTTTCTATCAGAGCTGAAAGTGTCCCAATTGCGTCAGACCCCTGTAACCCAAGTCTGTGTTGTCCATAGTCTTGATGTTTCCACTTGTGCCCCTCTTTTGTTAAGAAGAAGAGACCATAGAGGCTCTCTCCGCAGCGGAGGAGGAAGAGGAGGACACTGCAGCAGCAGCAGCAGCAGCTTTAGAGGAGGAGGAGGAGGAGGAGGAGGAGGAGCTGGAGGAGGAGCAGTGGAGTGGGGAGGAGCCTGAGCAGGAACCCCCATCCCAGCTCTTAGAGCAGGCAGAGGTTGTAGACGAGGCCCAGGCTTTGTCCAGTCCGCAGGCAGAGGTCCAGGCACTTACTGCCGGTCCTGGAGCTCCTAACGGGAGCACCAAGGTGGCAGGGAGGGAAGAGAGTCCTCAGAAAGGTGTGTCCTCCCTTCCCCATGGCCTGCATGTTTTCTTTTAATTCCTCGCTTTCCCAAAATAGAAAAAGAAAAGCTACAGCAGTTTGACAGCTATGAGCTAAGGGAATGTGGAAGAATGGCTCAAATTTGTCCTCTTCTCTGCTGATGCTGCAAGGCAACACAGGCTTGATGGTGACCTGCTTCTGTGGCCAGAGCTGTGTGCGTGTGCGTGTGTGTGTGTTTGTCATTTATTTTGTTCCTTTTTGGCTTTTTTCTTCTCTTTTCCTTATTGCTCTTTTCAGTACAGTGGCAAAAATTATATTTTCTGGCAACGCTTTCTCTGAAACATACTGCTTTTTTCTATGATTGGTGCTACTGCTGCCAGGCCGGCCTTTTTCCCATCAACTATCATCCATTGCTCAGTGTCTTCTTGCCAGCAACATTGCTATTGGTGTGTTTATGCAGCATGCTATGGTAAATCACCTGTGTTATTTTTGCAGGATTCAGTGCAAATCCCATTATTTTGTATTTGATTTGCTCTACCAAGCTACTTTTTCTTTAAAATTTTTGTTCTCTGCTTTGATGTTCTTTTATTTTGTGTATCAAAGCACAGCTCATTTCATCTGCTTTATTTTAAAATGTGAAATGTATATTGTGTGTTCAGCGCTATTATTTTGGATCATGTAACATTTAACATGTCACTTAATGCCCAATGATTTGGTCCACTGATATGTTGTACAAATCAACCTGTTTGCCATTTGAAGGTAATGTAATATGCATCAAAACTAACAGATAGCTTCAAATATTGGATCTCGCAAGGGTTGTTGTGAGATTCAGAATAAGTTCTGGGATTTCTCTGGAGCATTGTGGCACAAAGGTCATTATACAACGGAAAAGGGAATAATCTCTCTCCCAACAGGGCGATTTTTATCAGTGCAATGCTTTTGGGAAACCATAGCCAGGATAATTTAAAACTGCATGAAGGTATTATCTTTAAAGTCAGACCTTTACTGTAGTTGCCAAACTGAAGTCATTAAATAATAAAATCCATCCTATGTGGTGCAACGACAGCGGCTCCATATCAGGCCAAGCCTTCTTGGACATTCCATCTTCACCGCGTGGATCTCATCCATCCAGAATTTTGCATGTCGGTCCAGTCATCCATGTCATCACTCCATCCACTGAATTGGTATGTGCTGTTTTGTTTCATCTGCGATGCTGTACATTGTGCTGAATGCTGGGCTTTGCTTGTCTGTGTGGTGGTTGGCCTGGCAAATCCTTAGGCCTTGATCGATCAGTAACACAGCACAACAAGATCACTTAAGATTTGCTTTCAGCTGTGAAGATGGATATGGAAAAGCCATGTGGAGAGAGGCCCGCGCCTGTCAGCATGGACTTCACTGAGTCAGACGTGCACCCCGACGATCCTCCCACTTACCAGAGTCTTGTTCCTGACAAAGACATGCCTGATACCCCATTACCTGCCCCATGTGACACAGAGGCTTTTGCTATTCCTTCAAATGGCCAGAGTCATGCCGAAGTGCCCCAGGAGCTCTCAGCTCAGAAGCCTGATTTGGAAATCAGTGTTGAGAAACAAGCTTTTTCTGAGACATCCGACTCAAAAATACATGAACTAGAAGTTGAAGCCATGACCATTGGAACCATGGAGATAGAAGCTACAGTGAGTGCCAAAACTCCAGAAGTGCCTGAAAAAGAGTCTGCTAGCTTAGATAAAGAAGCAGAACAAACTAAGGACAAGTCTGGAATGTCTGCTTACTTTGAGACTACGACCCCAAAACCTGATGAAACCAGGGGCCAAGGTGAAGGTTATTATGAGCTTAGTGCCACCTCAGATGAATCAAAAGACACTTCTGCCATCCCTTCCCTTCCAGAAATTAGCTACAGTACCTTAGCTCAGACACAGTCCATGGACGAAGATCCCACAAGTCAAAAAAGTACAGATGAAGTGCAAAGCTTCCTTCCACCAGCGGAAAAGAGGGATGATTGCAGGCTCTCTCCTGGCAAACTTGCCCTGGAGCAAAGAAGTTACTCCCTGAATATCACCATAGGAGCCATGGATCAGAGTGGGGCCCAAGGACGACCCAGAAACTTCTCCCCTTTGGCGACTGACATTATGTCTTACACCAGTGGAAGCCTAGATGAGTCTGCTGACTATCTTCCTGTCACAACCCCTTCAGTCGAGAAACTTCCCTCTTTCCCACCACTGATCCTGGAGACGTCAGCATCCGTCACAACTCCATCATCCTCTCCACCCCACGAGACAGTGACTGATGTCAAGACCACAAGTCCCGAGGCCGAATCCCCGGAGTCTCCTCTACCAGCAAAGTACTCCTATAAAAATGGCGCTGTCATGGCTCAAGACTTGCCTGAAATGCTGGACCTGGCGGGTACCAGATCAAGGCTGATGTCTGAAAACAATGACCCTGAGATTATGAGGAGGAAATCAGTCCCTGCTGATATGCCAACCCTTGTAAGTGATTCTTTAGCCCATTTGTTTCAGGGTGATCAGAGTCACAGAATTGCAAAAAGTGAGAGTCAGTTAGAGGAGCAGGGATACTGTGTTTTCAGTGAGTACTCTGGTCCCATGCCGTCTCCTGCAGATGTACATAGTCCTATGGACTCCCCACCAACCCAAATCTTCAATACCATGATATCAGAGGAAAAGGAGCCAAGTCCAGCTGCAAGTGGCCCAGAGAGCCCATCTTCAAGGGACGTAAAGGACGTTTCCCCAGACCTGAAGGATGATAAGGATACGAGAGAAGAACCAAGCAAGAAAGATGCAGTTGAGACAGAGCAGCCAAGCAAACCAGCTGAAAAGCCTGTTACTCCAACTGTGACAGTTACCTTGGAAGGGGCAAAGTCTGATCTCGATGCAGAGGCCAAACTTGTGGCTGAGCAGGAAGCAGAAATTGCTGATTATGAGAGGCAGATTCGCAAATTAGAAATGGAAGACAGGCCTTTGAGTGTGGAGGAGGAGAGGGAGCTCCAGGAGCTAAGAGAGAAAGTGAAGAATAAACCAGACCTGGTGCACCAGGAGGCTTATGAGGAGATTGATGCTGAGGATGTGTACCAACTTACTGGAGTTGCAAAGGACAGGATTGCTAGACCAGTGAAACCATCCCCAACATCATCAGTAGAGAGCGCTCCAGAAGAGGAGAAAGCTCATGTTGACACAGAGAAACCTAAACCTGTGGAAGAGAAAGATGCTCTGAAATTAGAACCTACAAAATTGTCTCCTGATAGATCTGTCGAGAAGCCAGCTATAGAGGAGAAATCCTTAGAAGAACCAGTCAAGGAGAAAGAGATAGCTGTTGAGAAGGAAACCCAGCCAGATCTTGCGAAGACTGAAGAAGCTGTCATCTCTAGCACCATGGCAGACATACAGGCTGCAGAAGAGGAAGTAGAAGTAGCTGAAGAGCCTGAAGAGTTCATGGAGGAAGCAGAAACAGTCAAGCCTTCAGATTTGCCCCCTGATATGCCGGAACCAGAAAGAGTTAAAGAAGAACTTGAAGTAGAGAAGGTTGAACCAGAAAAGGCTGAAACAGAGCATGATGAATGCAAACCGGTTAAGGGTGAAGTTGAGAAGAAGGATGAAGAGAAAGAGCAGGAGGAATTAGAAGGGGCAGGGGCACCAGTAGAGGAAACTGCAGAGCCAAAAGCAGCAATTGAATCTGTTGTGACAGTTGAAGATGACTTCATCACCGTGGTGCAGACCATCGATGAACGAGAGGAGCCTGGACACAGTGTACGGTTCTCCGCCCCCCCTGAGGAAGAACTGCCTCATCTGCTCCAGGAAGAAGAGGAAGAAGAAGAATCTGTGGAAATGGCACAAGAGGCAGAGATGGAGGCAGCTAGCCTCGAGGAAGTCCCAGATGTCCCAGATGTCCCAGATGTCCCAGAAGCTGTTCAGGCTCCTGTTTGCACTCCTAAGGAGGTGCCAGAGAGTGAGGGCCCCACTGAGAGCTATGATGACTACAAAGATGAGACCACCATCGATGACTCCATTTTGGACAGTTCCTGGATGGACACTCAAGGTAATGCAACATAATCAACCTGCTACATTTTTCACGCAATTTGATCATTTAAAAGTTTAGAAGTATTGTTTTCATAAATAGAACACTAGTTTGTTGAAGATATGAATAAATGATCTGCTAATGTTCCTTTAACTCTTATCAAGTGCTACTGCAGGTTCCACTTAATTGTACACTGTCTGAATAAAAGGTACCGTCCCCACATCCCATGTGTGTTAGTAATAGTGCTTCATCATCTTAGCTTCTTAGTTTGTCTTCTCTGTTCTGCAGATGATGATAAGAGCATGGCCACAGAGAAGATTGAGCCTCTCCCCAGGATGGCAAGCCCTGCCAAGAAGCCTCCTACTGAGAAGTCGGTCAAACAGAAGGCTAAGAGGGACGTGACCAAGGGAAGAGTCTCCACCCCAGAACGCAAGCCTGGGCGGAAGGAGGCAGTGTTCCAGAAAGAAGAGATGAGGAAGAAAAAAGGTTTCTGATGCAGGAATGACTGTTTGCTTTGGCAAAGTATTTGCCAAACTTGTGTTATAACCTGTTATTATCTACTATTTTGTGACTGTTTGTAACTTCCCTATATTTCCCACATTAAAACCAAACATTTTATGATATAGATGTCCCCAACTCAGCCCACTGAAGCGTTATCTACTCAGTTATTTTTCATGCATTGAATTGCTTTACTTATTGTCTTCTGTAACTGTTTTTAAACCTTTTTTCTTTGCTGTCTCTTTTCTCGGGGATGCCTATATCATGCAAATCCCGTGCCCTGAATCCTGCTGTTCCTTTCTCTTTCCCTGATTCTGTGTTTCCCTCTTGTAGCTGTGATTAAGAAGGTTGAGCTCACAAAAAAATCTGAAAATCAGAGCCGCTCTCCCTCCCGGAAGAGTGTTTTAAAGGCGGCCGTAAGGCACCCTAGACCTACTCAACACCACGTCTGTGCTAAGAGGAAACCCACAGGTGATCACGCCCTTCCAGGGAGGCTGCTTGCAATGTGGCTGGCAAACGTACACCGGCATGTCGTGTTACGAGTGTTTATTTCTTTTTTTTATTCTGTTGTCTTTTTGCTGTTTAATTGCAAAATTATTGTACTATCAGTTGTTCATGAGTTACTTTATGCTTTTTTTTTGTTTGTTTTTTGAGTGAAGATGTAATTTTGAGTTCATTTTGAGATGTACTTCACTGTGCTCTCTATTTTGTTTCTTGCCCAACATCTCTTTTTTTGTACATTTATTCAGGTTTGGTTTCTTCATCTCAGTCTGCTTCTCGTTCCTTCTTTTGTGGCAATGAACCGAAGTGATACTGTGCCATTATTATTATTTCAGCCATTATGCAAGTGCTATTCTGTGTTGTGTGACTGTGACATCTCACGTCCTGGATGGATGTGTGTGTCTGTGACTCTGCTTAATTGAGACTGCGAGGGGTGAAGGGTTTATTTTCTCTAAAGGAACGTTACCTCCCCTTTGTCCTCACCTCCCACTGAAGAGACACTCTCGACGTGCAGGAGTTTGGCAGTGGTTGCCAGGCAACTGGTAGTTTGGGTTACTTTAAACTTTACAACTTACTAAGAGACAATGAAACCTTCTACTAGAGAGAGAGAGAGAGAGAGAGAGAGAGAGAAAGAAGGAAAAGTGTATATATATATAAGAGAGAGAGAGAGACAGGGAGAGATACCAGCAAAAAGAGTTTATGTGAGAGATGGAGGGAGAGAGCTGAACTACATGAAATGCTTAGAGGGAAAGAAAAACAGCACAGAGGGAGAGAGAGAGTGAGAGTGGGAGTGGAAAAAAAAGAGATCAAGATAAGAAACACTGGAAAAAGAAGGAAAGAAGGAGAGAGAGGCTTAGGTACGAAAGAGAGAGCAAGAAAGAGTGACACAGAGGCAGAGAGAGATTGACCCAGGCAGAAAGTGAACAATAGAAGTGCAGGATGGATAGACAGACATGCATAAATAGATAGATAGACAGACATGCATAGATGGATAGATAGACAGACAGACATAGAGAGAAAGACAGACACAGAGAGAGAGACTGGACTGCTCCTCCTCCTCTCTCTGGGAAAGGGGTTTGAGTTTGTGTTCAGAATCCAGTAAATTGCTGCAACAGCCCAATTAGAAGTTACTGAAAAACCTCTTATGTAATGAGAGTCATTTTCAAAGGCTGCATTATTTTGTGCCAGAAAACTTCAAAGCACTTTCTCGTTTCTGAAACTGCCCAGTTGTGGGTTGCTCACATTTCCTTTTTGGGATTTGAATATATTTATTAATATAGTATCATAGTTACAGTCTCTTGTAATTCTAAATACACTCAAGGGCTAATTGACAGCACTTTGGTGGCCTATCAGACAGCAGCATCTCCTGTACTGTAAACATGGAAAGTTGCACCTTCCTTTCACGGTTACTGTGTGTCTGTACAGTGTGCATGCTGCAGCACATGTATGTAGCAGGCAGAGCAACCGCTGATCTGTATATATTTCATTTTCCACAGTTCTCTCCCTCTCTCCCTCTCTCTCCCTCTTTCTTCCTGCAGTGTCAGCAGATGGACGACAGCCTCTAAGTGCCGTGAGACACTCCAGGGACAGGGCGTCTGTAAGTATCCCTGTACTACATCAGCAGTCTAAATCCAAATGTTAAATTTAGCAAACTTCAGATTTAGTCCAGTACATCCGATTACTGACAGATTCGCTTCTCATCTCAAGCGCACTCGTTTAGTTCCTTGGTCAGCAACTATACATTTTTTTTTTTAATCCAGAATAAAAAAAGAGGGTCATTTTCCACACTTTGAAAACCTCTTAAAGTGTCATTGAAATCTAAACGGCTGTTTCAGGCTGATTTTGCCTGTTCAAGTGAAACTACTTAAGCCCTTCTGTTTAAAACAACTCAATGAATAAAGCTAAATTATTATTTGTATTTATTCAAATCTGGCCAATAATTAACATTATGCTCTTTGGTTCTGATTAATTCATGAATACATTTGAGTTAAAGTGCAATTTTGGGGCGTTTTTCCTTGGATGTTGATGTAGGGGCAAGATGGACCAAGAGGTCACGGGTTCAGATCCTACCTCCAACACAGCATCCTGACTCAAAATGTAGAGGAAAAGCAGACGAGCCTAAAAGTCGTCTGGCTTTTGTTGGATTTAAGGTGGAACAGAAACTCAGCGTGACATTAAAAATAGGACATTTATCAGCACTGCTGGTGTAAACGGCTAGTTTGATCACGATGGGAAACTGTCATTGTTGCACAGGTTTGCATGTTTGAGCCAGTTATTGCTTGGAAACAGTCAAGCTTCCAGAAAATCTGCTGCATAAAAATCACTTTTTTGTTTAAAGTATGACCTGCGTTTACACGTTCTCCAATTCTGGTCCATTTTTTGCACAAATAAGAGTGAAATGTAGAAGGAACAAAAAGAACTTCAAAAACCAAGGGTCGAGGAAGCGTATAGAGCCAGTGGATTGGATTATTGACACGCGTTATTTGCATCCTTTCCCTTGTTGTTCGATTCGGTTGGAGTTTTGTTATTGGAATTCCAATCATCCAATCATATTCTGAGGTTGGAAGTAACTGCGGTATAAACTTGGGATTATGAAAAAAAAAATGCATGTCATGCTGTCCTTTTCATCTGTGCATTTTACATCCATTTCACCACTGATACTGACCCGCATGTGTTCATTACCCATCAACCCCGAGATTTTTCACTGACCTGCAGTGTGTCAGTTCTCTCGTCAGGCTGCCACTCAGGGTGAACGTGTGTATTATCCCAGCCGTGATATTTATTCCACTCTGCTCTCACTGGCATTCACCAGCTCTGACGTTTCCATTTAGACCTGCTTGTTCGCAT
This sequence comes from Hepsetus odoe, assembly GCA_017165825.1. Lineage (NCBI taxonomy): Eukaryota > Metazoa > Chordata > Actinopteri > Characiformes > Hepsetidae > Hepsetus > Hepsetus odoe. The sequence goes on from CM029369.1 coordinate 4,731,978, forward strand.
AATTGCTGTTAGTTTCTGCATATTCAGATTTACTCCTGCTTGCTCCAAATGCCACGCTTAAGACGTTGTTTGCATGTCCTGCCCTCTTTGCCAATAAACTGAGGATAAAAGCAAACTTGCACCTTGAGCCACTCTTCAGTACTTCCACCTCGGATCCACAAAGTTAACTTTCTTTAATCAAGAGAGCTTAATATCACTGAAGGCAGGATGATTCTGAAGTTTGTCCCTCTTCACTGGTACTCACTCATTCCACTGCATTGTTGTGAACGTATCATCAATCATATTGATTTATTTTGTTTTCTCTAGGATGTCACTGTGTTTCTCTTTTGCTTTTGGTGTAACCCATTCTCACACACCTTTTCTTTATTTCCTAATTTAGTTTTTTTCCTTTTTCGATGTTTTGCATGTACAATCTGTGTCTCCACCTCTTCCCTCCATCATCGCTCATCACAGACCCCCAGCCCTACATCCCTAACAAAGATACCCACCTCTAAAATGCGGGCGTCGACTCTTCTTCCACCCCGCCCCAACTCCGCCTGCTCACTGACTAAAAAGAGCCCCCTGGTGGGGACGGAACCCAATCAGCCCCGCCCCTCCTCTGCAGGCCCACAAGGCTTTCTTAACAGACATTTAGGCAAGGTAGGAACTGTTCATACACATGCCAGTCAGACTGTTTAATAAAATGGTTCCCTGTGTCTAAATGTAGCCCCATCAGGCAAGACATGTCTTCTTCTTTCACATTGCTCAGTGTTGGAGGCAAGCTTGCGGTTTTTTTGATGCTGATCAGAAGCCACAAGGTACATTAACCTTTGAAAAGAGGAAGCAAAATCCAAACATGTCTTATCTGATTAACTGTTTGGAGATGGTTGGGTAAATTAGATTTTTGGCTTTAAATGTCTGCCTTGAGACACCAGCAGCACATGACCCTCCCTCATAGTAACAAAGAAAACGTGAATTGTTTTGCAATTTCATTTTAATGGTAGAACACCATTAGTTCAGTTTGCAGGAATACTCATTGGTGTGCAAATGTCTTGAGCCACATTTTTTCTTTATATTTTTCCAATTAATCAACTTATCAACAAATAATGCCTAATGCCTTCCCATTTATCTTTGGCATATTGAGTAGATTATATTAAGGAAATAGGAACAAAGGTTTTAGGTTCTAGATTAAGGGGTTCCACTCAAGTGTTCAGCATCAGCAGTAAATGAATCACCTGATCATCTGGAATCATCTGCACCTGTTTCTTCACTGCTTCATGTCTTAAGTTAGACGCTTTGTTCTGCTTGAAGGTTCAGATGTAGATCACTGTGTGGATTAACCAACACAGAACTATCAAACTGCTCAGGTACAGAGACTGGACTGAAGACAACACTGGCCCAGGGAGATCTGAGACCTGCCCAGGCATGCCAGAGACTGGACTGAAATGAGACAAAAACACACTGTCCTTCAGAAAGATCTGAGAACTGCCTGTGTACAGAGAGACTGATTTGGAAAATGAGAGAGTACAAATAACACTGTCCTTCAGGAAGATCTGAGAACCGCCAGGTACAGAGACTGATCAAAAAATGAGACAACAACACTGTCCTTCAGGAAGATCTGAGACAACTGCTCTGTGTACAGAGACTGAAGACTAAAAACACGAGAGATGGTCAACACTGTCCTTCAGGAAGATCTGAGAACTGTTCTCAACAAGACATTAAAATAAAAGAAATCTTTGGAAGCAAAATATGAAGAAAAGAGGGGCTCAAGACTTTTGCACAAAACTGTATACAGTCTTATTCAAGGGTCTATAGTGACTGTCCAGAATGAACAAGAAATGCATGTAGGATGTCGAATCATCATCACTTCAGCAGCCAAAACCTTTGAAAGTAGATCTTGGGTTGCTGGTAGTCTAGTGGTACTAGTGGTACTGGGTTCCTGAGCAAAACCCACAACCCCAAGTTCCTCCAGGGAGACTGTTCCTGCTAAAAAGCCATGAATGTAAATGTAGATACTGATATACAGTCGCCCCGCCACTTCGGGCTTCGACTTCTCAAGGGCTTCGCTTGTATCGCGTTTTTCAAGTATATTCATAAAAAATTTGCTCAATACGGTGAAAATGAAACAGACGCGCTCAGTTGCCTGAGTCAGTTATACACTCCTGTATTACAATGAAATAAAGATTACTGCTCGTATGCACTGTAGGCCTGTGTTCGAGCACCCCCGCAAATCTTTCAATGCCAGGAGCAGCCGCTCAACCACTCCTTGTGTGTGGGCAAGACCTTCTTTCCAAAAATGGGCGTGTTGAAACCAAGCCAATCAGAGCGCGCTGTTTACAGATCTGTCTGTCCTGTCCTGCCCACTGAAAGGCCGAGCCTCACGCAAGTTCGTTTCTGTCATACGCGCTTCTACATCACCGCGTCGGAAGCATCTTCGCTTTATATTGTTTGTCAAGAACTGTATAAAGTAATTTAAACAGATACAATAGATGATGGGTAAAACGCTTTTAGATATGTCTTATTTTGTCATATATATATTTGCAATATGTACGTGACTTAAGGTGTGTTATTTCAAGTGCCTTGTAAATCCCCTAATAATGTTTAATTAAACGCGATTAGGTCGAACAGGTTTTCTATGCTCTAAATACTAACATATTTGATTTATAATAAGAATCCAACTTCTGAAACGCCACCTATCACGAGTCTGGAAACTGATTAACCGCATATAAACGAGGGTCGACTGTATATTATTACAGTATTGCAAGTTTGATAGACAGAAAATGTTAAAACAGAGAACGCCAGAAATGTAAAGTGATCATTTATTTTCATCAATCAACAAATGTGCAGTGAATGAACAGAGAATCTAAATCAAATCAATATTTGGTGTGACTATTTCCTTTGTTTTTCAAAACAGCATCAGTTCTTCTAGGTACACTTGCACACAGTTTTAGAAGGAACCCGGCTGGTAGGTTGTTCCAAACATGACTGTGTTTCAACCTCCGTGGTGACATTGATGATCATCAGTACCTGTTTGCAAAACTGGTTGATCAGACACCGACTATAATCCTCTACAGAATCCTGACTTGTGCAAGTGTACCGAAGAACTGATGCTGGTTTGATGACAAAAGGTAATAACACCAAATATTGATCTGATTTAGATTTTTCTTTTGTTCGCTCACTTTGCATTTTGTAAATTGATCAAAATAAACAATCATTTATATTTCTGAAAGCGTTTTGTCATGGCATTTTTCTACACCTGCATAAACTTCTAGCATTAGTACAGTGTGTATATATATATATATATATATATACACATTAGTATCTACGTTATGAGTATCTGGAAATGTGAAAAAGAAGAATGGAGCGTGTTCTCCGTTGAGCGTGTGCATCTCTGGCAAGTCAGATGACCGTCTCTATAAACAGAGGTGCAGGACTGCAGTGTACAGCCTAACCAGACACACACATCCATCTTGAACTGGTTTGGAGATTGCATGTGTGATTGCTGTGCTTATATGTTGCGGTCATGGTGTAAACTGATCCGAGACTTTGCGAACTGGCTGACTTGATTCAGGACAGAGATTCGCGGAGCCCAGAGAAGAGGTCATCCCTGCCGCGTCCAGCGTCCATCCTGACTCGCCGTCCGCACACCACGAGGAGAGCTCCACCCATCACCAGCTCTGGATCCACGGCACCTCGCAGGCCTACGTGTAAGACACACACTCACACACACGGAGCGTTTCCGTTCTCGTCAGATGCAGTCGGGATGCAGAGTCTGGGCGCTTCTTGGTCAAATGATCTGCTGATTTTAGAGTGAGAGTAATCTTTTATTATCCCACGAATGGGAAATTTGGGCGTTACAGGGCTCTTATAAGGGTGACAGAATATAGAAAGATAGATGTACAGAAAAATATAGAAAAATATAGAAAAATATAAAGAACGAGGAACAAGTACAAGAGCTATAAATAATAAATAATCTCCCTCTCTCTCTCTCTCTCTCTCTCTCTCTCTATATATATATATATATATATATATATATATATATATATATATATACATATTTCATAATGAAGATTAGGAAGGCTGTACTATATATACAGTAAACAGTAATAAATACATTATAAAACAAATTATAAAATAAACAAGTAACAAACTAAATGTAATAATAATATATAATAATATATAATAATATACAATAATAATATATATAATATATAATAATATATAATAAAAATATTTTCTTAGTGAAAGTCCTTTACTGTTTATTAACAGAGGAAAACATAAACAGTGGCCTGAGCAAAAGTTAGGCGCAAATTTTCTGATTCATGCACAGCAGGTGGATTGGAGTTTCCAAATTGACCTTAGGTTGGACTGTGTGTGTTTGGCTGCCCTGCAATGGACTGTAGACCTTTCCATGGTGTTCCTCTGTCTTTCACAGACAGGCTGCAGACTCTGGGTTAGGAAAAAGCAGCTCAGATAATACATGTTAAACCTAGCAATACAAAGAAATGCCTTGTTTAAGTTCGGCCAACGATGTGTTACAAAATCAACTGTCACTTTCATTTGACCGAAAATAAAACTACTGCATCCAACACTGCCTGTCATGTTTGAGGACGGCAAGCACTCAATTGCAGTCGATGACTTAGTGTCTGAAAAAGCAGCACATTTTATTATTAACAGGAAATTACACCAAAGCCTCAAATGAGGACTTTGATATTAAATTATTCATTTTTAATTTTAACTGGAAATTACTGTTTTGACTGGAAATGAAAGAAATCATGATCACAAAGGGATGCATCTTTTCAACAAGATTAAATATGAATGAGAATGTTGTCTTGACTCAATGAGCATAACAGCAAATTAAACAGCTGCTAAAACTGCATGTTATTCTCTTTGCAAAGCTGCAAAGTTAAAGAACCATCTTGTAAAAGTGCCCTTTATTGTGAAACTCAAAAACATTCAGCCACAAGTGTTGAAACTATGAACTGGAAATGAAAAGTAATTCATTAAAACTTCAACTAAGAAATGGATGAACATGAAGCTAAAACTATTCAATTGATTGTGCTTGATCTAGAAAGAGAAAATGGAGATTTTTCATCAACAGAAACCTCTTGGCTCACCTTAGCAAGTAAATGTGTACATCTATCTATCTATCTATCTATCTATCTATCTATCTATCTATCTATCTATCTATCTATCTATCTATCTATATCTATCTATCTATCTATCTATCTATCTATCTATCTATCTATCTATCTATCTATCTATCTATCTTTCTGGCTTGATCAGTCACAATGATTATGCACCACAGTGGTCAGAAAACACGTAAGCTGAAGTAGCAGCAGATTTTAGGATTGTACTCAGAAGCGACTGGTATAGAGTGAAGACATGGGTGTGCATATATACAGTATCACACAAAAGTGAGTGCACCCCTCACATTTTTGTAAATATTTTATTTATATCTTTCAAGTGGGACAACACTGAGATATGACACTCTGATACAATGTAAGGAAGTCCACTGGCAACAAAAGTGAGTACACCCCTCAGTGAAAAATGTCCACGTTGTGCCCAAAGTGTCAGTATTTTTGTGTGGGGCCACTCATTGTTTCTCCAGCACTGCCTTAACTCTCTTGGGCATGGAGTTCACTAGAGCTTCACGGATTGCCACTGGAATGACAACATCACAGAGCTGGTGGATGTTAGAGACTTTGCGCTCCTCCACGTTCCGTTTGAGGATGCCCCCCAGATGGTCACAGGGCTTAGGTCTGGAGACATGCTTGGCCAGTCCAGCACTCTTCACCTCAGCTCTTTATTTACAGAAAATATCTTGGAGGTGTGTTTGGAGTCGTTATCATGTTGGAATACTGTCCTGCAGTCATTTATGATTCCCTCAATGAACTGTAGCTCCCCGGTGCCGGCAGCACTCCTGCAGCCCCAAACCATGACACTCCCACCACCATGCTTGACTGTAATCTTCTTACAGCCTAAGCCATCTTTATGTAGAGCAACAAATCTTTTTTTTTACATCCCCAGAGAGTTCATTGTGATGAGGTGCCATATTGAACTTCCAGTGACCAGTATGAGAGAGTGAGAGCGATAACCCCAAATTTAGCACACCTGCCTCATTCATCACCTGAGATCCAGCACTAACAAGCCTACATGACACCAGGAGAGAAAATGGCTAATTAGGGCACAATGAGGACATTTCCATGCAGGGGTGTACCAGCCTTGCTACAGTGGTTTAGACATTAATGACTGTGTGTGTGTTGAGTAATTTTGAGGGGACAGCAAATTGACACTGTTATACGAGCTGAACACACGGACTACTTTACATTGTATAAAAAGTGTCCTATCTTCAGTGTTGTCCCATGAAAAGATCTAATAAAATATTTACCAAAATGTGAAGGGTGCTCACTTTTGTGAGATACTGTATATATATATATATGTAAAAACATACATGAATATGTACAAAAAGCTGAATGGTAGTGGTCAGCATCAGTGTCGATTCTAGAAGCCATCACATCCTGGTTGAGAAACCGCATTTTGGTTGGATTTATGGTCAGATTGTTCCCCTAACCCGTCTTCCTTCCTCCGCTACCCTGCTGCCCTTCCTCTCCCCTCCTATAGCCTTCCGCACTGAGGTCAGAGCGGAGCACAGGACAGGCAGGTCCCCCAGTATGACAGGTCAGACCATCTGTTTTACCCCAGACCCACTCCATCCCGCCTGCTGTACCGTCCCTCACCACTTGTGTCTGCATGCATGGTGGTATTTTACTGTCTGAACATTGTTCACTTCTGTTCCGTTCTGGATTCGGTTCATGTGAGTCTGCAGTGGACTTTCAGTTTATTTATTTATTTGATCACTTTCAATTGTAGTGCGCATGTAAGATTGGTGTAAACATGCCAGGTTTGTTTAATTTTACCGTTCAAGTCTTTGTGAGCAATGAAAAGTAGCCACCAAAAAATATAAAACATAAACCCTCCTCACTGCTCTCTTTTCTCGGGTAGTCTGCAACCAGTTTCCTAGATTTAATCGACCTCTTAATTAATTCTCAGTATTTGACTTTTTTCCATTATATCTATCTATGTATTATTTATTTTTCATTATACATACGTGTGTGTGTGTGTGTGTGTGTGTGTGTGTGTGTGTGTGTATATATATACTGATGATTTCATGTTTAAAATGATGATTATTATTCTGTAAATATTAATTTACAATTTAAACCTGAAAATCTGTTCAATCATCATGTCTTCTCAGTTACGACTTTTAAAAAACATCCACAGCTCTATTCATTGTTCGGGGCACATTTTTTTATTTGGCAAAATAAAAATTTCTTAATATTTTTAAAGTTTCCAATGAAATATTTTCCCCACTAAGGATTATATTCCCACTGAAAACCAAGGATTTATATGAAGGCCTTCTGCAACAAAGTTGAGTTCTTGATGCTTTCATTATCTGGGTTCATTCTGGTTCATTAAAATGTTAATTTTTCTTATTTTTACCTATATATATTTTTTCACTTTATTGTAAATAAAGTACTTATGTCTATCTATCTATCTATCTATCTATCTATCTATCTATCTATCTATCTATCTATCTGTCGTGCTTGTAGGTACAGATTCGCCCGCTTCCTGCTCGCCCGCAGTGGTACCTCTCTACACCCCGTACCCCTGGCTCCCAGGCCATCACCCCCGCTTCCCCACCCAGCTACTCCTGCCGCACCCCAGGCACCCCACGCACCCCAGGCACCCCCAAATCCCTCAGCCTGCTGTCTCAAGAGAAGAAGGTGGCAATCATCCGCACGCCCCCAAAATCACCCGCCACCACACCCAAGCAGCTGCGTGTCCTCAACCAGCCACTGCCTGACCTTAAGACTGAGGTCCAAGATCGGCCCACCGAGCACATCAAACATCAGCCCAAAGGAGGCCAGTAAGCTCCAACTACAAACACTCCACCCCTGCTGCTGTTAATAACCAGCCGCCTCTCCTGCACTTCTTTGATTGCTACAAAGGACTGTTACTCTGAGGTGCCGCTTTTTGCATACACTGCGCATGGATGAATGGTTTAAGGGCCCCTTTATGGAATCAAAGTAAAACATCAAGAGCCGAAAACAGTTTCACCTGTCCAGATGATGTGATATGGGGTGTTGTTCCTGCAGACACGCGGCTGTCAGTAAGCAGAGTGAAAATACCACGTTTGAGAGGAATGTCGGGAGATTTGGGTGCAGCCAATCAGAAGAGTTATTAACATATTCAGACAGTGGGGAAAAATAAAGCAATATTAAATCTAAAATATGGGTCCCTTTATCTCTGCCAGAAACATCTTGTTCTTTGTTCCAAGGCAAGTTTATAGAGCCTGTCTCATCTTTAATGTAGTTAGCTGTCTTCAGTGCGTCTCACACCCATTGACGTTGCATTCTTGTGTCCCCACATGTCCTTTCACGTTTTCCCAGCCTACAGTTTTAAATAGCAGGTTAAGGAGGCTTTCCTAATTTTGGAACGGGATGTTTTAAGGACAGTGTGGAACAGAAGTAAGAAATTTACCCTCTTTGATGTATTCTTACGTTGACGTGTTCAAAACTTATTTTCCCAGCTGTATATTATATATAATTTATCACGCATTCTTGGCGCTCGTTAAATGTCGCTCATGCTTTCTGGAGAACCTTTGACTTCCACTCCTGGTGCCGAACACAGCGTGAAGTGCTGACACACGCTCTGCAGCGCTCTGACAGTGGAAGTCAGCTTGTGTGAGTGCTGTCCCTGCAGTGACTGCACGACAGAGGTGACATGTTTATGTCTGGCTTATGGGGGTCGTCTGCCTCATGTGCACCAGGGCAGAGAAACCAATCACACACAGACAGAAAAAAATGCACTCAGACAGCGTGCTTGTGAGGATTGGCTGAGTAATGGCTAAACTGGAGGTGTGTTAATGCAGAGAACAACTGCCGCATCACCGGGACTGAGATGGAACATTACTTTTGGCAAGCATTTTTCACCCAAATGAAAAAACATCTCAAAGGTTTTTATACACACAAGCAGATAGTTGCATGTTATGTAATAACAGCTAATTACATAACCCCAACCCCAGGTCTTGTCTGGAGTTTCCTCCGGTGCTGCAGTTTCCTCCTCGCTGTTGACTGAGATGCTAAATTGACCTCGAGGTGTAAGTGTGTATCGTGATGGAGGCCTGTCCAGGCCTCTTTGATTCTGGGGATAGGCACCCCCTTGAACCTTGTTAGAATAAGCAGCTCTGAAAATGGATGGACATTTCAAAGACCAAAGGATGCTTGTGGGTATAAATCATAGGACACTAAAAGCAGCCAGAAACACAACCAAGTACCGAAGTGGGTTCAACTGAGGCCCTGTTCTTGTCTGGTCTTAACACGGTCTCCACTGGTCTGTTCAGAAGTGGACAGCACGTTAGTGTTTCCACCTGACTTGAAAACCCTTCCTCGTCTTCTTCTTTTGGCTGCTCCTGTTAGGGCTTGCCGCAGTGGATCAACCGTCTCCGTTTCTTCTGGTCCTCTGCATCTCCCTCCTCCTTGTGTCCATTGTGAACATATGTCACAATAAATCACTGATGCACAACCTGCTCCACCAGGGAAGCAATGAACAGCATTCAGAAACTCTATTAACCAGCAAAATACAAACTCTTTGTTGCAGCTCCATCAACCCCCACATTCCCACGTCCATGCGAAGTTCATCCAGCTCTTGTTGTTTCTTTAAGGGCCTATGCCTGTGTTTGGGAACCCAAGTCAGGCCAAGGCAAAAGTAGTTTTGTTCTTTTTCAGTAAAATGTGAAAAGTGAAAAGAAAACAATGCTGTATTTAAGCGTATATATATTTATATTTAACAATATGCATTCCTGTAGTGATGTGACACTATAAAACACCCATCCAACAATAAGGGCAGCATGCATGCTACATCAACGTGCTAGCACACAGGAAGTTCCAGTGACAGACGATCTGTTTACAACATTTCTGTGCTAATCTATCAGTTTTGATGGACAGTGTGCACTCATTCCTATCTACTCGATTTTTGTGAAGAGGATTTTCAGGAGATCATGGTTTAGAACCTAGACTTTCAGGACTAAGATGATTTTGAGACTATTTAGAGCTTTAAATCCATCCTGTCCTCGAACAAACTCACCAAGAAAACATTAAACATCGATCATTATAACCCTGGCCCAAGAGCAGTGTCCTCAGTGAGTGTGGGTCATGGAGGGACTGGGCAGTCATGGGGTGAGACGGAGGTTGCGTAAGTCCTCCAGCAGTCTCAGGCTGTCTGTCCCAAAATACACACCCACACCCCTGCATGACTGGAAGTGTCTCTGCAGTGCAGGGCTCACACACGCAGCCTAATCTGCAGTGACACCAGACACAGCAGACACACTCCGGGCTGAATGACTGGGCATCTGGCGGCCGTGGCCGAGCTGTGTGTCCAACTGTGTGTGATTGTGGAGCAGAAGAATATGCAGCCCGTTGCTTTAGTTCCTCACTTTCAGAACATGCTTTACAGAAGATGCTGTTGTAGTTGCTACTGAATCAATCTAACGCAAATCTGAACCCATGATGTCTCGTTGTTAACTTTGTTAGAAGAGGTTCCCTGCAAGTTGCCTGCTTTTAGATGCTCTTATTAAGCGTTTCACTAATAAAAAGCTCATTATAAAATTAATTAATTTGTGATTAGAGTAATCATCGGCTTGTATGGCTTATGATGACATGTGACTGTTACCTAGAGTTAGCTAATTAGTTACTGGCGCGATTTTAGGATGTCTGTGGTTTAAATATTTCTCTGAAAGTGAAAAAGCATGTATTACAATTAACATATGTATATATTATAACGTATTATAACTGCTGTCACCCTTTCAATTTCTCATATATATATATATATATATATATATATATATATATATATATATATATATATATAGTATACATCATGCTGTAAACTTTGGTAGAGCTGTGTATGTGTATGTGTGTGTGTGTGTGTTATACAAGGAGAGCGAGGGGGTAACATGACAGACCAAGACAAAAGACAGATGGGCTTAGAACAGAGCATATGTGAAGACGACACCAGCTGAACTTTGCAGCTTTTTTCAAACGCTGAACTCAGTTGGAGTCATCTTGATTTTCAGATTCAAATACAGTCCGTGGAGCGTATAGATTCAACCGTTGGAAATCACCAGATAACGATACTGAATGATACTCGTTTTGTATTTTTAGATTTAGCAGACAGAATGTGCCCCATGTATTCCTAAACTGATGCATAAACCTTATTACGTCTGTCCTAATATGTATAAATATATTCAGATTTTTCTGCTAAATAGTTAATTCTGCTACGTTAACATGCACCTGCTGAATAATTCCAGGTATTAAGTATTTAGTAGCAGTGGCACTAAGTTCTCTTGAGTGTAGACCCATGCTGTAGCTTTGGGATGCGATGGAGTGTGGTTTACGCTCTAGTGCTCATGTTGCTGAATGCAATCAAATCCTCACAGCAATAAACCAATATTAACCTTTTCCACAAGGGAAGGACTGGATGAACATCATTGTTAATACCCAGCGGTGTAGCGGTGGTCTAGTGTTTAGGGACCAGAGACCAGAAGGTTGTGGGTTTGAATCCCAGCCCAGTATGCTGGTTTGAGGTACCCTTGAGCAAGGTACCATTCCTATTACTGCTCCCCGGGTGCTAGATGACTCTCCTGCTGCAGGGCGTGTGTGGGCAGAGTGCAGAGGAGGCAGTTCACTGTGTGCTGTATGACCCACTCCAGCACAAAGCGTGTGTGTAATATATATATATATATAGTACTGTGCAAAAGTTTTAGGCAGGTGTGAAAAAGTGCTGTAAACAAAGAACGCTTTCAGAAATATAAATAATGATTGTTTATTTTGATCAATTTACAAAATGCAAAGTGAGCGAACAAAAGAAAAATCTAAATCAGATCAATATTTGGTGTTACTTCCTTTTGCCTTCTAACCAGCATCAGTTCTCCTAGGTACACTTGCACAAAGTCAGGGATTCTGTAGGATTTTATATATATATATATATACATAAAATAGAGTTTTGTTGGAGCGCCTTTAGCTTTGATTACGGCTCACATTCGTTACGGCATCACATTTATTTCTGTCCAGAGTTGCATTCATTTTTAATTTGCTGCACAAATTAATCTCCAGCACATCCCAAAGATTCTCAGTGGGGTTCAGGTCTGGACTCTGTGGTGGCCAATCCATGTGTGAAGATGACGTCTCTGCTCCCTGAACCACTGTTTCACGATCTGAGCTGATGAATTCTGGCATTGTCATCTTGGAATCGGCCGGTGTCATCAGGGAAGAAGAACTTCACTGATGGAATAACCTGCTCATTCAGTATGTTCAGGTAGTCAGCTGACCTCATTCTTTGGGCACATAACGTTGCTGAACCTCGACCTGACCAACCACAGCATCTCCAGATCACAGCAGGGCCCTCACAGGCTTGTGCGGTAGACACTAGGCTTGATGATGGATGCATGCCAATAATCTGACCCTTATAAACAGATGAACATCTTTTCCACGACCACAGCATGTGGGAGGGAAATTAAAAACATTGTCACTAATTCTGCAGGTTCTACTGCGGGCCACGATTACTTTTTATTTGCTGAATTTTAATAAAGAAAAGAAAAATGATAAAAGCAGAAAAATGTGGCTTGTGCAAAAGTTTTCAGTTTGATTTGTTCAATTAATTTGTCTTAAAATAAGCAGAAAAATGTCAAAAGTGTGTTTTCTAAGCAAAACTTATAATTATAGAAAGTGCATTTCCTTAGTGATGCGAGCTCTGAATGTCACTCTGAAACTCTGGAAAAAAAAGCATTTTTATGCCTTGTTAAGAAAAAAGAAAGCTCAAATTATCGATGATCCACTTTCTCTAAAATATGAATGTAATTGTGGCCCTTATACTGGACAGAGTGCACTTTTTGTCATTTGATCAGGTGATTTTCAGATGATCTTGCGGTAAACCAGTGTTTCATGGTGATGTAGCGCGGTCCTGAAACTACAGGCAACAGTACACAGAGCTTCATTTTTTGTTTGAACTTGATCCGTGCTGCTATATTTTACAGAACAGAATGTTCTATAGAGCAGAGCTCAGGATCATAGATTACACTCAGGTCTCATATTTCAGATTTGATCCAGTTCAACAAAGAGATCTAGTTAGAATCACTCTGATCCCACCTTTGACACCGAATACTGACATATAATGGAGATTACTTAAGGATCGTGACTGTCGAAGAATATTTAAATGCTGTGAAATAAATAGCTTTGACCAACAGCTGACGTGGATGATATGAAATAGAAGCTAATTACTACCATTGTGCCTTTTTGTGACTGAACTATATTCTTCAGAACTTCATACAAGCAGGGGAGACTCGTCCAAACGTTATAACTTGAGTTGAGTCAGAGACAAGACACAGTGACTACAAAGCACAAAAGGAAAAACAGATGCATGGTGCCTGTGCTTCCCCCTCATGACTAGATGCCAGCCCTACTTTGTGAGGCAAGTGAAAGTGCGGCGAAGTGACTAAAAGTAGTTTACTGCATTTTCGTCTGCAAAGTAGCAGATTTGACAAAGTGTCAGACGACTAAACACGAGGGCGAAGTGCCTCATGTTGTTCACCCCGTAACATCCTCTCGCTAACTGAAGTGAAAGTGAAGTGAGAGTGACTATCCATCATTGTGAACACACACACAATGAGACAATGAAATCCATCCTCCGTATTTAAGCAACAGACATCATGCAGCAGGGGGCAGTCATATCCTGCGCCCAGGGAGCAGTGACGGGGACGGTACCTTGCTCAAGGGTATATCAGGGCAACCCCACAACTTTCCGATCCTGGGGCCTAGCCATTAACCACTAGGCCATCGCTGCCCCATTTTTTCAAAATTAAGCTGTTTTAATTGCAAATAGAAGGAGGAAATCTGAGTCCTGTTCCCTTTGATTGTATTGACTCATATCGTCCACCAATGATAGGCTCCCCAAAGTCAAGTCCACCAGTGAGTCTACTGGTATATGACAGTTTTTTCTGTCCATACACAGACTGTGGGGTAGATTTTGATAGTTTGGATCACTATAAATGGGATTTTTTTCATATTTTCTTTATAATAAGTTTGAGATAAATGGTGGGCAGTGGTGGCGTAGCCGTTAGGGACCAGGCCACAGGATCAAAAGGTTGCGGGTTTGAATCCCAGACCATTAGGTTTGTTGAGGTACCCTTGAGCAAGGTGCTGGATATGGTTACCCCCTGCTGGACGGTGTGTGTGGGATAAAGCAGAGGTTGCATTTCGCTGCGGTTCTCTGTGTGCTGTGTGTTTACAATGGGAACTAGTCACTTTCACTTTGTCATTCAGACTGGTTTGATGTAAAAATGATTCACGGTAGAGAGACTTAGTGACTGAATAATTCTCCCAGAAATGAACTGGTTAAAAATGCATTGCCTGATCAGTGAGATATCAGAGAAGTTTAACTAAAATGAGATTTTGTTGATCTCAAGGTGGAGGACTGCATGAAGGGAGGCGATACGTTTCCTTGTGAAGATCTGAGAAATACTCAGATCAGACCACAGTTCAGACACATAAACACAAAAAAAGCAAACGAATTTTTAATCCACCACTGAACCTACACATCTCTTAGGTCTTGTTTTTAATCTTGTACAATTATGGTAATGTAGCAGGAAACATAAAAAAGGGGTTTTCTTTGGGCAATATGTTGTTTTTCAACACCATTTACTGGCTTCAAAAAATATTTTTTTTTTTATCTAAGGTTGAGCAGACGAGAATGAGTTCTCCTATGAGTTTTGGTTCCTCTCAAGGTTTCTTTAGGAAGTTGACGGAAAAATGTTTTCAGAAGAAAAGAGTTTTCTCTGTTGTCTTTGTTTTTGCTGATATGGGGCTCTCAGTTCGATTCTGTTAAGCCATTTTGCAACATCAATCATTTTAAAACCTACAATCGAAATTAAACTGGCTTGACTCATAAGCGTTCTATTTCAAATTTAATTTTCACTTTAGAAAAATGGGTGGAATTCTCATTTTAAAAGCTAGACGGAACCATTTTTCACCAATATGTCGATGTGTTTATCCAGCGCTGAGTCCCTTCTCCTCCTATGGATCCCTCGCCACTGCCATCACTGTGCCATTCTCCACCCATGGTCCACTCATTAAGAGCGCTGATATGTATTACTGATACATGCATAGCTTTTGTATGAGTGTGTGTGTGTGTGTGTGTGTGTGCGCGTGTGTGTGTGTGTGCATGCGTTCCATCATCATTAAAAGAAGCACCTTTGTATTTTTCTAGATTCAAATTTTAAACAAGAAGCTGGACTTCCATCACGTACAATCAAAGTGTGGATCCAAGGATAATCTGAAGCATTCTCCCCATGGAGGCAATGTACGTACCCCTCCCTCTCTCCCTCCCTCCCCGCCTCTCTCTCTTTCTCTCTCTCACCAGAGGCCACCTGTCGCTGGTGTAGTTGTTAAACGGTGCAGTGCAGAATGCAGGCGGCTGCTCTGATGAAGCATCGTGACTCACATCACGGCAAGATGTCTGAATATTGATTTACAGTTTCAACGACTCAGCGTTTTGCCTGCTAAGCTTCTCCTAGTCATCCTAAATAGAGGCTCAGGTGCTGAAATCCTCTGCACCGTCCTGGTCCCATGTGGACCCATTTCTCTCTGCATGCACTTCTGGACACTTCTCTGAACCTCTATGCTCTTCTGGTCATGAAAAATAACCCACGTGAAAAACCTAAAGTGAATTTTTTCATGCTTCCTTTATCATTTTTGCATTTGTTGATAATCATTTAAACAACAGTTGATGTCTGATCATCAACGCTCCACCTGAAGAGTTCATTTGAAATAGATTAGAATCTGCTCTAACATCTTATTCGGTATGGTACTGGTACTGTCAGCTATACTTTTGCTGTTGGACAAACTGAAGAAACGCTGTGTCCTACGATCACAGTTTTACACTCCCCCTCGTTCACCATGCTCCTCTCGATCTGGCTCACACTCTCTAAGTACAGGTGATCTCTACGGATGGTAGATGATTTGGTGTTGTAGCTCCAAACGCCGAACCTTCCTTCAGAATCTACAGCAAACAACGTCTCTGTCTCTGCTCAGAACTCAGTAAAACATCTCCTCAGTCAGTGCTCCACCTCTTCTCCCCTCCGCGGTGCCTTCTTCTGCTTCGTCCTTCCTGCCTGGTGTCTAACGATGCTGCTGTTCATGTCCATTACTGCTTTTCTTCTTTTTCCATAAATTGTTCATCAATGCTGTTTCCTTTTGTGCTGTTTTATGTGACCATGGGTTTGAGAAAGGCTCTATATAAATAAAACGCTAAATTAAAAGTAACTTAAAACATATCATATTAAAATAAAATGTAATATTTATAATAGAGAGAAT
Organism: Hepsetus odoe; assembly: GCA_017165825.1. Taxonomy (NCBI): domain Eukaryota; kingdom Metazoa; phylum Chordata; class Actinopteri; order Characiformes; family Hepsetidae; genus Hepsetus; species Hepsetus odoe. Next base: position 4,748,384 of record CM029369.1, read on the forward strand.
AATAATAAAAATAAATAATACTACTAATAAAATATTTATAATAATGATGATGATGATGATGATGATGATGATGATGATGATAACAACAGCAATAATAATAATTATTATGTTTTATCATCATCATTATTATTAGAAAAAATGTGTTAGTAGCATTATTCTTCTTATTATTATTACTGTTACCATTGTTATTATTATTATTATTATTGACTCTAAACATGTTTCAAATGGAAGTTAGATCTCAAAGAGTCACACTATAAAAGAGTGATTCTTAAAAAATTAAAAGACTGTAGGAAACATTAAAAACTAGAAAGAGTGAGATTTATATTAATGTATTAATGAATGATAACATCAGATAAAAAGTTGAAATAGACCCAAACACAGGATGGTGAATCGGTGTCGTTTGTAATGTAAACTCGTTTAGGACCCAATTTATTGCCATGAAGGAGATTTAATTACTAGGCTGTAAATAACTCACAACACTTCTACTCGGCCGTGGTATGAAAATGAGTGATCTAAACAACGAAGTGGAGCTGTTTTTTTTTAGAACCTGAGCTGAAAGAAGAATATTAGGCCTTTCTCCTCCCTGACACAGACACCTGACACGGCCATGCCTGCAGCTCAGCTACACTGTGTCAGGAGGGTTATTTTTTTCACTCCTTGTTGCCTGTAATGCTCCTATTTATCACTCGTGACACTTTATTTCTGAGGCTCCAGTGATCTTCAGGCTTTAGAGCGGAGTGATCAGACCCAATCACTAATCCAGCTGACAGCTCGGATCAGAGGACATTTAAATGTCCAACCCAACGGTATTAATGGAATTGTGGTGAAAGCCCAAGTGACAAAATCAAAGTCCGGAGAAATTACTGCTGTCGTTCGTTCAGTGTGTGTTTGAGGAAGGATGGGAAAGTGTGGAACAGTAAATGGAGCTGAAACTTTCTGCCAGATGTTTAGTTTGAGAACGTTCCAGAAAGAAGAGCTTCAGAAAGTTTGAAACACATTTGCAGACCAAACGTACACATTTCTTTGCCTTGCCTTTAGTTTCTCTAGACCCTCTGGCTTTCTGTGCAGGTCCACTGATCCAAACCGTCAGCAGGTGTTTGTGTCTGAGTGTAGTTTTGCTGATTCATGTCTGTCTCTCAATCAAACCTGCTTTTTCTGTCCCTTCCAGCAGCAAGAAAGCTGTCATAGTGATTTGGAGTCAGTGTTGCTGTGCACTTTTTGCAGATCAGTTGAGAAGATGCTTCTGCAGAGGCTGTGTTCTTTGTAGTGTCCTGACCAATGGACCTGGTGCTGAAAACAGGACAGGCCACAAGACTGATTGATTTTTTTATGTTTTCTTGAATGTCAGAACCAGGTGAAATGAAGAGGCAGCTAATGCTAATGCTTTAGCCTGGACTTTGGGAGCACAAGGAGACAGATCCAAAGATCTAAGAGCCTTTATTGATACATGTGGTCATAAGAGGTCAAAATAATAAGCAACCTGGGGTTAAGGGCCTTGCTCAGGAACCCCGGCCACTACCCCATAAGAGACAGTGAAGAGAATCAGGAGGAAAGTGGTCACACTTATGAGTTCCTGTTTTAAGCCAAGCTGCTGGATTTTGAACCAGCTTTAGAATTGGAACTGATCCCTCCCTGAAAATCTGTCGGAGGACCCAGATATAGTGGAACAATAAGTTCATAAAATGGATTGGAAGGTTTTTACAACAGAGACTGGATGCGCTTTTTAAAGCGTTTTGTTCTACTGGGACAAATAAGGGGTTTAGGATGTTCCTCTCTCATGGTTTCTAATCATTAAGCACCCCATGAGGTGATTAATTGATGGATGTGTTAGAGAGAAGCTGATGCGCATCCTTGTTTTCCTCCACATTAATCACACTTGTCTGCTGGAAGTGCGTCTGTAAATCTCCCAGTAATGACTGGGCAACGTCTGTCGACTTTGTCTAGCAGCTTAATTATTAGGCTGTAATGACAACACAGCACAACATTTCAAAAGTCTGGATTCAAGAATCATTTGAGAGCAGATGTAGAAAAATTTGATGTATAATCAATCCATCCAACCACCCATCCATCTTGACTAGTGTCTCGGGCGATCCCAGAGAAAAGAGTGACACCATGGACAGCTTGCAGGTACATCTTCCATTGTTTTGAGATAATCATCTTAAAGTGGGTTGCACAGTGGTTAGTATCCTCACTGTGAGAATGTTCTGGGTTTGATTCTTAGCTGCTTTCCCGGTTCCTTTCTGTGTGGAGTTTGCATGTTCACCCCGTGTCTGTGTGGGTTTCCTTCAGGTGCTTTGGTTTCCTCCCACAGTTCAAAGACACTTCAGACACCGTAGATGCCAAATTTCCTCCTAGGTGTGTGTGTGTGTGTTACAGTGTCTTCACCACAATGGCAACGATGACCACGGTGTTTCTCTATTTTCAACCTATGAGCACTGGGATTGGTGTTCTCCCCATAGAACACCCCACAAAAGCCCAGTCCAATTTTGCCCTTGTTTTTTTTTACCTGAAAGCAGCAAGATTAACAGGAAACAACTGGGATGCACCGCAATTTCATTCTCTCTGATCCATCCCAAGCAAAACCTCTTAAAAAGAACCACATATACGTGCAACCAGAAAATGCAAACATACTCAGGCAACATACTCTGTTCAGACAACTTGTGACAAAAGTTCAGAGACACAAGTTTTGCATGTATGATCCCAAGAACACCACATCCACAGTGAAGTAAGAAGGTGGGAGCATCATGTGGGGCTGCTTCTAAAACAGCTTTAGGGCATTATGCATAACCGAAGGAGATATGAATGGAGCGACGCACTGGAGGAAGACTTTAATCCAGCCAGGGAAAAGCAAAGAAGCTGAACGTTTCACAGGACAACAACCCCCAAATACAACCAAAAGGACTCACCCATGAGTTGAGATTTGATTAAAATATTTGAGATTTCTCAACCCAACTTCAGAAACATCTACATCTGAAGCAGCTTCATACCCTCCGACCATGCCTTTCTGAGAGACCGCTGGATGCCTTTGTGTACGTTGTGTTGAGATTAGTTTGTGAGATGCTGTTGAGCAAATGTGCTGATGAAGAACGGTGTCCACTTTCCTCAGCTGCTTCTCTGACGTGTACAAGTGTCTGCACGATCGTGCTGTGTCGTGTCTGGGTCGTGCTGTGGTCCTGCATGCACGTGTGGTTCTTTCTCTGGGCTTATACGGGCGTGGCATCGTTGCTGCATACCTGCTGCTGTCTCTCTGGCCCTGGGGCTCCCTCTTTCACTGCGCTCTGACACGATCTTGTCTTTTTATTCTCAGGTTTTTTCAGCCACACGTTAATCACAGCTCACCTCTTTGGATCTCACGGTTGTTGTCAAAGCAAACAGAGAATGTAATGACATATCTGTCCTCTTATTCCTATTTGACATTTAATTTTAATTATAATGCAGTAGCGTCTCCGCCACCACCCTTTTTCCCCCCGTCTCTTTATCTGATTCAATGTTCTTCGCTTTGCTTTTCCTGGAGCTCATTTTGGAGTAGGGGGTCATTGTGTGCCAACATAATATAAACTCCTTTTCCCAACAGGTACAAATTCAGTCCAAGAAGCTTGACCTTAGTCACGTGACCTCCAAATGCGGATCATTGGTCAACATCCGCCACAGGCCAGGTCAGTAGATAAGTTCTCAGATCATTTATTAGATTTCTGCTCACCCAAACATGATGAAATGTGCCATGTCATGCCAGTGAACTGTTGAGCACTGGTGTTTGCCAGAGCAACTGCACCACCTGCTGGTCATATTTCTGCAGGACTTACTGGGCTCACTTGGAATTAACATACTGCTGTAAGACCCAAAAAATTATGCACATCTAGTCTATAGACCTAACACACTAAGTGCATACTATATGTGTTGTTTTATTATGTCCTTCATACTGTACATAAGAACAATACCATAATATGACCATCCAAAAAACCCTCTGATATTATTCTATAAGTCTGTTCTAACCAATTACACTAAACCATTTAATCGTAAATATATTCATTTGGAAGGCTTCGTTTTGAAGAATTCTATAAGCTTAAGAAATTTAAGAAGAAATAGACTCAGAGGTGCTCAGGTATTCTGTTTATAATGCAATGGATAAACTACAGGTTTTAAATGCATTGTCCTTTGTTGCTCTACCTCTGCAGGGGGCGGTAATGTGCGCATTGAGAGTGTGAAGCTGGACTTCAAAGATAAAGCCCAGGCCAAGGTGGGATCTTTGGAGAATGCACACCACATGCCAGGAGGAGGGCATGTGATGGTGAGAGTGATTACATATGGCCAATGAGGTCTACAGGAATATATATATATATATATATATATATATATATATATATATATATATATATGTGTGTGTGTGTATATATATATATATATAATATATATATATATATATATATGTGTGTGTATATATATATATATATATATATATATATATATATATATAGGGAGAGAGAGAGAGAGTGAGAGAGAGAGAGAAATGCATTAAAAGCATTTTAAATTGTTCTATTGATTCTTTCATTTAATCTACTCAATGCACCAAAGATGAGGGAGTCTTAAGACATTTGCACGTACCGCACATTATCAATTGACCTTTGTTCTCACTGGCTGCTCTCTATTGAGCTTCCGTTAAAAAATACAGACTGACCATGCTTGACCAAATAGTATTCATGCATGTAATGATCTGCTTTTCTACTCTATACTGCTGATATCCCACATTAATAAAAAGATTTGATTTTTGTTGCACCGCCTTGCATTTTACCTGCTGTGTTCGTTTCTATAGTACTTGCATTATTAGTGGTGCTTTAGTGAATCATCTCGGTTTTGTCCCCCTTCCTTCCAGATCGAGAGCCACAAACTGAGCTTTCGTGAGTCGGCCAGCGCGAGAGTGGACCCACCCAGTGGAGATCATCAACCAGTCACCACGACCTTTCGGGTGCACTTCTTCCAGCGCCCTGGCCACATGTCTCATCTGGCAGCATCAACCTGCTCTGGAGTCACGCAGCTAGCTGGCTGAGGTGTGACTGCTGCCCTGGCCAAACAGGGACTGTGAAAACCCACTCGTTCTCCCAGCTCTGGCTACAGCAGCCAGCTCCAGCCACCACTCAGCTATTTCCCCCCTCTGCCTCCGGTGTGTGAAAGCAGGATTACTGGTAGATAAGGTAAAGGAAAAGTCCACCATTTTTCATTTGTCTGTCGCATCTGTAGCATACCGTCAGTGACCAGGGGCAATAATTTTGACACATTTCCCTGTGCTCAGAACAAAACCTGGATTACTTTGGAAAGGAACAGAACAGACCGGTAAAAGGAATCGATGGACAGGTGCACCATTCGGTGTTGTCTTCTGTCTCAAATGTGTTACTGCAGACAGGTTTTCTGTTCTTCTCCAAAGTGATCAACTGTATGCTGCAGAAGCTACAGCTCTTTAAGTCCAAGGTGTCCAGTATATAACAAACATAAGGAGCATTCCTATTGGATCCCACTTTTTCGGCCTAAGTTCCCCAGCTTTACTGAGAAATCCTGCTTCGTGAAACCTTCTTGCCTGCTCTCAATGAAGTACCCTAGTGGTGTAGTAGTGGTGTGCAGCAACTCTCTCTGACCATTTTCTGGAGCTTGCACCCATTCTACTTCATCCCACACGCATCGTCCACCTTATCAGATGACTGAGCAACAGCGACCTCCTGGAGCTGGAACGGACTTTTTCTGGGAAAGAGGATAAATGGGAAGAGTCTTATTTTAATTTGGCTTCTTTTGTCTACAAATACCTATTACTTAGCTTAGAGAGGTACCAGTGCTTTTATTCTCCCTGTTTACTGCGTGAGTGAGTTTTTTGGTTGTTTGTTTTTTTTTGTTTACGGTTGTGTACAGATTCTGATCTCAGATCAGGCTTAGCTGTTGGTACGCATTAGGAAGCTAGCACCAGGGATTTGTCCTTCGCCAGTGCTCTCGGAGCGGGCTTTTCTACTTGAGCTGGAAGTCCACGTTATCATTCCATGCAGTATTTTTTGCGCAGCTCATCGCATGGAGTCTGAAAACACGCATCTCAAAGGCGACGTAAATATGCTCACACAGACTCATCGATCTGACCCTGATGTATCACTTATATAGATAATTACATGCCAATTATTTCTCACAACATCTTAAAGTAAAAAACAAAATAACAGAAAGATTACAACTTCTGTGAAAACATATCCCATGCAGTTGCATTATTGCCACCTAAAAAAGGGAGAAAATGACCAAATGGTATGATGAGCATGTTTCAATTCTCATACAAAAGAGGCTATTTTCTAATGAAAGGGTTTTAGTAAGTTATTTGTTGAATCAATGGATAAGCTGAACACTTCTTGTTTTATAGATATTAGTGAAAAGATGCTAAACTTGTTGGTAAAATCAAATGATTACGCCGGCATTACGAATGCAGTAATTTTGAAAACGCTTTTAGGAAAGAGTACAAACTCAGACCATCAAAGAAACAGTTTAACGAATACAGCTCATCCTTTTGGAGCATTTCCCAGCAGATGACTGGAAAGCTCCTGTTGGGCGCATCTGGATGACTAAGGATGAAAACGTCAGCTGTTTTTACAGCAGTCCCAACTGTCTGCGTACATCTGGCTGCAAATGGTCCCTCTGTGTGGGTGTGTGGATGTCCAAGCGGCTTTCTGTACAGAGCTGTGGTTCTTTTAATTATTCACTGTAGGGAGCAGCTACTCCGGACTGTCAGTCAAACCCCTCCGTATTTCTGCCGTGTTCCAATTTAGATGCTTAGGTTTGCTTTACATGTAAACTTAGAATGTGGAAAAAGAGACAAAAGAAAAAAGAAAAAAAAATGTTTCTCAAAAATGAACGGGAAAAAAAAAGAAAAAAGAAAAGAAAACTCGCTCACTTGCATCGGTTTGATAAAAGTGCTCCTGTATAATTTTTTCCGTCGTCATTTGTGGTATTCCTTATCTTCCCCCGGAGCTCCTGTTGTTTGTTGGCTTCTGTGTTTTTCTGCATCCCTTTTGCCCTTCCCTCTCTTCCACCCAGCAACTGTAAATCTATTTAAAGGTCTGTAGATGTATGCAGTTTTTCTCCTATTGATAATCCGGATTACAAATGCTCTTAACAATTATGACAATAAAAAGAAAATGGCAGAAAATAAAAAATCCCTGCACTGCTGTTCATTTTAGGATCCCTGCATTGTGTGTGCGTGTGTGTGTCTGTGTGTGTGTGTGTTGAAGTTTAGACTAAGTCTAAATATGGATAGCTGTGATCACTGGCGTTTTTAAACTCAAAGCAAAGTTCTAGGGCGAGGAGAAAATCAGAGCTAAAACCCTTTAGATCAGGTTTTCTCTCTTCATACACACTGAGCTACATTCACAGAGGCATTGCTAGGAGATCAGATGAATCAGGACTGTTTAAAGAGGCCGAATGCTGAGCTGTGACCCGGAATGAACCCAGTTCTAGCTTTGCTCTTAATTCACATCATGTATTAAGAATGGATTGGAGATGCTGAGTTGCCTGTAGGTGAGAGTGTGTGTGTCCAGTGTACCACGCCATGCAAGGTGTTTCCCACCTTCTGCCTGAAGAGCTGGATGAAACCCGCTTCCCGGCCACCCTGATTAGGACAAGTGGCTATGAAAATGAGTGAGTCCTTTTTGCCCAATAATGTCAATTATTCAAGACAGGTTTGTGTCTGAAATTTGGTTCCGTGGCAAAAAGATCAGTAGAGAAGAAGTACATAAGCAAGCCTATTTGAAAGGACACACCTCGAGAGCAGAATATGATCAAATGATCATGATCAATATGATCAGTGTCTACGTGATCATATGAGCAAGCAGACAATGCTAAGCTGGTAGTAACTTCTTATGAGTTGCATAAGGGAAGCCTCAAAGCTAACAATGGAAACACCAGTCAGATTTCACTTGATCGTCTACATTTGGGATGGGGTGTCATTTTTCTCTTGAAGGTCATTGTAAAGCGTCTTACCTGCAAGATCGCTGCAATGCCATCAACTTTCCTGCACATAATGAATATAAATGCAACCCCTACTCATGAATAATTCATCACCTCAACTTGACCCACCTGCATTTTTCATGGACCTGTTATACTGAAGGCAAGAACGAGAACTCGATAAAGGCTGTACTTTGTGAAAAGTTTATTATGAGAAATGACAGAAGCGAAAAATAAATTAGACTCTCAGGGTAAGAGGGACGAAGTGGGGATCAGCAGCTTGATTTGCCCAGTGGAGGCGGTGTATATAGCACCTTGACTGCCATGCAAACAACAAGGAGTGTGTGAGGAGGGGTGAGGTGTGTCCTGTCGTTGAGGGTAGCCGGGACACCCCTTACTCCCTCACTACTGCCCCACTGTGGAGAGATTCGCCCTGGCGCAAGCAACAGGACAACAGGACTGTTGCAAAATCTTATGAACGGCTTCCAAGAGTGGACATGAAAGGAGGAAAAAAAACATAAATAGACAAAAAGAATGGCTTAAATGAAATCCCATGATCTTTGTTTTTCGTCATTTCCCTGCTGGATTTGTAAAAGCAGCGCGCATGGGCGATCCTGTTCATAGGGTGAGAGAAATAGATGTTCTTCCTCCCACAACTGTTATAAACACACGACAAGATGTGTTTCACAAAAGCTGGAAGAAAAGGTGCATAAGAAGGAGGAGTTAGGAGAAGGAAGGAATAACTAACATCACTTAAACCTAGAGAATAAAGCAGCAATCCAGGTCAGAGACCGTCTAGTAGTAAACTACAGTGTTAGAAAGTGGTTACTAAATTCGAAGAGGAATTGTATTTCTGCATAATCCATGTCTGACTGGAGGTCAGCGATTATAAACTCTGAAATTTAGAAACCCATTCTGGAGATCTGAATCTGAACTGGTTGCAGTGGTGATGGATGGAGACCAGACATCCTTAAATCTTCTAAATTCCACAGAAAGCTGTATAGGTTTTGAGAACATCATTTGGAGGGGTATATACAGAGCACTGTGAGAAAACAATAGTCCTCAAAGGAATATTATTTTTCAGATGTACTACTATTTTATCATCGTTAACACTAAACATATAATATCCAGAAACATGCAGGTTCACTGTTCGTTTGGGATATTAAATAAATGGATAATTTTTTTTTGTAACTTTGTGACCCCTGGTTCCTATCAACACCACTGTAAACAAGTTGGTTACATATATGTTTTATATATAAAGAACAATTTTCTATCAAACTTCTCTGAATGACTTTGCAGAAGCACTGAAGCAGAAACTACAATTTAGAAAAATTTCTTGCAAATTTCTCTACAGGGAGTCTATATGGAATAGTTCATATTACAGACAAATGGATGCATTTATGAACACATTAGCTTTACTTACTAAATCCTTATTTTAATCACTGGTAGACTGACAAACCTCTCTTAAACATGACCAGTGCAGGCCAGTAAAGACGGAGAATCCTGCTAATGCTACCAGCCTGACTGTTTCCATCTGTCACCGACACCGGTACGAACCGAAAAAGCACAATAATCTGAAATATTTTTAGCGTATTTGATAATGCTGGCCTCATAGTTGACACAGCCGTTCTGTCTCTGCCAGCGCCATGGAGTCTGTCAACCTCAGCCTCTGACCATTTTCTCACCTGTCCATTCGTTTATATCGGTAATAAGTATTCCGGAAATGTGTTATATCACATGAATTAGTGTAAACAACATCAAAATCCCCCATTTTCATCACAACAGTGGCATTTCTTTCTCAATGATTCAGAAAGGACTGGTTTTGTGGTGACACTTTTTCAATGCAAATTGAAGCCAAATGATGGTGTAAATATTCGCCTTACCTTAAGCGTTCAAGCAACCCTGAGACATTTACTCTCAATTCTGCTTGAACAAAGTAGCATAATTAATCACACATTTATGTGATTCATTGCATTACATGCACTTACATTCTGTATTATGAAATAAATCAATCCATTTTGCTTTTAATGTCAATGCTCGAAACATTTTCAGATCTAAGCACTTGTTGTCATTTTCCTATTTTTTTAACACAAAATCTAGATGCTGTTTCCACAAACTCTTTTCCGTTTGTTTTATGATGATGATGATGATGATGATGATGATGATGATGAAAGCAAGGATGGTGGAGATGATGATGATGATGATTAATATTATTAGTTTTATTATTAGTATTATTATTAAGTAACAACTTCTTGAATCAAACTGAAGCTGTGTCTACGTGATACGATGCTCTTAGGAGACTGTAACCTCTTGTTAGTACTTTCACTATCAGTAATCTTTCATAATGAGCAGAGGACAGATAGAGGTTAAAGATGTCATTTGCACACCGTACATACATATGATTAATGAATACCCCCCAAAATGTCTTTAGCATGGTACGATAGATCGACCGTTAATTCACTGTCTTTACTATTTTATGTCAGTTGCCAGTTTGTGATGAAACATTTTTCCAGCTCAGAGTGTCCTTTCTGTCTTACTTTACAAGAGGGTCATCTAAAGGGACAACTGAATCAGCCTTAAGGACAACAGTGTTAACCTTCTGAGCATTTATATATACCAGATATTATTCCGGCAAGCATCTGTTTTCATGACACAGTCTGGGGCAAAATGGATGTGAATAGCTATTCATCACTTTGGAGAAATAATCCTGGACGTGCATGTCAGCTGTAGGTGTAAAGCAGCCTTATGAACCCTAATTGACAACACGTGTGGTTTAACCCTCAAACAATCTTCTGAATCTGGACTGAAAATGAGAGCCAAAATGTCCTTCTTGTTTGACCCAGCTCTATTAATACATGAAAGATAAAGAAAGTCGCTGTTGGAAGTAAAATATGCTGAACAAATAAAGGGTTCTAGACATTTGCACAGTAATATTTAATGATCTCCTGTTACTATTTTAAAGTTGTGTACTTTAAACCCCAACCGGTGATAAACTGCTTGTGTTTTTCCTATGCTCAAAAACTCAAACAGGCGTTTTAGATCTCTTCTCCTTGCAGTGCAGTGTCAGTGTCTTTACAGCGTTGAGAGGACAATGCGCAACTCAGCGCCCATAACTGTGCCGTTGCCCTCCTTGTCGAAGACGCGCAGACCCTCAACGTAGTCCTCGAAGGTCCCCTTGTTTGGGCTGTTGACCACAAACTGCAGCATGGGCAGGAAGTGCTCAAACTCCACCCTTTAGCCATTTCAGGCAGGATGAACAGGATTCACAGGTGAGGATATGTGGTGAGGAAAAGAAGCTGGGGTGTGGTGAGAGAGGATGGGTGTGGTAGAGAAGAAGCTGGGGTGTGGCAGTGAGAAGAGGATGGGGTGTGGTGAGAGGAAGGGTGTGGTGAGGAAGAGCGGTGTGGTGAGAAAGAAGCTGGGGTGTGGTGAAGGAAAAGCTGGGGTGTTGTAGGGGAAAAGCTGGGGTGTGGTGAGAAGAAGCTGGGGTGTGGTGAGAGAAGCTGGGGTGTTGTGAGAAAAGCTGGGGTGCTTAAGTGTGAGAAGAGGCTGGGGTGTGGTGTGAAAAGAAGCTGGGGTGTGGTGAGAAGAGGCTGGGGTGTGGTGAGAAGAAGCTGGGGTGTAGTGAGAAGAGGATGGGTGTGGTGAGAAAGAAGCTGGGGTGTGGTAGAAGAGGATGGGTGTGGTGAGAAGGAAGGGTGTGGGTAGAGAGAAGCTGGGGTGTGGTGAGAAGAAGCTGGGGTGTGGTGAGAAGAAGCTGGGGTGTTGTGAGAAGAGGCTGGGGTGTGGTGAGAAGAAGCTGGGGTGTGGTGAGAAGAAGCTGGGGTGTGGTGTGAAGAGGCTGGGGTGTGGTGAGAAGAGGCTGGGGTGTGGTGAGAAGAAGCTGGGGTGTGGTGCCAGAAGAGGCTGGGGTGTGTGGTAAAGGAAAGAGGCTGGGGTCATGGTGAAGAAACAGGTGTGGTGAAGAGGCTGGGGTGTAGTGAGAAGAAGCTTGGGGTGTGGTGAGAAGAAGCTGGGGTGTGGTGTGAAGAGGGTGGGTTGGGGTGTGAATGTTTATGCAATGATTGGAACAAATCAAATTGTACCCCTCAAAAGTAAATGTGTGATATTTTTTAGCATACTGATCCTTGGGTGGATCTACAATCTTCTCTCCATTGAGAAAGAAGGAGTGTTGAGTTTAATTGCCCAAACCTGAACAATAATTCAGGAAACCTCTATCCTGGGAAGACTGGTGGCTTGTGGTCATTTACTTTTTACCTCAAGCATACATTAACTTTCTGAAGTTCTTGAGCAGAACTTAGCTGCTCCTTTCTAATATATATTCTGCAGAAAAACACCTTTGAGTCACATCCACGAGTCTCATACCTTCAGCACTGGGGTTGCCCAGGATTTTGTTGACTTCCTTGTTGGTGGGGTTCTGTCCCAGAGCGCGCATGATATCGGCGATCTGGTTGTAGGCCACCTTGTTGTCACCCACTCTGTCGAAGAGGCCAAAGGCTTCTTTGTAGTCTGATTAAATAAAAAAAAAAAAAAAGACTTTGGTTAAGCTCTGAAGCATTTGAATAATTGTAAATTACTATCAGTCTACATTTTCTGCTTCAGTTTTGCAAAAACAAAAGTTTGCAAATAATATTCAATTAAATTCAATTCTATTCTATTCTATTCTATTCTATTGTCCAAAGGTTTAAATGTTTAATGTTAAGGTCTGATGTCAGAGCAAGGGGATGTGTGTTTAAGTGGGTTAAATGCAGTGGAGAAAATCACAGCTTGCTATTCACTCTATGATTTTTTTGGCTTTATTTTGCTTTATTAAGGTAAGCTTTGCTATTATTGCCATTTTTAATTAAAATTATTTTCCAAAAAATATTCCTGCTTAATCATTCATAGTACTGCAGAACTGTATGAGTATATTTAATGTTTTCCTATTTCCTATTATGGGAACAGCTAGATCTCAAGCCTTTTAGTGACTCATCCCTAAAATCAAATCATATATTTCATAGCATTTCCTGCATTCACTGGAAAGACATATGTATATTTAATTTTGGGCACAGTGAGTGTGAAAAGAAAACTTTTAGCAGATTTTTTACTAATGTCAAACCCCAGGTTTCCTGTCAGTCATAACCTGCTGGTCAGGTTAGTGGACAATCTGTGCAATGCCAGACATTTCACTCACTGACCCCCACAAATGAAGACCAACAGCTGCAGGCGTGCCCGCCGAGGGCCTTTGTCGGGCGATAACGAGGACGGGTTATTTCAATGGGCCTTACCGCCGGCTCGTTGGAAAGTGAGCTGGTGAAAGATTAATAACTCTAAACGATTTCCGCACACAGCCATGTGCCTCCGATGGCAAGCCTGAAGAAGGCATTTAATGCTCTGACTTGGAACTGATACGCTCTCCCAAGAATATAACTCCATCCATATAAAGGCACTAAGGGGTTTGGGTGACCTGCATAAAACCAAGAATGCTGACTAGAGCGTAACTAACACCCAGGCTGAAGACTGCCTGACCTCCAACTGGGCAATGAGGCCGTTCTTCATCTTTACAAACACCCCTGACCAATGAACAATGGTTCATTCTGAAGCACTGGATGATTTTCTGTTCGTCAATGTACAAAAAACAATATAAACGATATAAAATTATGCAATTTCTTCATCTACCTCCATCCAGGGCGCGTTCATAAGAGTTCATTTATTTTACTAAAATGCATGCCATCTTAAGAATACTCACCCTCCAGCTGGTCTGGAGTGAACTCCACCTGCAGAAAGATAAAAAACTTTCATTCAGTCTCACGTTTGCATTTGAACTCTTATCGCTAAAGAAAATAACTTTTGAAATATACTTCAATATATGGGTAATATTTTAGAAACCCAGCCACTAGGGATGCCCAAGCCAGAGGATTTCTTGGTGCCGGTAGCAGCCTGGATAAATGGGAGGGTTATGTCAGGAAGGGCATCTGGTGTAAAACTTTAGCCAATCAAAAATGTGGACAACGAAAAATATGAATAATATTTCAGAAAAGAATAGACTTTTGTATTTTAATGTAACTCTGGCAGCGTGGCTGTTTAGAAAACCACACATTACAGTGAGCTAGATTCCAGCTTCACTGTCTGATACAAATTCTCAGTATACTTTAATGCATCAAAATATCAAACATCAAAAAGAAAGTATTGTTGAAGGTGTATATTTTTCGGGGGGGGTGTACCACATCCAGAGAGGTGTGTTGTGTTAATTGGGTTAATTAGCTTTTATATCATTCTCGAAACATAAACAGGGACATCCATCAATCACTGGCAATCATTACTTGGAAGCAAGTAATGAATAACACGTGACGTGTTTTGAGAGAAGCGGAAAAGCTTCTATCTTGGTGTCAGAGGTAAATCTACACCTCTTCGTGGGCTTAATTTAGTTTTTCCTACGACCGTAACATGACCAAGGGAGGTTCATCTTTGGCTTGTCTTAACCTTGCCCACATTTGGTCGCATGCCGCACTGCACTGTGTCATCACTGCAATTTCTCAGCCACTGAAAATCACAACCAGGAGGGACTGGAGAAGCAGAGCCACACAATTAATCACCGATCAGTGATTTTTCAGTGCCAGAGCGCCTGCTTTACTGTGTTCAGTTGGGAAACTACAAAACCGTCCTTGAATAAGGACCTCCATGAGGAAGTCAGGACACCCCTGGATTGATTTTTCAGTCTCGTCACACTTTTATGGACCTATCCATGGTGCTGGGCTTTTTTTTTCAAACATATTTTTAACCTTATGTTTGCGATTGCTTGTTACAGTTGTATCCTAAAGTGCAGATGTGCATTAAATACTTTATGCTTCCCTCATTTGCCTTATAATCCCTAATGGCTAATAAACTTAATCCAAGAAATCATGTTATCCTATAACTTTTACTGGATCACTATTTGGAACTTAAAATGTTTTCTAAAGACTCCATACTCCAAAATAAACATCAAATAAGATCAAATCCCAAACTGATTCATCCTCACAATCATAAATTTATTACACTCTTCCCCTAATCTGGTAGTTTAGTAATGTAGTGTAATAGAAGTGTAATGATACACCGTTTCCCTCATTTTTTACACAGAAGTGAAAAATCACAAACCACACTTAGAATCTTCCTGGTCCTGTTGCATCCACCCGCCTCACCCCTCCCACAAGAGTGTAAAAGTGTACCTTGACTGAAGACAGGTCCACTGCTGCTGGTTTGGGTATGGCCGCAGGTTCAGGAGCAGGTGCAGGAGCAGGCTCAGCCTTCTTGGCAGGCTCGGGCTTCTTTGCGTCCTTCTTGGGTGCCATGTTTTAGCTGTTGACCTGCTTGAACTTCAGAGTGGACTGCAGCTTGGAGAACACTCAGCACTTTCACTCCAAGCCTGGACGTTTATATACGTCCCTCATTTCCTCCATAGTGGCAGCGAGAAGGAGTAGAGGGGGTGGATTGGGCTGAAGGTTGGATTCGCTGGCTCTACATGGTAATGGGGGCTGAGCCATGAAATGAGGAGGGGGAGTCTGGCACCTGAGGAAGAGAGGAAAGGGGGGATGGTTATGAACGGGGTCGAGCTGGGTCAGTGGGTAAGAATCATAACATCTAAAATTAAATTTTTTTGGTTTGCGACAGATATGTTTCCAGCATAGCTTTCAAGAAGTGCAAATCTAGTACATGGAAATCTTCCCCAGAGTATGAAGGAGAAACAATAAGAACTAAGACTGAAAAAGGAATAAAAAAACTTCCAGAGCATAAAAGTGGAAAAACTTGAGGAAGCACGGATCCATCCACCACCGGACCCAACCAAACAGTGTATTTAAGGAAAGGTTTAGAAGAAAGATTGAACAGAAGAACTGAGATCATGAACATCTGCTATCTCAAAACTCTGTCTGGCTCTGATGCTTATGCAAAAAACTTTATAAGGAAGAAAAATTTTGCAGCAGATCCTGAACTTCAGTATGGAGGGCTGAAGCATATGTGTGACATGGGTCATAATAACAAACTGCCGCGCATGCACACTCCAGATCCAGACGGGCTGGGCTAGCCAATGAAGTGGCATGCAAACCATGGACTAGTGTCAATTTTTATGTGGGAGGATGTAAACAATATTTATGCAGCAAATAGTTCAATGGGATTCCCTTTTTTAGATTAAAGGGGGTTCCCATCAAAATGGAAAATTTGTTAACAATCAAAGAGGTCCATGAGCCAATCAAGAGCCAGAGAATAAAGTGTAGCTCCTTTTTAAATTGCAGATTCTACTCAGGCTGCATTAACCCATGAATTAAAGCTTACTAATAGCACAATATCCTAGATTTGAGTGTGTGTGTGTGTTTGCCCTGCAATGGATTGGCGACCTGTCCAGGGTGTTTCTCTGCTCCCCGATCTACGAGCGCTGGGATACACTCCGGGACCACCTGCGACCCTAATGATTACACTTCTTTCAAGGTGATCAAATGGGATATGTGGAAATGGCTCGGCTGATTGGTCAGTCAAGCCAGGTGATTCCCATCCAAATAATCTGTCAAAATAAACTGATCAAAATAATTATGATTCTTCACAAAAAGGCCTACCGCCTGCTGGTTCATTTAAAAGGTGCTTAAAGGGGAAGGTGCTTAAAATGGGCATGAATTAAATTTGTGGCACAAAACATTTTTTTTTCCATCTTGATATGACATCTTATTTTCTGTGCTTACATGAAACGTTTGAATCATATACCATTTTTAAACATAGGGCAGAGGAACGCTCCTCTCCTAGAAGGCCAGCACAATCTGCTCATTCCTTTAATTCAATTCAATTCAATTTATTCTTGTATAGCGGCTTTTACAGCAAAGTTGCCCCAAGGCACTTTACAATGGTGGTAGTAATAGATGTTAAAGCCGGACGACTACGAAGGAGAGGAACCAAAAACTCCACTACGTGGAGAAAAAAAAAACCTCTGAGGGTCCAAGGTCAACCGGCCACCCAACCCCCTTGGGTATACTAACAGTACAAAGTTAGTTTGGTTTTAAACTCCAGGATCAGTGAGGAGTCCCAAGTTTCTTCCAGGTAACTCATGTTGTTCAGAGAAAGTTCTGACAGATACAGCTTAATTGGCAGGAAAAAAATAGGTTCAAAAACTTAAATAATCATAATCATAATCATAATCATAATAATCATAAAGTAATTCTTTGAGCAGGTATTTCTAAATTCTCAATCCAGAGCAGTTTAGGTGCAGAGCTGCGATGCTTTTGGGTTTTTTATAATTTTTTAAAAACCGTATTTTTTGCTGGGTAAAATTCACCACCATCAGGCTGATTGGGATCACTTGATTGGCCTGAGTGGAAGAGGCCACTCTTCTTCAGCACTTTTGCACCAAATCAGATGTTTCTATATTTTATTATCTCCTTTCACATTTAAGCAGAGAGAAACAAGGAAGAGAAGTCTTACATAAACAGCATGGTTCCTGCACTACATGCTATTTCAGACACCAGCAAAGACACCAGCTGATGCACTCTTGGTTTCGCATAAATAAGGTGACATGTGGCAGCAATATGTCCACCCTGCCCCCAAACAAGTGCAAGTACCCTGCAGCTACTCTCCCTTGAGTTGAGATTCCCAGGGGTTCTTGGGAGTGATTCAAATACAACCATTTTTAGACCACTGACTACGAGCCGGGATGATAAAGACCCTAAGTTTGACCGGTTGGAGAAAGAGAAGGACAGAGACACAGTTACAGATACAAAAAGAGAGTTGTTATGGGGGTGTGACCCAGGCGTCATGTGGAACAGGAAACGAACACCTGAACTATGCTCTTATTGGATCTGCTTCTAAAAGAGGACTTGAAGTTGGAATCCATAGAAGGCATTCAAAGAGCATAGTTTCCATTTTCTGCACCACTAAAGCTTTTATATATATATTACTATAAGTATTTGAAAAGTGACAACCCTTGTCATTGCGAGGTCACAGCACAGCAAACCACAATGAAATTGGACCTCTGCATTTAACCCATGCACTCAAACACCGTGCAGCAGTGGGCAGCTATTGAAAGCGCCCGGGGAGCAGTGATGGGGACGGCACCTTGCTCAAGGGCACCTCAGGGCAACCTATTTGGAAAGGGGTTTGAACCCCTGATCCTCCGATCATACAGCTAACGCCCTAACCACTAGGCCACCGCTGTTTCATTTTCAGCATCCTGGATTATGCCAATAATTCATTTTTGGCAGCCATTTTGAAGGATATTGCGACGTTTCTGCAGATAGAGCTGTAAATCTGAAGTCACTTTAAAGAGAGGTGCCAGTGAGAAAGAAAGACCAGGTGGATGGTTTGAAGGACTCAGCCCTGGAGTTCTTCTGCAGCTGTGGGAGAGATGGTGAAAGGCCACCAACCCAAAGACCCTGCAAGTGACTCCAGAGGTCAGGACTGGAATTTTGTATCAGCTGCTTTAGTCCTTTTAATTGCACTCTGTGGTTTTAACTGTACACACTGCAATGTTACCTGCAGCATGGACAATTTATATTCTTTGGCTTTAGCTTCAGCACAAGCTGCTAGTTTATGTTTGAATTGCATCTCTCTGTTGTTGGATGAAAACTGCACTGTGTTGTACGGTGAAGCAGGAAGTGGAGAGGTCTCCCAGCTCCCAGCTGCTGTTGCTTCTTACCACACAGGGTGATCGGAGCATGATCTGGACCCACCCATTTATCTAAATCGGGCTCCGAGCCCCTGGCCCATCCCTAGAAGAGGGCTGAGAAGAGGCTGAAGACATTCCTGCCCCAGCCATGCTTTCTCTGACATCGTCTAGTAGAGATACTGGAAGAGAAAGCCCCATCGCTTCAGCTGTCAACAGGATTTACCCCCACCATGCTTTCAACAGGACCCCCTGCACCTGTCCGGCTGAAAAACCACGTCGGCTTTTAATGAGTTTTGCAGCATTCGGCAGCCCTAAAAAGAGCCCATGCACTTCTTCCTGTCGATTAAAAGAAGCAGAGAGGGGCTTTAAGTGTATAAGTAAACTTTTACCATACACAGCCAATTCAGACAAATATCGCTGGGTTGTCTAATGGGATATCTGTTGGGATATCTAATGGGTTAAGTGGCAAAAAAAAGAAAACTATACCACTTACCATAGCTTCATTGTTTTTTTTTTTTTGGCAAATAATAAAATATTAATATTTCTATACTTAAATATTGTCAACTAGATTTATATTTGGTTTAAAGTCTATCACATCACATTATCATGATAAATGTTTTAAAAATGAACGGACAGCAACCTTATCGCAGTACCATTACCATTTACTGGCAAATAGCCCCAACAGAATAACAACCCTATGATATTTACTCCCTCTTTATGCAGTCTATCCCCTCATTTTTGCTATTCTGATGGACTCAATTTAACAGATTTTTAGGGAAGTCTTCTGTCGAGTCCCTGATATTTTAATAGACTCATCTGTATTTCTCACAGCAGCTTCGTAAACAGACATGTAATCATAGCGGTTCATTTGGCCAGTAATCATGGACTAAAAGAAAAATGTTGGTGAGGTTAGTGGATAATAACTGGCACAAAATGAAATGAATGATTCTTACAGAAAATATGCCTTGACTAGAACCACAGGGCAGAGATGATTGTGAATGTGAGGCGCCCTGTGATCTCCATTCATCTCCTGAACATGTAAAATTCAGTTTCTTCATTAGTTACATCAGGCCAGCTCCTTATGTCCATTTCCCACTCAGGTCCACTCAGGATTTTATTAAAAATGGTCCTAGGGACATTTGCAGAGGGGCCACTCCATCCGAAACTTACAGGCTGAACTAACAATTGCTTTCCACTAAATTCTAAGCTGGATTGTCATTTTCCTACTTGAATATATATTTCCATTATTTAACAAGCAGACGTTGCCTCTCATTGAGGTTTTGACTGTTTCTGCTCACTGCATTACCAAAGTTCTCGTTCTCCAGGATTCTTGAAGGACAAAGTTTTTGTTTCTCATTTTCAGTGCAGTTTCAGAGACAGAAGCAGCGTTAGGGTAAGGGTAAGGGTAAGGGTTAGCATTCTAACCCTAGGATCATCTCCACAGAGAACGGAAAACAAGTGACAGCTGACATTCACAGAGGAGCTTTGGAACTGGAGAACTGCTCCTGAAAACGACTTAAAGAAATAAGCTTGTCTAAGAGAGTTCAGGCTGCGCTGAAGAATAACGGTGGTCAAATCAAATTTTTCAAATCAAAGCATAAAGAAATGAGGGTGCCCAAACGTTTTGTATTGTACTATGATGTATGAATGTTAACATAAGCAGTTTTATCTTTGCAGGTTTTCTTCAAATTTTCAATGAAATGTAATTCTGCTTAAAAGAGAAAACCAAGCAGAGCCACTCCAGATCTCCCTCACGCTGTCATTTCAGCACTGGCCCAGTGAGGTCACAGCGCGTGACTTTGCGACTAAGAGGCAGAGTGAGGTTTCATGTGTTGACGCATGTCTCTGGACGCTGGATCGCTGCAGGACGCCAGGTCCGAGAAAGTGCAGACAGTTGCCGAGGAAGCAGGGCTGGGGATTGAACCTCTGTGAAAGGTGAAAAGCACTTTCGATGAAACACTGCTCCTCGTGAAAAGTTTCTGTATGCTTTAACCAGTGGGTTTCATTGATAAATAATGCAATCATTTGGTTGCCAGATGCGATGCAGCCTGTGAGGATTCCCCTTTGGCAAAATCCTCTCCAATAAACATAGCAAATTAACACAGCTCGAGTTAAAAGATGGATTAGGAAACGAGGGCTTGAGAGATGCTGTGTTGTATTCCCTCCCCAGTGCACATACTTGATATAGTCCCTAATGGCATAAAGACGTGTTCGCTCCATGAAGAGGCACCAGCTGTTAATGGAGTGATATTTATGAGGCGCCCTCATTTACCTTTATTATCTGTTGATCTGCTTAAACACTATGATTATGATTGCTTAACAAATATGCTTATGCAAGAGCTGCAGCTGAAGTCTTTAACACAACACTGAACCTAAAAAGCTATGCACTATATCACACGAATGCTTAAACTCGTCCTCACTTCACAATTTGATTTCGACTTTATGAAAACAGCCCAGCCAGCACACTGAGTTTGCCAATCAGGGAGGCTTAAAGTTCTTTTCTTTCACAGTTTTACATAAAAGTTCTCTTTAAAGTTACTAGATTTGCCCAATGAAGCAGAATGAGCTCAGAGGGAAGCAGGACTAAAGAAAACTTAACAGCTGAATCATAAATCATAAATCATGAAAACTGAAAGAGCAATGTCCATACTCAGAAATTTTCAGAACTCTTAAAAATGGAATATGGAAGAACTGTTTAGTTCCCTTGAACCGTTCACTTTTTCCAAACTGAGGTGCTGTCCCCATCACTGTTCCCCAGGTGCTTTCAATAGCTGCCCTCTGCTGCACGTATGTGTGTGGGTTGACCTTGTGGTGAGGGACTAGGCCCCAGGCCTGGAAGATTGTGGGTTTGAATCCATTTCCAGTAGGTTGCCCTAAGGTACCCTTGAGCAAGGTACTGTCCCCATCACTGCTCCCCAGGTGTTTTCAGTAGCTGCCCCCTGCTGCATGGTGTGTGAGCGTATGGGTTAAATGCACTTTGAGTGAGTCTATGAGTTAAATCACACTTACATATTACACACATTCAGGGACCTCAGATATTTGTCTTCCCTTAAGGACCGCATTCATGAAATGAGCATAATTTGCCCAAAAGAAATGTTTTTCAGAAAAACTGATTCACAAATAATTCACTCACAAATGAGTCATTTAAAAAAGGCAAACCATTAAAGAATTGAGCTTTTCCTCCCCTTGCTTTAATTCCTGTTCGTCTTATGATTATATAGCAGTAAATGTTTAAGCTATAACAGTATGCATGTATATACGTGCTCAAATGTGTGGAGTCCATGTCAGTCCAAGTGCACACTCTCTTCAAAAGAAGGAGATCACAGACTATTAAGAAATTCTGAAATTCATGTTAAAGTTTCAGACAGTCTGCTTTTCATTCATATTCTGATGGTGTTGTTTTAGACAACAGCAGTAGTAGAAACATCTTATCCACCGGTGAACATTCAGAAACTCGGCTGTGAAGCTT
The DNA here is from genome assembly GCA_017165825.1 of Hepsetus odoe. Classification (NCBI taxonomy): domain Eukaryota; kingdom Metazoa; phylum Chordata; class Actinopteri; order Characiformes; family Hepsetidae; genus Hepsetus; species Hepsetus odoe. Next base: position 4,770,412 of record CM029369.1, read on the forward strand.
TAAATTTGTTCTTTCTAAAACTGCCCTGGATATTAAATGTCGTGTTTTCATGGTTGTTGTTTAGATTTTTATTTTTTCATAATTTGATTATTTTCACCAATATTGTGAAAGTTATTCTTCTTGTCATTCTGAAACACAGCACAGCACACAGTGAACCACAACGAAACTACACCTCTGCATTTTACCCACACACACCGTGCAGCTGGGGGCAGCTATTGAAAGCACCTGGGAAGCAGCGATGGGGATGGTACATTGCAACCTACTAGTCAGGGATTCAAACCCACAACATTCAGTTCTTGGGACCAACTCCCTAACGACTAGGCCACCGCTGCCCCTATTCCTCTGCGTTTCAGCCATACCCACACGTCTAGCAGCTATTTAAAACACCCGGGGAGCAGTGATGGGGATGGGGATGGTACCTTGCTCAAGGGTAGCTTAGAGCAACCTACTAGTCTACTGATCCTGGGGCCCAGTCCCTAACCACTAGGCCGCCACTGCCCCAAATTGCGTGAAGTTCATGATGGATGGACAAATTGAGTAAAAATCTGTTTTGCACAAGCTTACAATAAAAGCTCTGCAAAACTGGGATGGTTTTGTTCCAGTTGTGGCAAAATATTCCCAACATAAGGAAGGAGTTTTAATGGGCTACTTCTTGGTGATACCTATCTTTTAGCAGTCTAAACACATTCAGCCTGTTGTGATTTAGTGTAAGTACAAATGAAAGTTACAAAATTATCAGCACATGATCACAAGCTGATTGTATTTAAAACCCAACCAGCAGAAGGTGAACACAGCTTGCTAGCCCAGTTTTGAGGAGGAGTAACAGTAGGGTCACTGTCACTGGAGGCCGGGATTGGATGAGATGTTGAGTCGGGCATGTTGATTCCCTTTTCTTACTCTCACATCATCACCCTTCTATAAGATTCCTTGGAAGGGAGACAGAATGGCCTTTATGTGATGCCATGAAGGCCATCAGAGCACTCACACTGGCCCAACTTAGACACGCAAAAGTCAAAATGCCTTTGAGTTTAACAGCGCTCCTATCTACATCTTGCACTGCCACCCCAAGGGCACACCAGCACCCCGTTTTAGCGAAGATGATTTCTGTTTCTCTTTAAAAAATATGACGGAGCTGGCATTAGCTTGGAGGATGAGCTTTGGCGTTTGCCATAATAGATTGGACTACAATGGAGAAGTACTGTCCCATTTGAATAAACTTTAATGTGGCACTTTTCGGGGAAATTATTTTTTAATCTTTTTGTGAGGCTTAAATATTAAACATGATGTGCCAGAAGTGTTGCATGAGTTTGCATTACTATTAAACTCCCAATGTTTTATTAACATCTCAGCCAGTGAAAACGAACTCAAAATGTGATTAATCAAAAAAGATGGATCGTTCATCTACTTTTACATAACAGTTTAAAGTGAAAGTGACTTTTATTGTCATTGTGAAACGCAGCACAGCACAACACAACGAAAATCAACTTCTGTGTTTCACCCATACACACATGTGCAGCAGGGGGCAGCTATTGAAAGCTGCCCAGGGAGCAGTGATGGGGATGGTACCTTGCTCAAGGGTACCTCAGGGCAACCTACTGGTGAGGGAATCGAACCCACAATCTTCCGATCTGGGAAGATTATTCTTCAGCATAAAGCAGGTTTTAACAGAGAACAGTTTACTCAGTGTAAGAAATGACCAAACCAAGCGCACCCTGAGAAGAAGTCTAGTTTTTGGTCTTAATCTCATGCCTCATTCTGATATGTGTCACACAATCACACACTCACTAGTCCACTCACTCATTCACCCGAAGGGCCACCACACCCTGCCAGCTTCATAAGGAATGGGGCTGTAATCGAGTCGAGGGACAGATGGGCTCTATTTATAGCTGCTTCCAGAGAGGTGTGAAGTTTCTTGGGATCTCTAAGAGAGAGGGCACAGCTCCTTAAGGGGGCTGGTCCAGTGCCACAAGGCATGCCACTAAAAGCTCCTTTCAGAGAGATTATAAAGGGTAAGGCTAAACAAAGCAGTCCTCGGCCTTGGACACCGCCTGACCTCCCTGCAAGGGTCCCCAAGCAACTTGATCTGCATCTCCTAGGAAGAATGACCATTATAGTCTCTTGGGGTGCGTGTGCTCATCAGAAGACTATTTGACTTTCCATCCTTCTGTGGCTTCCTGATCACTGACAGTGCTGAAAAATTAAACCATTTATCTCATGACATCTTGTCACCTTGAGCACCAACACTATGGGGATGACATTAGCAGCGGTTCTTGATAGATCAAGCTGTGATGTGTTCCAACAATTCTTTTACAATCTATCATTTGTGGTTTTTGTCATATAGAGCCGGACAGAAAATTCGAGAGAAATGTGAAATTTCAGAGTAAGGGAGTGTGGAGCATGTTAACAAATCTGTGCCACCATGTGTTGATCACCAGTACTACAGTATATCATTAATCTGCTCCGTTAGCTCTGCAACGAGACCTTACGACACTGCACGAAAAGTGGACAGTTTTAAAAAAAATCAGCAAATAAGAATTTGTTCAGGGCCTGCTGGAGTCTTGCTGGAGTCCGAATGTCTAAAATTCCTTTAATATTTTATGAATTACAGCTGGGGTGCAGTATAGTCCAGGGAGTTACTGGATAATGACACGGTAATTGAAAACAGTCAATCTTACACCCAAAAGTTAACAAAGATAACTTTTTTTTTTACTTTTCAGCATTGCCAACAGCAAATAAAAAAAGAAATTACAGCAAACACATGTCAAATATATATTCTCCCTGACTGAACTTCTAGAGAATGCATATACTGCTTTAAATTTAAAGATACAAATGTATTTGTACACCTAATTTAGGAATAATCTGATCATTAAGAGGCCTTTGTTTTCTCCTTCCTTCCCTTTTTTTAAGCAGTCGACGTTTACATTTCATATTGGAGCCATTTATTTAAAGTCGTTTATTCCAAGCCATTAACTTTTAATTTGCATTTAGGAATTTTTACTTAAATCTGTTTTATCAGACATGATGCCAAGTGCATGAACAGAGACTGCACTGCAGACAGTATGGCACCTAGGTTGTGGTGAAGATATTTTCCTTATTTCTTTGTGTGAGTATATATCCAGTCATATCTCTTTTCACTGTTGTTCGTTGCAGACAAGGAGAGCAGCTTATGAGGTCTTAGAAATGTGACCAAGATGGCCTTGGTTATTTTCAGCCCCCCTTGTATATGGCCTTAGTTGTTTGGAAATGGCAGATGGGACGTGGGCCAAAGTGGATGCCCTCCAGAAGACAGAGAAACAAACCTTATCTGTTGTGACGCCAGTTCCTGGCAGTGGGATTCAGTCTAGAGCCATAATGGAATGCTATGCATTAGACAGGCCGTCACATGTTATCCAATCACTAAGCACTTTTCCGTCCTATGGCCAGTGTAGTTCTAAGTTTTTTTAACATTCCCTGATCTAAAAATAGAAATGCAGCTTATTGGCAAGATACGGCAGCATCCACCACCACACTTTATGGCTCTGGTATGTTCTTGCCCTATAGGTGTGTTAGGAAGGGGGAGGGCTGGGGCAATGGAAGGCAAGGAACAAAACTTTTAGAGCCATGCAAAAATAAATAAATAAATCACCATTAAACAAATTGTTTGGGATTGTTCAGTAAATGATGTTGTCTAAGGGTCTCTGACTGGCCTTATGCAGTTGACCTTAAATTTGGAATCAGTGACTTGATGGGAGTAACTCCAACTATCTGTTATCTGAGCAGCTTCTCCTAGTCAGTGTTGCATGGGTAATGGAGTCTATCGCAGTCCTCAAAGGATGAGGAGCAGAAAAGCATCGCAGACAGGTCATCAGTCCATCACAGGCCAGACACACAGACAAACATACACCAGCTATGAAGCAATATAAAATCTCCAGTCCACATAGCATGCCTTTCTTTGGATTGGGGGAGGAAACTGGAGAACCTGGAGGAAATCCACACAGACATGTGGAGAAGAAAGAAAGGACCCAAGCTGCCTTGTCTGGGAATTGCACCCAGAACCCAGAATTGCATTTGCAGAGATAACAATGCAACCCACCATACACAGGTTTTTGAGCGGTATTTCACAAAGCAATTAAGCAACTAAGGTTGATCAGAAACTCAGAGAAACTGGGAATCTGGATAACTTGGAAATACTTTGTTGCTAAAAGCCCCCAAAGAATCGACTGCTTTTGGGAGTGATCATGTAAGTATGGACCAATAGGTGGCAGTCTTGTGCAGGAAAGTGAAATTACTCACATGTATCTACTGCTTTACTCTCAGTGACATTTATTGTTAAACATCCATCCATCCAGCCAACATCTAAGCTGCTTATCCTGACCAGGGTTGCGCCCTCGTAGGGTGAAAAAGCAGAGAAACACTTTGAACAGGTTATCTGTAGAACACATAAAAGAAAGATCAAGACATTTGGGACAAGTAATTTTCCCCAGGAACAGAAAAGATTACCCTTCAGAGTGTTATGAGCAAAAAAAAAATACACGTCCTTGCTTATATTTGTTAAATGCAGCTCATGACTACTTTGGTTCTTGTTCTTGATGAGAAAAGAGCGTATAGTTCAAAATGGCATACTGCCTATGGCTTTGGCCTAGGCCCCTATTTAAATGTTACATTTGCAAAAGAGGGAACACGGCCTCAGTGGTATGTCAGTGGTGTTAGAAAGGGGCAGTACATACAGTGCTTTTCTGAAAGTTAGTGCCAGGTTGCATTACTCACGCCTAAACTGCGCCTTCTGACAGACTGCTGAACCCAGCAGAGCAGACCCACAGTGCTCAGCAAACTCCTGTAAAGTGGCTAATCCCACTGCACCCCTGCACACCATTGTCAAAGGGCAGGCATAGTCAGAGACGCCTGCGGCGGCTGCGGGTGTAGAGTTGGAGAGCAGGTTTTATCAATACAGACTGGCTCCAGAGACAGTTTAAAGTCCTTTGTCCTCCTTTCTTAGTCAGTAGTGGATTGGAGAACATTGGCCAGACTTCAGTCCATCACTGAAAAAGTTTACCACCCTCTTTAAATCATTGTGGTGAAAGTGACTCTGTAACTTCTCCACCTGTTACTCAGCAACGCATTAAGCTGTTAATGCTCTCTCCTTTCTTTTCTTTTAGTACATCCTTTCTATCACTCAGGTGACTGCAATAACATCTTTGCTGCTGCATCTATATTTTATAGGTATATGTATATTTATGTTGCCCAAATGAAACCAAAGATGTGCAATAACTTCTCCTGTGTGCAGTCTGATCATGTCCAATTACTTCAGGCTCGGTGAGTAAACAATGTAGATGGAAAACTGCTGAAGTTCTTCACTTAACTGTAAATGAAAAATGTTGACACTGCAGTTTGCAGAGCATAACGTGAGTTTATATAGAACATTGTGTTTAAAGACGTTTTCAGAGTCAGAGTTTATTTAACGTTTAATAAATTTGTATTCCATACATTTTATTTTGACCTAATTTTCCATTCACTTCGGACATTTCCCTTCAGTTATTGCAGAATGATCCACCGAGACTGGACTCTCAACATGATAACACGATTCCATGAGCCAATGGTAGCAGTGCATAACAGTGGAAAAAATGGTTGCTAAATCAAGAGGAAGGACATACAGACAAAATTCAAATAGCAAATGAAACATATAAAGTTAAAAATAGAAATGGGGACATTAAGTGTCCCAGGAGAGAAAGTAAAACCTGGTGAAACTATGGCAACCCTAATTAAATGGCCTGTTTAATGTTCTGGTATCGAGTCTTAAAACAGTTTGCAGGCTACATACTATACTGCTGGATACAAGCCGGGACGTTAAAGTATAGCCATTGCTACCAGTATTACTGGCTAGATTTATACTGACTGGGTGAATTGACAAGAAGGTTAATTTAATTAGATTTCATGCCACAAAAATTAAAAATGAGCAGTGTGTTAATAATGATATGTCTCATTTCATTAACTCTGCAAGTATAAAAATAAGGAACAATTTTCTTCCATGTTTCAAACACTAGCATGGACCCACTGAGATTCTATTAGTTGGGTCTTTTTATTTGAATTGTTTAAAGTAAGAATGGCTGGTGCTGATACAGTGGGTTCCCCGCAATTGATCCGATTCAGTCAATCAATCAGAAAAAAAACAAAACAAAACAAAACACACACACACACACACACACACACACACTCACACACACACACACACACACACACACACACACACACAAAAAAAACTTTATTTGACCAATAGAGGGCTAGGCTGCTCAGTACAGCAGCTTTATTTCACTCTTTTTTTTTTACCTTTTTTACAACTTGCGCTCCTATTTTCAGAGAAAACTGCTTTGTAGGAATACAACCTACACAATCTATTCCTACACAGTCTATCCCAGCCACTAGCCACAACCCCGGATAAATGGGGAGGGTTAGGTCAGGAAGGTCATCCAGTGTAAAACTTTTGCCAAATCAATATGTGGACAACAAAACAGACTTCCATACCGGATCGGTCGATGCCTGGGTTAACAACGATTGCCACCAGTGCTGTTAGCCTACAGGGTGCGGGAGGGAATTGGACTACTGTTGGCCAAAATAGAAGAAGAAGAGGAGGAAGAGGAGGAAGGCATGTCCAGAGGGAGGAGGAGAGAAAGAAATGTAGTATAGTGGAAGTGACTTTGAATGTTGGCAGCATGACTGGTAAAGGAAGAGAATTAGCTGAAGGAAGGTTGACATTTTGTGTGTGAGAGACTCGATGGAAGGATAGTAAGGCCAGGTGTATTGGAGAAGGGTTTAAATTGATTTATCATGGTGTGGATGGAAGGAGGAATTGGGGAGGTGTTATCCTGAAAGAAAAGTATGTGGAGAGTGTTTTGGAGGTGAAGAGGGTGTCAGGAAGGGTGAGGAGTTTAAAGCTGGAAGATGACATACCAGTGGAATGTTTAGGGGAGATGGCAGTTGAGTTTCTGGCCAGACTGTTTAAGCAGAATCTTAGAAAGTGAGAGGATGCCTGAGGAGTGGAGACAAAGTGTACCGGTACCAATTTTTAAGAATAAGGGTGATGCACAGAGCTGTAGTAACTATAGAGGGATAAAGTCGATCAGCCTGAAGTTATGGGAAAGAGTAGTGGAAGCTAGGTTAAGAAAAGAGCTGAGGATTAGTGAACAGCAGGCTGGTTTTATGCTGAGAAAGAGCACTACAGATGCAATGTTTCTTCTGAGGGTGTTGATGGAGAAGTTCATAGAAGGTCAGAAGGAGTTGCGTTGTACCTTTGTGGACTTGGAGAAAGAATAAGACAGAGTGCCAGAGAAGAGTTGTGGTTTTGTATGAGGACGTCTGGTGTTAAAGAGAAGTATGTGAGAGTAGTTCAGGATATGTATGAGGGCAGTGTGACAGTGTTGAAATCTGCAGTGGGAGTGACGGATGCATTTGAGGTAGAGATTGGATTACATCAAGGATCAGCGCTGAGCTCAGCTCATTCTTGTTTGCAATATTAATGCGTAGGTTGATGGATGAGGTTAGACGGGAGTCTCCGTGGACGATGATGTTTGGTGATGATACTGTGATCTGCAGTGAAAGTAGGGAGCAGCTTGAGGAGAACCTGGAGAGATGGAGATATGCTCTAGAGAGGAGAGGAATGAAAGTGAGTAGGTCAAAGACTACACGAGTGTGAATGAAATACATGAATACATGAGTGTGAATGAAAGGGAGGAAAGTGGAGTGGTTAGGATGGAGGGAGTAGAGGTAACAAAGGTGGAGTTCAGATACTTGCGATCAATAGTTTAGTGTAACAGCAAGTGTGGAAAAGAGATGAAGAAAATAGTGTAGGCAGGTTGGAACAGGTGGCAAAGAGGGGCTGGAGTGATTTGTGGCAGACGGGTACCAATTAGAGTTGAGACCAGCTATGTTGTAAGGGTTGGGGATGGTGGCACTAACGAAAAGACAGGAGGCAGAGCTGGAGGTGTCAGAGTTAAATATGCTGAGGTTTTTATTGGGTGTGACGAAGATGGACAGGATTAGAATTTAGAATATTAGAGGGACAGCTCAGGTTAGACGTTTTGTTACAAAGACAAAGTTAGAGAAGCAAGGTTGCGTTGGTCTGGAAATGTCCAGAGGAGAGACTAGGATTATATCGGGAGGAGGATGCTGAAGATGTAGCTGCCAGGAAAGAGGAGAAGAGGAAGATCAAAGAGGAGATTTATGGACGTGTTGAGAGAGGACATGCAGGTGGACATGAAGGAGGAAGATGCAAAGGACCATAAAAAACGGAGACGGTTGATCCACTGTGGCGACCCCTAAATGGGAGCAGCCAAAAGTAGAAGAAGAACAAGACAACCTACACAATCTACAAATATTATGCATCATTTTATAATAGAATAATCTACATGGTATTTATTCAGCTAATGTAACTCAGTATTTTTTCAAATTATATCAAAATGTATCAAATTATGTACAATCAATGGCCTTCACCTTAGTTTATTACAAGCAATGTACCGTCCCCATCACTGCTCCCCGGGTGCTGGATGTGGTTGCCCCTGCTGCACTGCTTGTGTAAGTGAAAAGCGGAGGTTTCATAGTGTTGTGTGTTCACTGTGCTGTGTTTCACAATGACACATAGTCACTTTCACTTCACTTTCACTGCACTAAAAGAAGAAGGGGAATGAAAGTCAGCAGAGCGAGTATGGGATCTGATGTTTCAGGGGGATGGAGATGGCAGTGCTGAAAAAGAGTCGAAAAACATACCGATGATGAGATTCATGGAGGAGGGCGGACAGGACTAGAAACAAGTTTATGAGGACAGCTCAGGTTTGGAGACAAAGCAAGAGAGGTAAGTCTGAGCTGGTTTGGACATGGGCTGGTGATGAAGCCACCAAGCCTGAGGAGGCCAAAGAGGATTGGCTGCCATTCAAAAAAACAGGACAGAGAGAGAAATGAGAATCCATTGTGGCAACCCCTAGTGGGAGCCAATTATTAGAAAAACGTCTGTTCTTTGCAAAATCTCCTGAGTGGCTGCCAAAAAATGAGCTGCAGATTGGAGGCGTCGATAGATTTTTCTGTTGTTGGATTCTCTGATCGTCCAGGTTGGCATCCTGCGTTATTTTTTAAACAATGTCATTAAATTCTTCATTATTTACTACTCTTTTTGCATGTGCTCATCATGAACCTTGGGAAATTTGAAATTAACATTGTTCTTATTGCGTCCAGTTCCTTCTCCTCCCAAGCCTCACGGATACAGTGTTAAAAAAAAAAAAATTATAACTGTAGGTAGGCTTTTACAGATATGTGGCCAGCTCAGTGGTTCGCTTGGTGCTGGTATGTGCTAGGAAGCTCATTTTTTCTAACAGCTCGTTACAGAAAATCCATCACTTCAAAGCACCACTGAGACTACAAATAGAAAACATGGAAGGAGGAGCAAGGGTCAGCTTCCTAGAGTTACACATACAGTATGGCTTTCACCGGAGTGAACTAGGGAAGAGTTTACTGCAGACAGCCAGGACACTAAGTACATTTACATGGATTTAATCATAAATCAGCGTGAAATTTTCTGGCTTTCTTGTATAGAAGTTTATGTTCATCTGCTTAAAAAAGCAACCTGCTGGTCTGGGACTCAAACCCACAACCTCCCAGTCCTGGGGCCTAGTCCATAAACACGTTAGTTTCTAAATTATATATATATATATATAAATAATTTAGAAACTAACGTGTTTCTAAACTGTGTATACTGTGTGTGTGTGTGTATATATACACACACAGTATCATCCATTTTGCATTTTTGTCCTTAAGCATCCTTTGTGTTTTTTTATTTATTATCATTGTTTTATTGTTTATTGCCTTTTTATGCTTATTTATGTTTTTCTTATCTTTATTTCATTATTGATTTACCTCTTGCAGCCTTATTTTTTATTCATTCACTTAATTTATTTTTGTATTCTTACCATATTATATTTCATTTGTTAATATATATTTTTATAGTTTGATTAGTTTGTCAGGTTCATTTATTATCTGTCTCTTTATTTATTTATTTCTCTCTTTGATGATCTGCCTCCGGGCGCTCGCGACACGTCACTATTCAGTCACCCGGTTTTTTCTCTCTTCTCTCTCTCTCTCTCTGTCTGTCTCTTCTCTCTCTCTCTCTGTCTGTCTCTCTCTCTCTCTCTCTCTCTCTCTCTCTCTCTCTCTCTCTCTCTCTCCCCTCTCTCTCTCTCTCTCTCTCTCTCTCTCTCTCTCTCTCTCTCTCCCTCTGTTTCCCTCTCTCTCTCTCTCTGTCTCTCTCTTTCTCTTTCTCTCTCTCTCTCTCTGACACTCTGCTGCACCGCTCGGCCGCTCTCAGGTCCCGCGCGCCAGTCGGAGTGAAGCAGGAGGTCCGGGCTCGGACGGGGAGATGTTAAGAGGAGCCGCCGCGCTACTGAAGCGCCGCTTGGCGCGCGCGCTGACGTCACCGCAACGCCCGCTCAGGCTGCAGGTAAACGGAACCGCGCGAAAATACACACTTTTACAGCTTTAAACTTCACTTTTACTCACTAACAGCCACCACACAGCTCCCGCGCACATCATCCCTCATCATGTGGCTTTAAACTCCCCACAAAACCACGTTTTTACACACATTCACACCCGAACCCTCACAGACTCCGGATACATTTACTCTCAAATCTCGATTTTCTCCCGAAGAAGTTCGGTTTCTGGCCTGCAGAGTGAATATCAGCCTCGGTTTATTCAGTTTAACGGTGTTTCCTCCAGATAATCCAGACTGGGAACCGTTAATACATCAAAATACATGAAAATAGACTAAAAGATGAGCACAGGTGAGGCCACAGGTGAGGCCACAGGTGAGGCCACAGGTGAGGCCACAGGTGAGGCCACAGGTGAGGCCCCCTGCTGGATTCCTGACTGAAGGTGTGCTGAGGCTCTTCCAGTTCAGGTCTTCATCTTGTTCAGGTGTTGGTAGCTGGGAAGAACGGTCAGAAATGTGAGTAAAAGTTACTGGACTAAAGGAAAGCTTTGAGAGTTGATGTTTCGGTCACTGTTTGTATCATCCTGAATGATTTTAGCTCGCTTTACTGAGTTTCCTCTCATTTTGGGGGGCCAGGAACCCTGGCTGGAATATCCACCCTGACAGGCTGGTGTAATGTTGCATCACTCTTGCGTGCAGGGACACAACCCTGTGCGATTCACACACTTTCCCTTTGACTGCCAGTAATCAGGGCGTGTTCTTCAATCCCAGGCCCACACTGCCAACCTGGTTCTTGAAGATGGCACGGTGATGAAGGGCTACTCCTTCGGGAGCAGGCGGTCGGCAGCTGGCGAGCTGGTCTTCAATACTGGACTTGTGGGGTAAGGAGACACACGTCCACAGCTTTATGATCCCGAGTGAACAGTCTCTTTACTTCATGTTCCTGCTGGGCTTCAAAGTCAGGACGAGGCCTCCAGATCAGAAGGTGGTGGGTTCGACTAGGGACCAGTAGGTTGCCCTAAGGTTCTCTTGAGCAGGGAAGGTGCTGGATAAGGCTGCCCGCTCCTGCACGCTGTGGATTAGAAGCAATTTTGTTGTGAAATCCCTCAAGAATGTTTTTCCCACCCTTCACTTTCAGATATCCAGAGGCTCTCACAGATCCCAGCTATAGAGGTCAGATCCTTACACTGACATACCCCATTGTGGGCAACTATGGTGTACCCAACACGCAGGAGCTTGATGAACTGGGATTGAGAAGAAATGTTGAGTCTGATCGCATTCAGGTGGTTATCATCACTTACTTATTCGATAATTTCGGGAGACCTCATTTTACTTTCATTTTTTCTGTTTTAGTTTTGATTGTTTAAATATGTAATTTTAAATAATAGGAACACTGCTTTTTAATGGTTTTCTGTACAGAGCCAGCTTTTTTGGACATTCAACCCACATTCTCTTGAATTAGATGTTTACATTTACAGCATTTAGCTGGCACTCTTCTCCAGAGTGACTTATATTTCCTAACTACAGGGGCAGGTCCCCCTGGAGCAACTTGGGGTTAAGGGTTTTGCTCAGAATGGTGGTAGAGTGGGGTTGGTGGGATTTGAACCTGCAACCTCTTGGTCCATAGACCCAGTATCCTACCACTAGATATCCTGACACATTATGTGGTGTGCGGTGGTCTAGCGGTGGGTACTTGCTTACGGGCCTATGGCTCAAGAGGTCCCAGGTTCGAATCCCACCTCCAGTGGGTCCCTGAGCAAGACAGTTAAGCTGGACTGTCCCTGCAATTAGGATCCAGAAAACACTTCAAGCACACTGAACAAATGCATGTTGCATTAAAAATGAAGCATAATTCAATATAAAGCATTAATAATAACTCCATTTAGAGTAGCAGGATGTGTGGAAAAATGAAAAATTTAAATGTGGCACTGCTGGAAACCTTTTCAGTCCATATTTATCAGATAATCTACACATAGTGATGCATACCGTGGAACATGAGGATGTTTTGTGATGTTATGTTTTTGATAGATCTCACCCTTAGTGGTTGGTTATTGTTTTGGGTCCAGAAATGTTATGCTGGCGTGTCTCTAAAAAGTGATATTTGCAACAGGATTGTCATATGCATGTGATATTTTTTATAATTAGGTGTCAGGATTGCTGGTGCAGGACTACAGTCATGACTTCAGCCACTGGAACTCTGTGAAATCTTTGGCCCAGTGGCTTCAAGAGGAGGAGGTATGGATGAAAATGTTGTTGCATTGCTTGGAGGCTGGGCTTAGTCTGAAGCTTTCTCGCGGTAAAATACTAAAGCGTTCCAGCAGTCCAGGATTAGAAACCACTCATCTAGAGAATATGAGATTTTTGTATTTCTCCTAATATAAGCGGAGTGCAATAGCGATTGTCTCAGAATATTATTGTGTTTGGTTTTATGGATCTGGTGTTTGCTTTGAAGGTACCAGCTCTATATGGCGTGGACACTCGGATGCTGACCAAGATCATTCGAGACAAGGTTGGCACCTTATTCGTTCCTGAACTTCTTAAGTTTCTTTCTTAAAGTGCTCTATTTCTTTATTTCTGTGAGGCCACGTTATTTTTTTGTGTTTTATTTCTTTCACCAGGGGACGGTTTTGGGGAAGATTGAGTTTGAAGGGCAGCCAGTAGAGATTGCTGACCCAAATAAGCGTAACCTTGTGGCGGAAGTCTCTACAAAAGTAACTAGAACTGTTGTTGTAGACTGTTAGTACTGTGTATTGCAAGCAGTGCACTGTAAAAGTGACCCGGCTGTCTTTCTTTTTTCGAGGAAAGTCAAGTTTTTGGGAAAGGCAACCCTATCAAAGTGGTGGCAGTGGACTGTGGGATCAAGCACAACATAATCAGACTGCTTGTTAAGGTGGGCTGTTGGACTATGAAACCCCTTCAATAAAGTAACCTCTGGAGTCCTATGGAATAAAATTCCAAATACGTTTTAGACCGGCATGGAGTTTTAATGATGCTAAACTAGTTGTAATAACCACAATGAGACTGTTTTCCTAACAAAGACCTGTATAATCATTTAGTATGAATGGAAATACAGTGGTACCTCCAATCTCCAACTGCTCCTCAGCCGAACGTTTCAACACCCCAACTGCATTGTTTGCAAAAAATTTGCTGCATATTCGTACAATTTTTCAAATCTCGAGCAGACACACCAACTAGGAAAAAACTTGTACAGGTCGGAATCAGTCATGCGTTTGCGTTTCTCTGCGTAAACAAGGGGTACACATTAAAGATGCTTCAGTTCAAGTATCTCGCCTCTGTAACAGCTGCTTGCGTTTTCATTATTTGTCGTGATTCTTGCAATAAATACCGTCCCCATGGCACCAAAGAAGGAACCAAATGTTCAATTTCTTTATTTTATTGAGAATTGTGGTTTGCTATTTAATGTATTGTTGTGTTTGCATGTTTTAGATGTTATTTCTGCAAAATAAGCATGTTGGGGATTTTCCCATTTTCCCGGGAAAATGAATTTATATGTATAATTTTTGGGACTGGGAAGTGAATGATTTGCATTTCCATTCCCGGGGAAAATTCATTCAATTCTCGAACGAATTGGCGTTCAAACACAAATTTGGAGCGGATTGTGTTTGAGATTCGAGGTACCACTGAACTTCTCCAGCTTTAACCCCATCCTTGTGAGGTCGAACTTTAAACCCTTGGAGATAACGGAGCATTCTGTGGCCCAGGAGTTAGAAACAGAAAAGATGTGATCATTTTGCTTTAGGTGACTCAAGAAGCCTTAAGCCCCCCTAATGTTTTTACATTGTTTGATGGGGCGACCTAACTTGCGACCTATATTAAAAAGAAAATGGGTGAGAGAATCAGAAATAACAGCTGTGAATATAGACTTCAATGGATGAGTACAGAATTTTAACAAATACAATGAAACGGGGTTTAGTTGATGTTATTAATGTATAGTCCGTTATTTTCTGTTTGTGTTCTCTTACTTAGCGTGGTGCTGAGGTACATTTGGTGCCATGGAATCAAGACCTCATGAGTCTGGAGTATGATGGCCTGTTCATCTCCAACGGACCTGGAGACCCATCTCTGGCCCAAACACTCATCCAAAATGTTCGCAAGGTACATCAAAAACCTGCTCCAGTCTCAGTTCCCAGGTTACGCTCTGTAAACTCGTACGTGTTTAGACCGACGGTTGCTTCCATTATCTTAAACATTATATTTTCCTTGAAATCCCAGAAGTAAAGCTACATTTAGCCAGATTTAGTCAAGGTTCACATTTGATGCAGTTATTTGAGTGACCAAAAGCTGTTACCTTATAAACAATAGAGCCAGCCACAAAAACATGGATAAATTAACTACATCATCTTGATTCTACATGCATTTGCTTGTCTCTCAGTGTGACATTTAGCCCAGTTCTAAAATCTAATTTACACATTAATCACTGTTTTATATTCATTGTTGTGTCTCCATCATTGTTCAACATCAGGTGTTGGAGAGTGATAGACCTCAGCCTGTTTTTGGCATCTGTATGGGGAACCAGATTACAGCTTTGGCCGCGGGTGCTCAGTCTTACAAACTGCCAATGGGGAACAGGTACAGCTACCGTGTGTGTTATGATATTGCTTGTTGTTCTCACTCAATGCTCTTGAACATCATTGAGGCCATACTGTGAACGGACTAACGGACCTTGTGTGTTTTGTGACCTTCTGCAACTGCTCTGAAAAGATGAATGAAGTCATTTGATGGGAAGCATGTTGATGTGCTTGTTTTTTATTTAAACAGAAAAAGTCATGCATCTCTTTTGGTTATTGTATATGTGGAGACGCTGCTGATTGATGTTTCCGAAAATGTATGAACTGATCATTTTAAAAATACATGAGAAGCAAGGAAATGGACATATTTTTCCTCTCTGAACGGACTTTTCGCGTTATGTTTCAGCTTAAACACTTGTCTCTCTTTTAATCCTCACGAGCAGAGGCCAGAACCAGCCAGTGCTAAATGTGATGACAAGGCAAGCGTTCATTACGGCTCAAAATCATGGCTACGGAATAGACAGCGAGTCTCTGCCGCCAGGCTGGAGCCCACTGTTCATCAATGCCAACGATGGAACCAATGAGGTCGGTTCACGCTACGTTCTCTTACAATGGATATGCCCAGAATAAGATATTTTAAATATTCTTAACGCTGGACCCAGAGCCATGATGTGTAACTTTGTCACTAGTAAGCTTACATTCATTCTTAACAGCACTGATTATACATGAATTATGTACTCAAAGGCTTGAGTTTTAACAAATGTATTCAAATTTTTACAGAATCACCTGACCACAATTCTTTGAAGAGGTGACCGTTAGCTGACTGTGATTGTTTTTCAGTCTTTGAATTGCAGTTATTTATGTTGCGTGAGAGGGGGTCATTTAAAATGACGTGAATCTTTAGACACTTGCTACACTCAAGCATATTGCGTAACAGTCTATGATCAGATCAGATTTGATCACATTTTAGTGCAAACACACACAGTTTAGAATTTGTCCTTTTTGCAAAGTATAAGGTCCAACTGAAGATGACTAGGAAGGAATATACTTTAAAAAAAAAAATGGCCGATTAAAGGGTGGCGTTAATTGCACAGAATAAAAAAATTAATTTGAAACTGAACTCTTCATTTGTTTGCAAATATTCCTTAATTATGACCGATAACTGTTTGTGACGTGTCCTGAAATAAAGAATTTCGCTGGTTATTGTGCTTTATTTAATTCACTTAGGGCATCATGCATAACACCAAGCCAATTTTCACGGCGCAGTTCCATCCGGAGGCAAAGGGAGGCCCCACAGATACAGAGGTAGCACAGCTGTTCCATTTTCACAAGCAGCTGCCTGTTGAGTTCTTTGTTTCTTCTGAGCTCACACATTATTACAAGTTGTGATTGTCAGAAGGATTTCATGCTCTGTGTAAAACATGATTACATTGTGCCATGCTTGTTTAGATGAATGTAAACCAGGATGCATGTAATTGTAACATGAATTTTATTGATCTTGGTGGATGTCATGTAATGGTAATGACGTTTTCTCTCTTGCTTGTATAGTTTCTGTTTGATGCCTTCATATCCCTTATAAAGAAAGGGAGAGACGCCAACATTGAGTCCGTGATGCCGAAGAAACCTGCAGTTCCGCAAAGAGCCCAGGTGAGGGAGACACAGTCCTACATACAGGAGGATGCAAAGCAGACGTGGCAGATTATTGCCTTTCACTCAGACATAAGGTGGTCACACTTTATGATGATTGTCGCCTAAAGTCTATCCACAGAAATTCAAGTGGTAAACAAGTTTTCAGGTCACACTGGAACAGTGTACAGCATCACGTTTAGGTTTAGGATTAGATTGACATTTTGAGTGAAGCCTTCTGTTGGGGTTTCTTCTGTAAAGAAATATTTTATATAAAATCTAGTTGTGTTCTTTTTCACGGACTGCTGAAATGCTGAGCTTCTTAAAAGCATCTACAGTGGGTCCTCCAAATGAAGCGGTACCCGTAATTTATTCTTAACAGCTACTGCATTTGTTCAGGTTCATGCATGTATTAAATGGTCAGATGTTCTAAGCACATTGGTGTCTGAAGCACTTCTAAACAGGTTTTTTTCTTTTCTTTTCTTTTCTTGACTCTGCACAGGTCTCTAAAGTGCTAGTTCTCGGCTCTGGCGGCCTCTCCATTGGCCAGGCTGGAGAGTTTGATTATTCAGGATCACAAGCTGTGAAAGCCATGAAAGTGAGTCCAGGAAAATGCTCTAAAAATCAACGAACCATATTCACGTGTGTGTGTGTGTCAGTGTGTGTCAGTTATGAAATAATTCACTTTGAAAAATACTTAGTCACTTTCATGTATCCTTTCATACTAACCACAACATTAATTTAACTCATACACCGACAGGCAGCTCTATCAGTTTTAATGATATAAATGGTCATAAAAGTCTTGTGGTTTGGGACTAGGCCCTTTAATTGAAAGGTTGTGGGCTTGAGTTCACTTTCTGCTAACCCTATTCTTCAAGCACTTCATTTCCTACTAACCCTGTAAGGTTTTCTGTATTGAAATGCTGTTTGTTTAATGCTGAGTTGATCTTGACATTAACTTCTGTATAACTGCAACTAACTAGTCTGTGGGGCAGCGGTGGCCTAGTGATTAGGGAGTTAGCCCCTGGATCGGAATGTTGTGTGTTCAAATTTCAGACCAGTAGGATGCCCTGAGGTACCCTTGAGCAAGGTACCATCCCCCTCACTGCTCCCTGGGCTTTTTAAATAGCTGCCCCCTGCTGCATGGAGTGTAGGGGTTAAAAGCAGAGGTTGAATTTTGCTGTGTTTGACTGTGTGCTGTTTCACATAGTCACTTTCACTTTAACTGGACTTACCTCAAGATCTGACTCGGGACGTGACTCAGGCTCGCACCCCAGAGACTTGATACTTGACTCAGACTTACAAAAATGTGACGCTCTCTCTTTTTTGAGTATTTTTTTCACAGTATGTCGTTCTTTACTCAGAAAACGGAGTATGAAGTGAGGTGTATTAGACCATTGAAACATAGAAAATGTTCTGTTGTGTGCAGGAGGAGAACCTGAAGACTGTGTTGATGAACCCAAACATCGCCTCTGTGCAGACTAATGAGGTGGGCACCAAGCAGGCAGACTCCGTCTACTTTCTGCCCGTCACGCCCCAGTTTGTGACAGAAGTGATCAAAGCTGAGAGGCCTGATGGCATCCTGCTGTCTATGGGGGGTCAGACTGCTCTCAACTGTGGTGAGCCACTCGCAGAATCCTTTCATCTACTTCAAAAAATGTCATCCTACATGAAAAATGAATTAAAAAAATTTGAATCAAAATTTCAATTACAGATATATACATTATTTTTGCTCAATTAACTTGCATAACATAGTTCCCTTCCCTTCATTTCAGAAAATAAAATATGCTGTTGATGTCTACCAGCTATTAAGTATATCTCCAAAATATAGTTGATCCTCAAGCGATTCGACGTACAGTGGAACCCCTGGTCACGAACGTTTCCCGTACAAATCAAGTTACGATCAAACAGTTCAGCAAATTTTCGCTTCTGGTTGCGAACAAAACACTGGCAGCAAGTTTCCTCTCCATTTCGTACTACCCGCCAATGATTCCCCCCCATTCTCCGTCCGTATCCCAGTTTCTTTTGTTATCTGAGCGAATACAGGACCTAACAAAGATGGCGCATGTGTTCCGTCCCTCCCTGAACATCGCTCCCCCTGAACATCGCTCCCCCTGTACATCGCTCCCCCTGAACATCGCTCCCCCTGAACATCGCTCCCCCTGAACATCGCTCTCCCTGAACATCGCTCTCCCTGTACATCGCTCCCCCTGTACATCGCTCCCCCTGTACATCGCTCCCCCTGTACATCGCTCCCCCTGTACATCGCTCCCCCTGTACATCGCTCCCCCTGTACATCGCTCCCCCTGTACATCGCTCCCCCTGTACATCGCTCCCCCTGTACATCGCTCCCCCTGTACATCGCTCCCCCTGTACATCGCTCCCCCTGTACATCGCTCCCCCTGTACATCGCTCCCCCTGTACATCGCTCCCCCTGTACATCGCTCCCCCTGTACATCGCTCCCCCTGTACATCGCTCCCCCTGTACATCGCTCCCCCTGTACATCGCTCCCCCTGTACATCGCTCCCCCTGTACATCGCTCCCCCTGTACATCGCTCCCCCTGTACATCGCTCCCCCTGTACATCGCTCCCCCTGTACATCGCTCCCCCTGTACATCGCTCCCCCTGTACATCGCTCCCCCTGTACATCGCTCCCCCTGTACATCGCTCCCCCTGTACATCGCTCCCCCTGTACATCGCTCCCCCTGTACATCGCTCCCCCTGTACATCGCTCCCCCTGTACATCGCTCCCCCTGTACATCGCTCCCCCTGTACATCGCTCCCCCTGTACATCGCTCCCCCTGTACATCGCTCCCCCTGTACATCGCTCCCCCTGTACATCGCTCCCCCTGTACATCGCTCCCCCTGTACATCGCTCCCCCTGTACATCGCTCCCCCTGTACATCGCTCCCCCTGTACATCGCTCCCCCTGTACATCGCTCCCCCTGTACATCGCTCCCCCTGTACATCGCTCCCCCTGTACATCGCTCCCCCTGTACATCGCTCCCCCTGTACATCGCTCCCCCTGTACATCGCTCCCCCTGTACATCGCTCCCCCTGTACATCGCTCCCCCTGTACATCGCTCCCCCTGTACATCGCTCCCCCTGTACATCGCTCCCCCTGTACATCGCTCCCCCTGTACATCGCTCCCCCTGTACATCGCTCCCCCTGTACATCGCTCCCCCTGTACATCGCTCCCCCTGTACATCGCTCCCCCTGTACATCGCTCCCCCTGTACATCGCTCCCCCTGTACATCGCTCCCCCTGTACATCGCTCCCCCTGTACATCGCTCCCCCTGTACATCGCTCCCCCTGTACATCGCTCCCCCTGTACATCGCTCCCCCTGTACATCGCTCCCCCTGTACATCGCTCCCCCTGTACATCGCTCCCCCTGTACATCGCTCCCCCTGTACATCGCTCCCCCTGTACATCGCTCCCCCTGTACATCGCTCCCCCTGTACATCGCTCCCCCTGTACATCGCTCCCCCTGTACATCGCTCCCCCTGTACATCGCTCCCCCTGTACATCGCTCCCCCTGTACATCGCTCCCCCTGTACATCGCTCCCCCTGTACATCGCTCCCCCTGTACATCGCTCCCCCTGTACATCGCTCCCCCTGTACATCGCTCCCCCTGTACATCGCTCCCCCTGTACATCGCTCCCCCTGTACATCGCTCTCAGTCAGACATGCATTCGTTTGCTGTGAACTCTTTGTGCTTAAAACAACAACAAAAAAAAAGTACATAAAGTTTGTACAGTCTGGAACGGATTAACCATATTTTGATGCAATCTTAGGGGGATGTTACATTCAGGTTGCGTCCAAATTGGGTCGCGTCCAGAGTTTTGGAACGAATTCTGATCGTGACCAGAGATTCCACTGTATGTGTTTACATGTCATGCAGTAGTTAATTTGTTTTTTGATTGTTTTATAATTTTTTTTAAACATGTCAGATGTGATGTATGTGTAGAATGACTTGCCTGTTGTATTACTGTGTGTATTGTCAGGAGTTGAGCTGTTTCAGAGTGGTGTCCTGCAGAAGTATGGGGTGAAGGTTTTGGGCACACCTGTGGAGTCCATCATGGCCACAGAGGATAGACAACTGTTTGCTGACAAGCTGATGGAGATTAATGAGAAAATTGCTCCCAGTCTTGCAGTAGGATCGGTGAGAGGATCGGTTTCACTGTTTTCTCACCCAAAAATAGTTTTAAAGCATTTCAACCAATTCATTTGAAATGCCTAAATCAATGAGATCTGTTTCACTCTGATCCCACTTCTCATTACCTGGTTTTTCAGAATAGTAACTCTAAAAAGTAGATGCAATGTTCTTTGCATCTAGTTCTTTAGTGTTTTCTCCTGCAGTTGTATCCTGTAATGAAACCTGTTGAGTCATAGGTGGCAGACGCTGTCAAAGCAGCCGATGAAATTGGCTTCCCTGTCATGCTGCGGTCAGCCTATGCTCTGGGAGGACTGGGCTCTGGCCTCTGTGCCAACACACAGAAGCTGGAAGAGACCGCAAGCAAGGTGAGAATATTTGGGTGATACTTGGTGGTGTATTTCTAATTAATACTGATTAATTATTTTGCTTATAGATTGAAGAACACAGTCCAGCTGAATGTTTTTATTAAAGTGGCTATGAATAACAGGCAATGCTGCCTGATGCCGGATGTAAAAAAAAAAGAGTAGTACAGAGAATTAGTAATACTTTGAATTGTGGCCACTCTGTTTTAAAGCTGCATTGTTTATTGTGATGATTGTGAAATTTATGTGAAAGCATTTCATTTTTTCCACAGACTGTGTTCAGTTCCAAACCATACAGTGCCATTAACACATATAGGGTGAAGGCAAGCATGTCCTTCCTTCAAGCCATGTGCCACTACATCTTTTCAAACTGCCCATCCTAGTCCCCCAGAGCACCTACTTTACGAGAGAGATCAAACTTGCAATCAGGGCTGCACAATATGGGCGGAAATCTAGCATCGGGATTATATTGCTGCATATTGTGGTTGCATTAATATACCGAAACTGGTCAGTTAATAGAATAGAATAGAGTAATCTTTTATTATCCCACGAATGGGAAATTTGGGTGTTACAGGGCTCTTTATCAAGGAGACAGATATATGTAAAGAAAAATAAGAAAAATATAAAGAACGAGGAACATCCATATACAAGAGCTATAAATTATATATAGAATATACATACACATTTACATGACAAGAGAAACATGTAGAAATAAAGAATATAAAGACAGGAAAGATAAGGAAAGATGACCATATACACAGTAAATAGTAATTTATAAATTATAAATAAACAAATGATAAATAAACAATTAACAAATGTAAATGTAATAATAATATATAATAATAATAAATAAGTAATATTAAATATGTAATGCTATGTTGAATTGTGGAGTCTTATTGCTGCAGGTAGGAATGACCTGCGGTAGCTCCTTCTTACACTGCGGGTGTAAGAGTCTGCTGCTGAACGAGCTGCTCAGTGCTCGTACAGTCTCGTGTAGGGGTGGGAGGTGTAGTCCATGATTACCTGGTAAAAGCAACAAAAGAAACAGTGTAAAGAACTCCGCCAATCAGTGTCTCTTTCCAGGTTAAAAAGTGGCCAAAATAAAATTGTTGGATTACATGAATACCTCAGTTAATCAAAATATCCAGTAATGCTGACCTGGAGCTGTGATTGGCTCATTAGCATATTGTAGAGACTGATAGCGTAATTACAGATGACATTGTGTGTCCCTAATCTTCAAATGATCCAGACAGTGCTTACAGTTTTGCCATAAAAGAACAATATGCCAAGCCTTAAAGTTTTATAAACCCGTTTTTCTAAAAGAATCATAATTACACATGATTTCTAGCCACTGTTAAAGGAGTCTTTCTAATAAAATGTTAGTAAATCAACAATGTGTCCATATAGAACAAGTTAGCTGTGCTTCATTTACTCTTTTTTTTGTGATTTAAATGAATCACTCATGCGGTTCACTCAGGATCTTGAAATTTAAATATTGAGAAAGCACATTTGTATTTTACTGACCTTTTTGACAAAACGGTTAGTTATGAAGGGAACAGAACCAGATGTTTAAGAGCAGAGATGCAAAGTTGTGTAAACCAAGAAGCTATAATGGGACAGAGACATCAAACGCGGGAAGCGACCAACAGGCCATACAATAACTGCTCTGCCCCGACTCACTCGGAGTTATACACAGTACTGTGCACAAGTTTTAGGCAGGTGTAAAAAATGGTGTAAACAAAGAACGCTTTCAGAAATATAAATAATGATTGTTTATTTTTATCAATTTACAAAATGCAAAATGAGCGAACAAAAGAAAAATCTAAATCAAATCAATATCTGGTGTTACTACCTTTTGCCTTCAAACCAGCATCAGTTCTTCTAGGAACACTCGCACAAAGTCAGGGATTCTGTAGGATTATAGTCGGCGTCTGATCAACCAATTTTACCAAACAGGTACTGATGATCATCAACGTCACACGGAGGAGAAACACAGTCATGTTTGGAACAACCTACCAGCCGAGTTTCTTCAAAAAGTGTGCAAGTGTACCTAGAAGAACTGATGCTGTTTTGAAGGAAAAGGGTGGTCACACCAAATATTGATCTGATTTAGATTCTCTTTTGTTCATTCACTGCATTTTGTTGATTGATGAAAATAAATGATGAACACTTCTTTGATTACAGCATTTTTTCACACCTGCCTAAAACCTTTGCACAGTACTATACCTTTATGCTAATTAGGCACACCTGGCGACCGAACGAAGCGGAAGGTTTGACCAGTCAGGGCAGAGCCCTGCGAGCCCCCTAGAGCTTAGGCAGGAAAGGTTAGAACAGGTACAGATGTGCAGCCTTCAGAGTTCAAGCTAAGATACAGATTTTTGGCCAAACATTGGCTAGAGCAAGTTCCCTGAAAGCGACGAGACCAGGGAAGCTATAAATCGAGATATAAACCAGGAAAATGACAAAAATACAAAATAAGACTCACGAAACGCAGAGGCCTCTTAAACATGAAACAAGACCAGAAACGCCCGGGATAGGAGGGTTAACTACAGACAGGGGTACATGCTAACAAGGTAGCAGGGCTAGGATGCAGGCAATAACAAAAACACATGGGATCAGTAAACACAGAAGAAAAGAGTTGTTACAATCTCTCTCATATGTCTGTCTCTGCTGCAGGCTCTGGCCATGAGCAGTCAGATCCTTGTGGAGAAATCTTTATTGGGCTGGAAGGAGGTGGAATACGAGGTGGTCAGAGATGTAGCTGACAACTGTGTCACCGTGTGCAACATGGAGAACTTCGACCCCTTAGGAATCCACACAGGTTCACCTTACTGCTCATTGTTTTTATATCGGATATTGGAAATTAGAAATGGAACGATTCACGGTGTTGTTTTACCTGAAATCTTTGAATCGGGTCAACTTGAAAACATGAAAATGTCCAGAGCAGCAGGCTTCCAGTATCTAAGATGGGAAACACTGATTTAGGGGAAATAATTGGTTCAGCTAAAAATCTATTTTTATATCCTTGAGCATTGAGACTAAATTATAGACACCTGGCACCTACATTTTTTTTTCCCCGTTGTACATTATATAGGATGTAGGTGTTATATTTTCTAATATAGTCTAGTTAGATTTCCATTACTTCTTAACCGTATTACCTTAAAACTCCTTTGTGAAACTAAAGGTGCAGATTTTGCACCATCCTTGTCAAATCAATTTAGGAACGTACATCTCCTTTAAAGCTGAATTGATTGGACTTCATATGTTAAAGACGAGGTGGGTGTTCACAAGACATCAACAATGAATCATCAAGAAAAATAATACACTTTTCAGTATCAGCAGTAAATTTGGGCACGGTACTTCAGGTCTGTGGTGTGCAAAAATATTGGGCAGCGTTTCCTTGGGACTTTAAACTACAGACCCTTTAAAACTGCTTTATATAATCAGACGTGTAAGATGCATTATGAACTTTTATGAAATTTCTGTCATATTTGCCTCTCCCTAAGGTGACTCCATAGTTGTTGCACCCAGCCAGACACTGTCCAATGAGGAGTACCACATGCTGCGGGAGACGGCCATTAAAGTGGTCCGTCACCTGGGCATCGTGGGTGAGTGTAACATCCAGTATGCCCTGCACCCGTCTTCACTGGAGTACTGCATCATTGAGGTCAATGCTCGGCTCTCTAGAAGCTCTGCACTGGCTTCGAAAGCCACAGGGTAAGAGATTCCTCAAAGGTAGCTAATTCCTTTAGTTATCTTTCACTTCATTTCTTAATGTTTTGGTCAATGTTTGGTCATTTTAATGTTAAAAAAAAAAAAGTACAAGTTTAGTCAAAAATTTGAATTTTCTAAGTGTTACATATATAGTAAATAAACAATTTATTATTTGTTTCACTTTTTATTTATCACCCGGGCAGCAGTGGCCTAGTGGTTAGGGCGTTGGCCACATGATTGGAGGATTGGGGGTTCGAACCCCTTCCCAATAGGTTGCCCTTAGGTACCCTTGAGCAAGGTGCCATCCCCATCACTGCTCCCCGGGTGTTTTCAATAGCTGCCCACTGCTGCACGGTGTTTGAGTGTGCATGGGTTAAATGCAGAGGTCCAGTTTCGTTGTGGTTCACTGTCTGCTGTGCTTTGACCTCGCAATGACAAGGGTTGTCACTTTCAATATTATTTTAAGTACAGCAGCAGCCTTTGCATTGTGTAAACGCCCTCATGATGAATGGTAATAAAAACGCTCCAGACTTTCTACAGAATAAAGCCTTGTTGCATTTTAGTGTGATAAATTATTAATGTCATTGTTTTGACTGTAAATAATGTTGGGCATGCATAGTTTTGTTGGGGCAGCGCCAATATTTCTTTTTGCTCACTGGGTGAGGATGTGGTTTTAAGATGGCCTTATTGGGCCTTGGGTTCCTTTCCGAACAGCCCTTGTGGTACTGGACGTGAAAACCCTGACATTGAACAAGTCTTGAAGGACGCTGAGGTACTCAAGGTTGTTGGTGACCTGCAGTAGAGCTAGATGTGGAGAGAGGATGCAACTGTCTTTGTTGGAGCTTCACTTATGAAACAGAAGTTTCTGAAAGTTGAGTTGGAACGGAGTGATTCACACCGTCTCTGGTTTTGTGTTTGTTGTCACAGGAATATTGAGAAATAACTCCTGCCAAATGCTGAGCACATTGGAAGCCAAGCATTGAAAACACCCACCCACTATTTTTGCTGTTTAGTGTGAAATGAACCAGTATATTTAGAAATAAAGAATAATCTTGAAAACTTTGAAGATAAAGGAAACAAAATTGCTCGGATTCTTTTTGCTCATTTAAAAAGGGTGCAAAGGAGAGCGTTTTAGTTTAAGTCACAAAACTTAGCAGTGATCCAGTTTTCAGTAATCACGAGACTATACTTTCTTTGATATCATGGGTCTTTTTTTAAATTTTTTTTTTAAATTTTTTTTTTTTAAACTTATTGTATAAAATAAGTATGATGATGAAACCCTATTTTTGTTTCTTTGCCTTCTCTCTTCCTATAGGTACCCTCTGGCATTCGTAGCAGCCAAACTAGCACTGGGCATCCCTCTGCCTGATATCAAAAATGCAGTGTCTGAGAAAACAACTGCATGCTTTGAGCCCAGTCTGGACTACATAGTGACTAAAATCCCCCGTTGGGACCTGGACCGCTTCCAAGGCATGTCCCGAGAGATCGGCAGTGCCATGAAAAGCGTAGGAGAGGTTAGAGAGAAAAAGCTATTGGTCTTTATCCTTTTTTTTAATCAGAAATGCAAGACATTGTTACAGCTGAGATTATCCCACATTTGGTCACAAGACGATTTATCAGTTTCATTATTTACTAAAAATATAAAAGCTTGAAAAGTGCACTTTAGCTAAGTAGAAGCTCAGAGTGCTTTATGCATGTGATAAACTGCAACATATGTTTTTAGGGATAGGAATAAAACATTTTGCTACAGAAACATAATACTTTGTATACAAATTAATACACATTGTAGATTTATAGCACAAAAAAAAAGTGTTAAATTCTTTGGTTTTGGTTATTACTAGCATGCCTAAAGAACGATCAAGAAAGACACATTTTATTACCCTATGTTTTGCTTATGTCACCATTTTGGTAAGGTAAGATGCAGTTTATAAAGTCTTAATCTCTTAATATGGGTGGTGGTGGTCTAGTGGTAGGGTACTTGTCTATGAACCTATGGCACCTCCCACCTCTGGCACTACCACCACTGGGTCCCTGAGCTGGACCCTTAACCCTGAGTGTCTCCAGGGGGGACTGTCCCTGTAATTAGGACATGGAAGTCGCTCTGGATAAGAGCGTCTGCTAAATGCCGTAAATGTAAATCTCAGCTCTCTTGTTTGCTGTCCTCTTCCTCCTCTTCCCATGGCGACTCAGGTAATGGCAGTGGGTCGCACCTTCGAGGAGAGCATCCAGAAGGCATTGCGGATGTGCCACCCCTCAGTGGACGGCTTTGTTCCACAGCTGCCGCTGAAGAGAGCCTGGAGTGAGGAGTACGACCTGCTGCAGGAGCTGGCCGTGCCCTCCAGCACTCGCATATTTTCCCTTGCTAAGGTACTGCTTACTTCTTGCTACTTAGTAGGGTTTATAAACTTCTGTAGAGGTTTATCACACTTTGGCCAACAGCCAGCATGTTCACATGGAAGCGACAGCATTCTGTTGAATACACCACTGAAATTTAAGCATCCGCATCACTAATCACGTAATGATTCGGCTTAATGCACAGTGAAAGTAAAAATGCTGTGGGCAGTTTTTTCCAGTGTCTGGCTGCTTTTTCCCCTCTCTGCGCATGTTTGTAAGGTCAGTAAGTGAGTGGGAAGAACTGGAAGTTGCCTTCGGTAATGTTGCTGCATACCTATTATTTTCCACATCTGTTGCAAAATGCATGAAGAAACTTGCTTCTTCACTGGCAGCGCGATGACATATGACCTCTACCTTATTCTCCAAGATTTAATCCTCAGTATTTATGGTTTCACAGGTGCATAGTCATTATTTGCTTCATTTTTATATTGCTTTATGTCTAGCAATCCTTTTTAGGCATATTTTTAGGTCTGTTTTTGTCGTTGGTGTTGCGTCAGCTGTTGGTTTTTTCAGCATCGTTGGAGATATGATGGTAGTGTTGCAGTCATGAGGTGTGTGTGTGTGTTTTTTTTTTTTTTTTTTTCTTTTTCGGTCTCCTTGAAAGTGCTCCCTCACTTTAAAAGACCAGCCTGTTTGTATTTGAAACCGAATATTTCATGAGCACTGAATGAATTTATTGGTGCTGGCAGATTTATTAAGAACTAATGGCCCAAATTGTATCAAGCCACAAAATATCAATAACTCTCAAGGTTGGCCTTGCAATAATAGCTCCACTGTAATTTCATGTTGGTCCCTGGGCATATAATTTCCCTCAGACTTGCTTATGTCCCCTGTTGAACAGTCAGGCTGCATGCTGATTGGCCAGCAGCTAAAGTGGCCCCCTCACCACGGCAACAGTGGGCCACAGCTCATTGGACCCCATTTTATATTCAGCAGAGGCAGCGAGCTCACAGCTTGCAATCAAGAGTCATTATTCCTCATTTAACAATGACCCAACAATTTGTTGTAGATCACAGTTTGCTCAACGATTGGCCTCTTTTCATGATTTCTGGTCGTGCACTGATTGACTTATTTTCATCAGTAAATGTGTTCATCTTTTCCTAGGCCCTGCACCATGGAGTCACTGTGGACAAGATACATGAGCTCACGGCCATTGATAAATGGTTTCTGCACAAACTCCGATGCATTGTGGAGCTTGAACGACACCTGAATCAGTACAGCAGGTATGTGTAAGAACTGGATCAGAACCTGTCACAGTGCAGTATACGTAAGGATTTCGCCATAAAAACACACACTTTTTTTATAAGTACAAACTTAAGGCGGTCCAGCAGCAGACTGGTTTTGCAAAATTGAAAAATACAGCCTACTAGTTTTAAGTCGTTGCCACTAGATGGCAATGTGGATATATTTTCAGCTTTTTATACTCCAGTCCTGTTGTCAACCCGTCAGTTCTCTTCTGTGCCGCCCCATTTCCATACTTTAACATCCCTAAAGTAATATATCCATTGTATAGTAATAAACAAATCACTTTTTCACACTGGCGCACCATCACAATTAGCCAGTGAAATTTAGCTGTCAGAGCTTTTCTATGAGCTAATAGTCTAATCCCACAGCCCTGATTTTTTATTTATTTATTTTATTTTATTTTTTCTTTTGCAGTTTTATAACAAAATATAATAGAAATATTCACACCAATCAGTCATGAAGTTAGACCCACCTTTCTAGGACCGTGTAGTTACCCCACAGCTTGTCAGGACAGCTCTGATTCGTCGAGGGGCTCCACAAGTCCCCTGAGCGTTTGCTGTGGTTTCTGGCACCAAGGCGTACGCAAGAGAACCTTTCTGACAGGACCTTAGTGCAGGTACCGGTTTGTAAAGCACAACCCACAGAAGCCGGATCAGACTGAGATCTGATTCAAGACCTTGAAAGCTTTGAAATGTTGCTCAAACCATTCCTAATCAGTTTTTGCAGTGTGGCAGGGATTATTATCCTCCTGAAAGTACCACTATCGAATGCTGCTGCTATGAAGGGGAGTATTTGGTCTGGAGATAAAAATAAAAACAAAACAAAAAAAGCCTCAGCAGCTTGGTTTCTACACACAGTGCATCCTGGTACCATATCTTTACCAAGTGACATCCCTGCATCTGGCTTTGCCATTCAAATGATGTAAAAGAAAAAGTGGTTGAACCAGTCATCTTACTCGGTCCAGTACTGATGCTCACATAATCATTGTACTTGCTGGATGTAAAGAGATGGAGGACAGGGTTCTGCATGGATGCTCTGATCGGTCTGTGGATTCACAAATCCGTATACAGCGACAGTAGCTTTCCTGCGTAGATGGGCTAGCTTTCACTCCCCGTGCACATCAGGCAGCGCCATTGACCTTTTCACCTATTCAGTGGTTGCTATTCTTTTTTTTAATTCTTGCTATTTCTTTTATTTTGATACATTCTAGCCACTACTTAAAAGGAACACCTCACAATACCTGCTGCTTTGAAGATGCTCTGACCCTGTTGTTTCATCCTCACAATTTGGCCAGTTTTTCTTGCTTTCAGCTCAATAACTGACTGTTCACTCACTGACCAATACATCCCAACCCTTGACGGGTGCCATTGCAAGGATATAATCAGTGTTATTTATTTCAGCTTGCAGGGGGATTACAGTCATGGCTGATTGGTGTACCTATTTTGTAAGGATATCAGTCTGTTACATTGATGGAGAATTGACTCACTATGTGTAACACATGACTTGTCCAACCAAATGAGGATTAACAAGATGCTTTAAATGCAAACAGGCAAATATCTCCAGTCGGTACGACACAATGAAATGTTATCGTACAGTGTGGTTCACTGACTCACTCGGAGGACTTCTAGTAGAAGCTCACAGTTGGTGAGTGGGATAGCTGTTGAAATTGTCTGTCCACAGAGGCTGACACTGCTGCGTCTCACACACCTGCTGCCCCACACTGGTGTGTTTCGAACTGTGGGCGTGCCATGACTTACTGATGGGGTGTCAGAATCCGGGGGTTTACTTTGTTTTGTTTACTGCCATTCTGCTCTTATCAGTTTTTGTCAATTCAGGACAGTAATCCTTCACTACATCACGAATTCTGCTCATGCAATGCGTTGACGTCTTGGACTTAATAATGTGTTTAAAACCTACAATCAGAAATCACAGTGACTGGCTGCCCATGTTTCTGGAATTGCATCAGAGACACAAACAGCAACAGCTCTAGTAGGAACCACCCAATTAGGCTGAGCTTTGGATGGATGTGGAGCTGTAGTTTTTAATTCCTCTGTTTATCATGCTTTTAGAACAACAGACTGTACTCTGCCAGTTTGAGGAGATGATGATGATGATGATCTTTAAAGTAATTAAAAAAACGCAAAATAAATGTTAATTGTTACATTTATGATCGTGTTAATCTGTAACAGCGTAGGTTTAACTAGTTCATTAAACAGTAAAACGTTAAAAAAAAAAAAAAAAGAGTTGGCTAGTAATCATGACCCAAAAACAAGCTCTTGGTGGCAGTGAAGGCTACAAGGCTCTAGTGGCAGTGCTGCATTCAGAGGTACAGGATAGGCATTGCTTTGTTTGGATCGAGATGATCTTTGGCTCAGACACTCTTCACAAAGTCACACAGACAGCCTGATTATCAAATCAGCAGACTTTCCAGAATTTTCGCTTGCACAGCAAATATGTAATGCTTAAAAAGAAGCTAGGTCTAGGAAATGTAAAGGCAAAAATTGCTTACCCTTTGCCCTGAATTATTAATGCCTGTCTTTGTGGTTCTGTACTTGTTGTGCATGTTTTGTCGTAATTTGTATTAAGGATGCTTTTACACTCTTATGTTGGCTGTTCTTTATTATGGCAACTTTATCTTGATGGTCTGTTACCTGATCTGTTAAAGTATCTGAGAAGGAATTCAAGGAAGAAATTCATTGCACTCGTTTGATTCCTGAATTGTAATTCTAAAAATGACCTTCAGCGAGGCTAGTGCTAAGGCTAGTGGCTGGATCCAGAGTTCAGAAGAGTTCAAATTGAGTCAAATACCTCACAAGACCTACCATTTTATGTCAGATGGGTCATTATTTTAGCACTGACCAACTCCCTTCATGAAAGACTTTGAGTCTTCTCATAGTAACCAATCTGATTAACACTGAACACTGAAAGGCCTCCAGATTCACATTATTCTACAATCTTCAATATGAGATCACCCAAAGTCACCCGGTCATTGTTAGCATTAAGGGAGAATACAGTCTGTGTATATTGCAGAAGGGAATGTGCACTAAACATGTGCTGGCAGTTAAAGCATGATAAGAATTAGCTTATGCTTGGCCGTTAGATATGAAAAAGGTCATTGATCACTGACAACCTTTGCCGGCTCTCAGCTCCACAGTTCCAGGTGATGTGCTCCTGAAGGCCAAGCAAGAAGGTTTTTCAGACCGACAGGTAGGCCAGGCTCTGGGCAGCTCGGAGGCAGAGGTCCGCGTCTTGAGGCTGAGCCACAACATCCGTCCATGGGTCAAACAGGTCAGGACCTTCTTCCCAAAGGATTGCAGCTATTTGTCCTCTTTTTATGCATGAGGAGCAGGTCTGCTAATGAGCTGTTTCTCCAAGTCTCTGTTTCTTTTCTCTTTTCACATTGCTCTGCTGAATTAAGGAGTATTATTATTCATGGTTACTCAAGCTGCACTTCACATCTCATTAGATCCACAATTTGTTTTACTCAGATTATCTTGGACTTAGAAATACAGCACTGTGCAAAAGTTTTAGGCAGGTGTGGGAAAAAATGCTGTAAACAAAGAACGCTTTCAGAAATGGAAGTGTTGATCGTTTATTTTCATCAATCAACAAAATGCAGTGAAGGATCAAAAGCGAAATCTAAATCAAATCAGTATTTGGTGTGACCACCCTTTGCCTTCAAAACAGCATCAGTTCTTCTAGGTACACTTGCACACAGTTTTTGAAGGAACTCAGCTGGTAGGTCGTTCCAAACATCTTGGAGAACGAACCACAGATCTTCTGTGGATGTAGCTTCCTCACATCCTTCTGTCTCTTCATGTGATCCAGACACACTGGATGATGTGGAGATCAGGGCTCTGTGGGGCCAGAAGAACTGATGCTGGTTTGAAGGCAAAAGGTAGAAACACCAGATATTGATCTGATTTAGATTTTTCTTTTGTTCGCTCACTTTGCATTTTGTAAATTGATCATCATTATTTATATTTCTGAACGCGTTCTTCGTTTACAGCATTTTTTCACACCTGCCTAAAACTTTTGCACAGTGCTGTATATAATGTAAAAGGCTTTTGCCTTTTCCTGTCTTTCCTAACATATTGTCATTAACAGGTTTGGGCACACCTGGTCAAAGTACATGTTTTGTTTCCTGAGTGGAAAATAAGTACAGCTGTAAAGAGAACCCATATCTACATGATTTTATGTACAATCATCTACTTGACATTCGTAATGCATGTTCTCACTTAAATTTACTCCAGACATGAGCTTCATCCCTACCATTTGTTTCAGTTAGTGTGATATCCTCATTTGGGCAATTCACAGGATGCCAAAACAACCTAATTAACCCGACATGCTGGTTTGACACTCTGCCTGCCCCTCTCCCTCGTTTCTTTCCCACTCGTTCAGATTGACACACTTGCAGCAGAGTATCCTGCCGTCACCAACTATCTATATTGTACCTACCATGGCCTGGTGAGCAAATGGAACCCAAAAATATACATATACTTACTAGTCAGACATTAGTGATATTTACACAACAGTAGTAAGTAAATTGTATTTCTAAAGAAATATTTTCTCAGACTCTTAATGCTTTTGCCACATGATTATTTGTAACTGTATTTGAACAACTATTTTATTTAGAATGATATATAGTAAGATATATATGGAATTATAATGCTTATTTTGTTTCTCTCAAAAGGAACATGATTTGGACTTTAGAGATCAGGGAGTCATGGTTTTGGGCTGTGGTCCTTATCACATTGGTGAGTGCTTGGCTGAAAGTGTCCATAAATTGCTGACCATCACGAGATCAGTTTCTCCTGATTCTACACCAGACTTGTTGGGACACAGTATGACTTATTGTGAGCTAAAAGGGAGGACACACCCCCTTCTTGGAGATGGCTTTCAGGTTTCAGCCCCAATCTAAAAGTACTGAATCTCGTATGAATGATTTGGGCTTTAACTAAGCCCTGCAGTGCAACTGAAGAACTGGGTACTTCTACAGGTTCTACAAGATCTACACATTCCCACAGACACACAGGCTTCCACTACATTGAGGTTTTGTTTTGAGACCCAGTGCCTTCAAATCATATGTTTTCAGTTATTAAACCCCATTGGGCGGTGTATGTTTTGTTGAAAGTTGGGTCAAATTTAGCGCAGCATGGTGGGTAATGCTGTTGCCTCACAGCAAGAAATGTCTGCGTTTGTTTCCCAGCTGGAGTGGCCTTGGTCCTTTCTGTGTGGAGTTTGTATTTTTGTTCTATGTTTATTTGGGCTTCTTCCCAGTGCTCTGGTTTCCTCCCAAAGTCATGGTAGGCTTTAGATGCTAAATTGCCACCTAGGTGCGACTGGATGTGAGTGTACACTTGGGTAGACTCCACACCACCTGCAACCATCGTCATGACTTGCATTACATCCAAACACCACCTAAGGGGTGGTGGTGGTGGTCTAGTGGTGGGTACTTGCCTCTGGATCCAGAGGTCCCAGGTTTGAATCCCACCTCCAGCACTACCACCACTTGTGTCCCTGAGCAAGACCCTTAACCCTGAGCTGCTCCAGGGGGGACTGTCAGTGTAATTAGGACATGGAAGTTGCTCTGGATAAGAGCGTCTGCTAAATGCCATAAATGTAACTTTGTAAATGTTAGCCATATTTATACTTGGAGGACATGGGGCGAATTTGCATACTCATGTTAATTTACTGATCTTTGCACATCAAGGTTTGAAGACTTGGAGATGGCCTTACAACATTTTTTTTGAATGATTAAATGAAATATAATTAATATATAAAATGTTAAACAATGTATTGTTCAGAAATATACCCTTGAAATATTCTGAAAACAGGTCCTACTCACTCAGGGAATTAGTAAATGATGATTCTGTCCAACTCTCCCATGTTTATAGGTAGCAGTGTGGAATTTGACTGGTGCGCCGTGTCAAGCATCCGCACCCTCAGACAGATGGGGAAGCATACAGTGGTGGTGAACCATAACCCCGAGACGGTCAGCACTGACTTTGATGAGTGTGACCGGCTCTACTTTGAGGAACTGACCCTTGAGCGCATTCTGGACATTACCCAGCAGGAGGTGAGAGGTTTAGGGCTGCTCCATGCATCTGTTCCCTTTGGGTAATGTTAGTCCAGGACATCATAATGTGACAACACATTCAGGACTTTTGCAGAAAGACATTAAAAGACTTTTTTTTTTTTTTTTTCTTTCTTTCTTTCTTCTGACACCGTTAATGCTTTCAATTTGTCTCAGAGCTCAAAAGCAGGAGCTGAAATTGAGAAGATATAGGAGGAAAAGTTGCAGTCATGCAGCTTTTTGTTGAGTTTCACACACCTATGCTTAGACTTCAGTTACCGCAAAATCCAAGGAAATAGATTTTCTGCCTTTGCGCTCTTTGGTGCAGATGAAACGCCCTTCTTGATACACAGCTCCGCTCCAAACCTCCTCCTTGTTGTGCTGTTTCAAAACTCTGAGCCAAACAGTCAGTGTGATTTGTAGGGGTTTGCAGCAACAACAAAAAAAAAAGTACTGGGAAGGTAGGATTTTATTTATTTCATTTTATTTTTTTTAAAGCTCTAAAAACAAAATGAAAGTTTAAAATGCAATGGGTGATTTGAAAGTTTTTGATGAGCGCATCATCTTCTAATACATGCCAATACTTAAGAACTGTAAGACGTGAGTAATTCATGCTCCACCAGAGAGCAGTGAACAGTCTTAACGTTGTGACGTGAAAACGGACACTTGGCATTTAACTGCTGTTACTGCAGGGTTTTTTCATCTCTGAATACTGTTGTCACTGGGGTCCCGTGGGCCACCAGCTCCAATTACACAGTTTCTAAGCCTATGTTGGTGGTTTGCTGTGACCTTTTAAAACACAACAGAGTCAGATTTTCATCAGCCCACCAATAAAATCCCATTATACTGAAGAGTGCTCAAAATAAAAGCAATTAGCCTCTCGCCGAAATGAACTGATTAATGTCTGCGTGGGGTATGCCATTAGAACATGGCTCTAATAACCTAATGCTCTTGTCCTATGAGCAATTAACTCACCAGGGACCGGTTCAGGACACAAAGCGAACCTGCATTATCCCGATACTGCTGGTTCCGTCTCCATAGAGACTGAAAATCTGATCACACTTGCGCTGATCTCTTCTTGGCTATTAATACCCCTTGACTTTTCCTTTTTTGATTTGTTATAAGCTGGTTTAAGTGGCGGAAGGATCTTTTGGATCATAAGTGTTTGTTTGTGTTAGTGTGTGTGGGGGATGGAGGGGAAAATATTTTGATGCAAAATGGTTCCTGCAGTGAAATTCCCAGATGCTGATTTTTGGTAATTAACATTGTATTAGCAGGAACACACAAACCTGGAGGGGGTGGACGAAACCTGCACATGAATAATGAAGTGGTCATACATGTGGTTGCCATGGGAATGCAACACAGCGGATTGAAGAAATGGAGAGTGAGCGCTCTCAGAGAGGGAAGCGTGCAGGGTCGTGCACCAAACCTGATCCGTGACCTGCCTTCATCATTTTTGAAAGGATGAGAGACCGATAATAAGAGAGAGAGGAATAAACAAGCATGTTATGACCGCCAGGTGGAAAAAACAACTAGAATGGAGAAACTGTTGCATATCAGGAGTGTCAGAGGAGGAACATTTGGACACAGTGAACCATTTATTTTTATCTGCATTATATACCATTTACCGCGTCTGCCAGCATGAAGAAGACACAGCAGAGGCCATGGCTACCGCATCAAAATTTTTCTGTTCTGCCCTTTTTTATTAACATCAATTTTAACTTTTGTGTCCAACAAATGTTTGGTGATTCCCAGTTCAAACACACCTGGTTTTGTGGGTGAAGGGAATGGAGCAGCGGTGATCTAGGGTTTAGGGACGGAAGGTCATGTGTTTGAATCCCAGTCCAGTAGGTTGCCTTGAAGTACCCTTGAGCAAGGTACTGTCCCCATCACTGCTCCCCGGGCCCTTTAAATACCTGCGCTATTATATTAATGGGCAGTGGTGGCCTAGTGGTTAGGGAGTTGGCCCGGGCTGGAAGATTGTGGGTTCGATTCCCTCACCAGTAGGTTGCCCTGAGGTACCTTTGAGCCAGGTACCGTCCCCGTCACTGCTCCCTGGGTGCTTTCAGTTGCTGCACGTGTGTGTATGGGTGAAACGCAGAGGTTGAATTTCGTTGTGCTGTGCTGCATTTCACAATGACAAGAATAGTCACTTTCACTTAATCAATAATGCAGAAGACGCATCTTGTTGTGGTCGAGTGTATGCTGTGCTGTTTCACAATGACAATTAGTCACTTAAACAAAAAATAAGACTTAATCTGGGATCGTTTCTCTTTTTTCTTTATTATTTTTTAATTAAACGCTGATCTTAAGATAATTTCATAGCACTTTGATTTATTCTACTTTGTAATCGATGCCAACCCATCAGACAAGCACATGAATTCACTGCGGTTGTGGGCTCACTGATGTATAACTGCTGCTTAACCATTATTTTTGTTTTCTTATTTTCTCTTCTGAAGGGATGCACAGGTTGCATAGTCTCTGTAGGAGGGCAGATTCCCAATAACCTGGCTGTGCCTCTGCACCTGAATGGTGTGAAGATTCTGGGCACTAGCCCGCTGCAGATCGACCGGGCGGAGGAGCGCTCTGTGTTTTCTGCTCTTCTGGATGAGCTGGGTGTCGCTCAGGCACCGTGGAGAGCCCTCAGCTCCCTGGTGAGCCCCACCTGTACCATTTCACATGACGACACTACAATAAACTGTGCGTCTCCCATTTATACTTTATTTTTTTACTCTCATTTTGGTGCAATCACAGAATCCATTTCAAACATGTTCGCTGTTAGCAATTGGCTTTACACACTTGAATTCAAGTTTAATACGAAAAAAAACAAAACAAACAAAAAACAAACAAACATGGACCAGATGCCATGAGGTGAAAGCATATTTCATCAAGACTTCATGAATTAGCAGAAAAAAAAAAAAAAATTTTAACTAGTTTGCCAGGATATGCTTGATGTTATATAGACACTGTTAACACCTTAATTCTCGTTAAGATCATTTAATTATGAATGTACTTGGATAAAAGAAACTAATAGGATAAGATCAGGTTAATGTCATTTGAATAAGATTCCACGTTATTGTCCTCGTTCACCTTACGATTCCAAGAAACGTGAAATTTCAGTCATGCATGTGAACAATTTCTCGTGGATGTTTTAACACTTGTGGCAATTTGTATCTCGGAAATGCAACTTTCGCCACGGAGTCCTCCTGGGGTGTGTTGAGTGCTCTTGCTCCTCAGACATTAGAAGTGCTGAAACGTGTTGTCTGGAAGCAGGCTACGTTGTCCATTAACTGCACCAGCTCTTTTGGTACAAGCCAGGGAGCTGAAGATGGTGTGGGGCAGCGAGAGGGCAGCCTTCCCCCTCGACGGCTGCTACTCTTTCTCCTCTGGCAGCACTGCCTGCATTTTAATAGACCTCCCAGTTTCTGAAACAGGCCGTGTGATGCAGGATGGAACCTAAGCTCAGAGACTTCTTCACTAGCTATGACGATCATAATGGCATAAATAGAGGAACTACCAGAGGATAGAGGAGACTGTCAGTTCTTCATATAGAGCAGCACCCTGTGTGTTTTGAAGATTAAAAATTTTTTTTTAAAGGTATTTTGTGGTTTATATGACCTGTTGTTTATTAGATTAGCGTATGTTAAAATTGATGCAAACGATTAGCAGTGCAATGGTCTGGGTGATGGTGGTCTAGTGGTAGGGTACTTGCCTACGGACCTATGGATTCAGAGGTTCCCGGTTCGAATCCCACCTCTGGCACTACCACCACTGGGTCCTTGAGCAAGACCCTTAACCCTGAGTGTCTCCAGGGGAGACTGTCCCTGTAATTAGGACATGGAAGTCGCTCTGGATAAGAGCATCTGCTAAATGCCGTAAATGTAAAATGTAAATGTAATGGAAATGACTTCCTGCTACTTTTTTTTTTTTTTTTTTTTTTTTTTGGTCTGGTTACCAACAGTTCTTACCAAAGCTCTGGAGTTGGAGATGGATTTGCTCCACAATAATTGCCTTCTACTTTGTCTCTTGAGCTGAGAGTGAAAATCTAGAGGGAGAACTGCTGCAACCTTTAGAAACAAACTAAGATTCTTCCTCCAGCTTGTTTCAATCACACGCATACAGATGCTGTGTAGACCATTTTGACAGACATTGTCTTTGTGTGTGTGTGTGTGTGTGTGTGTGTGTGTGTTTTCAGGAAGATGCTTTTACATTTGCCAATAAAGTGGGTTATCCCTGCCTCTTACGCCCATCTTATGTTTTAAGGTGAGTAGAACATGTTGCGTGTTAGTTGAAGGGCAACGTTAAGATCATTCCTACTGGGGAATTTGACAGTTTGTATTTTCATCCCCTTCTAGAAATGTTTTCATGAGGAGTTTAGTTATGGATTGACTTGACATTCCTCCATATTGTTGAAGCATGAAAATTGATGCCAGCATGGGAGTGTAGGTGCTTGTAATGTGGCTGATTGGTGAAGTCAGGGGCTTCCTCCGCGGCCGTCCTGGTTCCAGAGTGCAATAATGTCTCTGTGAGATGTAATTCATCAATGCTCGCAGTGGCTCAGATTGGTGGGACTTGAAGAGCTCATTTGCACATAATCAGATGGCTGGCTTCTGTTTTCGCCACTCAGTTGGTGGGAAAATTAGGCCTCTCTCAACGGGCGCTTCAGCCCACTCGGCCTCGAGAGCAGGACAAACACAGACAGCTGGAGACTCGGCCCGTTTACTCACTTACTCGCTCAGTAAACGATTCAGTCATAAAAAGCAATTTAATTTCATCAGCTGGGATGTTTTCCCCCCCTGTACTTTTGTATTAAATATCACTCCTACAGTTATCGTCTGTTTTGATGCAATTCATGGTGGTGGTTCGGAGAGATTCTGAAGCATCATGGTACTTGTAGTGAAGATTAATGAAAGTGAGTTGAAAGTGAGTTAAATAGCATATATTTAGGTAAGTTTAAAACAAAAAAGTTTTGGAAAGAAAAAAGTATTGTATCAGGAAATGCGCTAACTTTCTCTTTGAACATGGACTCTTGATGTGAAGCCCACTCGGCATCCTGTTCGGATTTCAAGAAAATCCTCTCTCTGGGCTTGTCCTCTCAAGATCACTCAGTAAAAAAGAAAAAGGTCTTCATTCAAGTCGGTATGGCAAATTTGTGTCAAACTTCAACTGCTAAACAAGTCATTTTCATTCTTTAGAGAATGAATGCCATCTCAACACTGAATTCCATGTCCTGGTGCCGTAGCCCATCTTAAGTTCTCTGTTATCTATGTAATACGAAGCAACGTAGTCTCACGATTTATTTACACATCGAAAGAAATCATTTCGTTAATAGTTATGGTGCAAGTAATGCATGATTACTCGAACTAGCTGACCATAAATGAAACAACCACAAGTTTAAACTAAGTTTGGGCAGCGGTGGCGGTTGTGTTTAGGGACTAGGCTCTATAATCAGAAGGTCTAGGTTTGAGTCCTGGACCAGTGGGTTGCCCTGAGGCACCCTTGAGCAAGGTACCCTCCCCAGCACTGCTCTCTGAGTGCTGGGTATGGCTGCCCACCACTGCACAATCTTCACTGTTTTCGCAATGATGGTCACTTTCACTTCACTTCCTGTTTAGTAAACTAAGACAACAAAGTAAAACAACCACTAACAAAGAACGAGCGCTTATTGAATTTCACTCGTTTGTAGTTCATGGAGGCAAACTCAGATTCTCACATTTGTCCATGTCTTCTGAAATAAGAAGAGAAAAGCATGAGTATCGTTCCTGGTGAAGCTGCCTTTGGGGGTCAGTTTCAAATATAGTTTCAATGCAGTTCTGGCATGCATACAGCTGGCAGCTAGTCCTCTTGCATAAAAACAACCAACTGCAGAGTCCCATCTGCACTCACATTCCTCTCCATGTTTCTTCTACTTCGACTCTCAGGTCTTTGGGTCATTTCAGTTGGTTTTGTTTGGATTGTGGGAAATTGGTCTCCGTCTGCTTCCTTCGTGTTCCTCGAAGCTTTAAAATATAACTAATTTTCTTATTTACAATAATATGGAGGGGGGGAAAAAAAAACTGTTCATAGGTTGCTTCTTTAACTTGATTGGATTAATTGATTGCTTAAACATGAACAAAAAACTTGACCACCTGCACATATAAGGTCTCATAGTTGATGTTCTCGGAGTTAAAACCAAGCCATATCTTTTAGAATTGTCAGTAAACCTGAACAATGGAATTGTATCATTATTCAGATTATGGAGAGCATACAAGAACATCTCTTTTCCACGTTGTAGGTACCTAAGAGCACAATGATCTCCCTCATTTTTAATTGGGAGATATTTGGAAACACCAATTTTCTAAATATTATCAAGGAGTTATCAAGGATTAAGGGCCTAGGTCAGAGAAGACTTTTTTTTTTTTTTTTTTGCCCTTCCAAATTGCCTTTTCTTGTTGGTGCTTCCAAATATCTCTAACATTTGAGAATGATGGTAGCCATGGTGCTCTTAGGCATTTACATTGGAAGAGATTTCCTTGTATCTTCTCCATAATGTGAATTATGTGTCTTTCAGGTTCACTGACAATTCTAAAGCTCATTGGTTTTCAACGATGAGACCATATATAGACAAGTTCTCTGTTTAATCATTTAGTTCAGTCAAATTATAGAAGCAACCATGCCATGCTCTTAGGATCATTAGCAGAAGACATAAGGGTATAATTGCTCTAAAAGTGTTTTAATCAAGTAGTTCATAAAGGGTCTGATTTTTTTTAAATCATTAGTTTATGGAATATTTTTTATATATTTAGCAAAGTAACAAATGAACCCAGTTTTTCTTGTTAGTCTATTCAATGAAAATGGCAAAACAGCTGGGCTAAGATTAGTCTGGAACATCATTTAAAATGAAAACTCTAGCTCTCTAATTATTTTTTTTTTTTTAACACAGTAATGGTAAAATGCTGAGTGGTATGCTAGACCAGAGAAATTCATCAGTTCCCGGCAGACAATTGCAAACTGAATATCCCGGAATGAAATTAAAATGCATGACTGACATCATGGTTTATCGTGAGGTTGGAATAAGCACCACTTGGAAGTGCAGGATGGCTGAAAGGTCTTCCCATACCTGTTAAGAGAAGATTGTTTCCTGAAAATTTGTGAAGTTTCCAG
Source organism: Hepsetus odoe (assembly GCA_017165825.1). NCBI lineage: Eukaryota > Metazoa > Chordata > Actinopteri > Characiformes > Hepsetidae > Hepsetus > Hepsetus odoe. The sequence goes on from CM029369.1 coordinate 4,812,104, forward strand.
AGAAAAGTGTGCACGGTGTACCTTTTAACACCAGTGTGTAGAACATTATTTGGTATTTCTTGTTGCTAGGTGCTTTTTGCGCCGTGCATCACCTGAAATGCTCAGTGGAGACCTGTGCTTTTAGCAGTGGTTTGTATGGAGGTCTGGGGACACTTTGGCCACAGTGGAGTCTCTGAGGTCCTGTCACTCCAACAATACCACACAACTGTTACCCATAATGCTCTTGCCGCGCCTCGGGCTCTGGCACAAAGGGACTGCAGCACTGACATTGAACCTGTCAGGCTCACCCCAGCTTAGCCACTTCATTTGAATTGAACAGAGTGCTTACACGAATTCCTTATTCTGAGCCAATGTTGAGAACTTGAGGTTCTTCATGTTCCCACAGTCCAAAGTAGTCGCATAAGACAAGTTAAATGACCATTGCTGTGAGTGGATGCTGTTTCTTGTATAATGTTATTTGGATTGTTTTAAGGTTTATCACATAAAACTTGGCATTAGCATGCCTCATTGTTTTTTTGTATGGTTTGGTTACGAATGCATTTATCTAAGAGAAATAAGAGAAGAAATTCTGGACCAGAAAGAAACAGGCTTAGATTGCTCTGGCAGAACTCATGGATCATCCTGGCACAAGTGTTGCTTCTTGCATTCCCAAAAAGGCAAAACATTCTGCTTCTGATGCTGGCGCAAAATTAGAATAGGTTCTCAAATTCTTCCCCTTTACAATTCTTTATCCCACTTTGTCACAAATGAAACTCTGAAGAGCCTGGAGGGTTGGCTGACCCAAAAATCACTCACCGTTTTGATTTTCCCTCCCGTCTCTGTTTGTTATTCTTCTCTTCTTGTATTTTCGTTGTACGACTCCTTAATCTTTCCGTTGTCAGTGCACTGCCCTCCCAAAGGGCTAATTTAGGCAAAGCAGAGGCTTTAAATGAAGTTATGAGAGTTGTTTTCAGTGACTTTATTGTTTAGTAGGAAAATTCTTTTTCTTTCCCTGTCCTTAGTGGTTCTGCGATGAATGTGGCCTACGGGGAGGAGGAGATGAAACGCTTTCTGGAGGAGGCGGCGCAGGTGTCACAGGTGAGCCTTTTTTAGCTACTCACTCTAGGCTGCAGTGAAAGACTTTACAAGCTTTACTATAAAAACTAGGAGGAAATATTACCATAAACCAAATTTAAATGAGCGTAAATAGCTGAATTATAATTACTGTTTCCATGAGTGGCATCATTATGGTTAGATGGTGCTGCAATTAAGGAGCAAATCTGTTTCAGTCATTCCAGTGTATGCTTGTGCAGAAAATAGGGGTGGAAATGTGAAATATTAACAAAATACCACTCTAATGCACATCTATTTCAATGTTTAAAGACCTTACCTGTCCAAAAATAGAAGATATCTGCTTTTATAATTTGACATTTTGTGACCAAGGACAAGAAATTAAGGCAAAGAATGTCCATTTTCATTTCTGTTCTGAAAGCACAGAAACAGTAACTCTTTCGTACTTAACACGGGGTGGTCTGATGAGGTACCAGGTAAAAGAAAGAGACAAGAATGATGAGAGAATGAGAGCGAGAGAGACACACCTTGAAGCCAGAGAGGACAAGAACACAATCCCAGACCAGTTGGTTGCCCTGAAGTACCCTTGAGAGAGGTGCCGTCCCCAACACTGCTCCTCGGGCGCTTTCAATAGCTGCCCCCTGCTGCATGGTGTGTATGGGTTTCACAATGACAAAAATAGTCACTTTCACTTTCTAAACCCAGATTTCAGGGGGAAGATTGCCCATTATCAAACTTTCTGGATGTTTAGTGTAAGGATGTGCTTTTAAGTAGAAGTCTGAACGTGCGCCTCAGCTTAGTTTTATTTATCAAGTGCTTTTACAACTAATTTTTGACACATTTTGAGAAATAAACAGTATATGAATGAACAGTGACACACACACCCACACACAGGCGCTGGATGAATTCAGTTATTTTGTTCTTGTCCTCTCTGGCTTCAAGGTGTGTCTCTCTTGTTCTCACTCTCTCATCATTCTTGCCCCTTTCTTTTACCTGGTACCTCATCAGACCACCATGTTTTCTTTCTGGAGATGATTGGCCCAAGCATGGCTGTCCCTGTCGGGTTGTTTGTTTTCCTTCTTTAAACCCCTCTCAGCACTTCAGCTGCACTTCCACTGAATCACTCACCCAAACTGCTGTATACCAGGCTTCCCCTCTGTGCACAAAATTGCATCTCAAAAACATTAGGAAAAGGTTATTATTGGGCCATATTTTTTCCTAAAGAGAACCCAGCCACTAGGGATGCACAAGCCAGTGTATTTCTCCATGCAGGTCCCAAGCCCGGACAAATGGGGAGGGTTACATCAGGAAGGGCACCCGGTGTACATTTTTTGCCAAATCAATATGCGGAGGAGGAAAGAAAGAAGGGGAGGAGAGTGGAAGTGAGGGTGGGGCCTTTGAATGTTGGCAGCATGACTGGTAAAGGTACAGAATGAGCTGATATGAAGGAGAGAAGGAAGGTTGATCTTCTGTGTGTGAGAGATTAGACGGGAGGGTTGTATGACCAGGTGTATTGGAGGAGGGTTTAAATTGTTTTAACATGGTATGGATGGAAGGAGGAATGGGGTAGGTTTTATCCTGAAAGAAGAGTATGTGGAGAGTTTTTTGGAGGTGAAGAGGGTGTCAGATAGGGTGATGAGTTTGAAGCTGGAAGTTGAAAGTGTGATAATGAATGTTGTTAGTGCTTATGCCCCACAAGTTGGTTGTGAGCTGGAGGAGAAAGAATAATTCTGGAGTGAGTTAGATGAAGTGATAGTGTACCCAGAGGAGAGAGAGTGGTGATTTGTGCAGACTTTAATGGACATGTTGGTGAAGGGAACAGAGGTGATGAGGAGGTGATGGGTAGGCATGGTGTCAAGGAGAGGAATTCTGAAGGTCAGATGGTTGTAGATTTTACGAAAAGGATGGAAATGGCTGTAGTTAATACTTATTTTAAGAAGAGGGAGGAGCTCAGGGTGACGCATAAGAGTGGAGGAAGATGCTCACAGGTGGATTATATTCTTTGCAGGTGGGTCAGTCTGAAGGAGATCGGAGACTGCAAAGTAGTGACAGGGGAGAGTGTAGCTAAACAGCATAGGATGGTGGTCTGTAGGATGACCTTGGAGGCCAAGAAGAGGAGGAAAGTGAGGGCAGGGTCGAGGATCAATTGGTGGAGGCTAAATGAGGACTGCAAGGTGGAATTCAGGCAGGAGTTAACATGGGCACTGGGAGGTGTTGAAGAGCTACCGGATTGCTGGGAGACTACTGCAGAAGTGATAAGGCAGGCAGCTAGAAATGTACTTGGTGTGACATCTGGAAGGAAGAAAGAGAATAAGGAAACCTGGTCGTGGAACCGAGAAATCCAGGAGTGTATACAGAAGAGGAGGGAGGCAAAGCAGATGCAATGTTTGCTCTTAGGGTGTTGATGGAGAAGTACAGAGAAGGTCAGAAGGAGCTGCATTGTGCCTTTGTGGACTTGGAGAAAGCATATGACAGGGTGCCTAGAGAGGAGTCGTGATTTTGTATGAGGAAGTCAGGAGTGGCAGAGAAGTATGTGAGAGTAGTTCAGGATCTGTATGATGGCAGTGTAACAGTGGTGAGATCTGCAGTGGGAGTGACGGATGCATTTAAGGCAGAGGTTGGATTACATCAAGGATCAGCGCTGAGCCCATTCTTGTTTGCAAGACAGGTTGACGGACGAGGTTAGACGATGAGGTGATGTTTGCTGATTATATTGTGATCTGCAGTGAGAGTAGGCAGCAGCTTGAGAAGAACCTGGAGAGATGGAAATGGAGATCTGCTCTACAGAGAAGAGGAATGAAAGTGAGTAGGTCGAAGATGGAATACATGAGTGTGAATGAAAGGGAGGAAAGTGGCGTGGTTAGGATGGAGGGAGTAGAGGAGGTGAAGGTGGAGGAGTTTAAATAATTGGGATCAACATCTCAGAGTAGCGGTGAGTGTGGAAGAGAGGTGAAGAAGAGAGTGCAGGCAGGTTGGAATGGGTGGAGAAGAGTGGCTGGAGTGATTTGTGACAGACGGTACCAGCGAGAGTAAAAGGGAAGGTTTACAGGACAGTAGTGAGACCGGCTATGTTGTACAGGTTGGAGATGGCGGCACTAACAAAAAAGACAGGAGGCGGAGCTGGAGGTGTCAGAGTTAAAGATGCTGAGATTTTCGTTGGGTGTGACGAGGATGGACAGGATTAGATAAGAATATATTAGAGGGACAGTTCAGGTTAGACGTTTTGGAGACAAAGTTAGAGAAGCAAGGTTGCGCTGGTTTGGACATGTCCAGAGGAGAGACCAGGATTATATTGGAAGGAGGATGTTGAAGATGGAGCTTCCAGGAAAGAGGAGAAGAGGAAGACCAAAGTGGAGGTTAATGGGCGTTGAGAGAGAGGACATGCAGGTGGTCGGTTTAAAGGAGAAAAATGCAGAGGACAGGAAGAAATGGAGACGGTTGATAAGCTGTGGCTACCTCCTAAACGGGAGCAGCCGAAAGATTGTTTCCTAAAGAGGTATCCGTATAGAAAGGACAAAGTATTTTCATCTTTCTGGAATCCTCATTGATTGAAAGGTCATAACCTTGAGGTCATAAAATGATCTAAAATTTAACACATGGAGACTCATGATGCATTAAAATCTCCAATATTATCTATTGTTGCTAAATTGTACATTGCTCCCCAGATAAAATTGACCTTGCTTCAAAAGAGTTCTGTCACGAATCAGATAAGCACAGAATATCACAAGGAAAGGTTTACTGCTCTGTACTTTCATGAGTGAGTTCATCAAAAGTACTTCCACATTAAAGTGCTACCAGCTCCAGCCTCCATTGTGGGGACTTGAACATTTAAAGCTAGATATGAGCCAAGCTCCTCAGTTGCATGTATGTAATCCTAGAACGCAAACCATCACTGAGCAGCGATGCTCAACGAGACACCTGCATCCAAGGGGCCACACACATGCAGAGCCTTTCTGAAGGGCCACCCTTCTCCCGTCTGTGGAATATCCACCAGCGCTGTGGCAGGCTGTGCAAGTTGCTGTCGAAGATGCTCAGGGAGGCTCATTATGATGGATAATGATATGATGCAGACTGTGGCGAAAGGAAGAACATTGTGAGACTTCGATGGTCCTGCTGAATGGCTCATTCCCATTGGTGCTTTCTTGCTTTCCCATTGATTGTGAAGCAATTCTTCAACACCACACAGTCATCCCTACTGATTCCCATGCTGATTTTCAGCGAACATCGTGTGCTGGTTTTGTAAACTTTAGAATGAGCCCTTGCTGGGGTAAGCCAAACCATACACTAATCTTATATGACCCTGAGATTATTCCTTGGACTATTTTATTTATAGATTTAGCATTCAAAGGTTTTGGCCCTAAGGAAGCATGATCGGGGGGTTGGGGGGGGGTTCTTTTGAAGCACCTTTACAGTATATATTTCAGCATTCTGCTACTTCTCATTTACATATTGGGTTCTGCAGGGACCTAAAGGTTTTTTTGTACACTTAAAAATTACATTTGTAGAGGTGGCAATCGAGCCTGTGACCTCCTGGTTTGTAAACAAGTATCCTGCCACTAGACCACCACCCCCAACCACGTTTTGCTTTTTTTTTTTATTTCTTTGTTTTACTCTTTGTTTTGTTTTACTTTGTTTTACTGTTTTATTTACTTTGTTTTACTGGGGCAGTGGTGGCCTAGTGGTTAAGGGAGTTGGCCCCACATCGGAAGATTGTGGGTTCGATTCCCACCCCAGTGGGTTGCCCTGAGGTACCCTTGAGCAAGGTACCGTCCCCATCACTGCTCCCCGGGCGCTTTCAATAGCTGCCCACTGCTGCACGTGTGTGTATGGGTTAAATGCAGAGGTCTAATTTCGTTGTGGTTCATGTGTGCTGTGCCATGACCTCGCAATGACAAGGGTTGTCACTTTCACTTTTTCACTCTTGATCTCAAGCTCTAATCCTTAAAATGCATTGACTTTTTTTAACGTTAATGCAGGAGCACCCTGTGGTCATCACCAAGTTCATTCGCGGAGCCAGAGAGGTTGAAGTGGACGCAGTGGCCAAAGCGGGCAAGGTTAGACACTACATTTTTGCATGTTGCAGTAATACATGCAGTAGTGTGTGTGTGTGTGTGTGTGTGTGTGTGTGTGTGTGTGTGTGTGTGGTCTAAGACTCATGAAACAAAGATAAAGGAAAATAGAAGTTTATCGGGTTAAGATCAGCAAAACCTGGATGCATTAAATTGAAATCGGTCAAAAGCAAAATGTGAAGCACTTGATTCTGATTGAATCTGTGTCTGAGTCACAGAGCCACACAAGAGTGACTCCATTATGCAGCAGATGGAGGTTTTCATCTGCTGTGGGTTACCTTCTGGAACAGGGATGTTATCCCCCATAATAACAGCCTTAATGAAAACAAATGTTACACACTGCATTTTGAATGCAGTTATTTTTCTCTCCTCTTCTAGTTTCCCAGATTCTAGCACTCTTTTATTCATAATCATTTCTTACTAGAAATCTGTGAGCAATAATCTTTTGGAACGAGCCAACATACTGCTGAAAATGTGACGTATTTATTTATTGATCATGCACGTTTAGACACTGAAACATTTGCTATACTATATAGTGTGTCTACTAGGTGCCTGGTACTGCCGTGCATTTATTGTATTTTTATTATTATTATTTTGTTACATCAGCCAAAGTTTTAAGAACATTGTGGTATCAATTTGGTGAATGTTAGTATGATGTGGTGACAAAAAAACCCTATTTTCAGTCCAGTCCCAGTCCGCGATTAGTTCTGTAGGATTTTTTTGTGTTGGTGAATCCACACCGTGATCTACGTCTGAACCTTCAAGCAGAACAAAGCGTCTAACTTAAGACATGAAGCAGTGAAGAAACTGGTGCAGATGATTCCAGATGATCATTAGTTTACTGCTGATGCTGAACGCTGAGCAGGTGGAACCCCTTTATCTAGAACGTTATATCTTTAGGCACTTTTGGACTAAAACATTCGTTCCCATTTCGTCCATTCTACTTAATAAGCCAAAGATGAGACAACTTAAGAGGTTTTAAAATGATCACGAAATGAGGGTTGGAACAAAACGTTTGCACAGTACTATATCTACATATTCAGCGTACAGCAACATGAAAAGTGCACATTAAAGGGCAGCCAACAAGAAAAGACATCTTTTTTATGAGTTTCAAGGGACTTTACCAAAGTTAATTTTTTACCAAAGCTTACTTTTAATTCTAAGTAAGCGTGAAAGGTTGGAAAATGTAAATACAGCATGTTTTGGTTCATAATACAAAGACCTTTGGCTGAAAAGATACTCGAAAAGTGTAAAAAAAATCAGGTTACACCCTAGGGTTAGCTAGCTTGTGGATGTAATTGTTAAAGTGGATGTTTTGGATAGAAACTGACTAGGACGTGTTCAGGAACGTACATTCTTTTTCTTTAAAAAAAAAAAAAAAAAAAACAACAATAAATCGTTATCTAATTTACAACAGCTTTTAAGAACTTGCTAATAAAAAAAGATTATATAATACTACTAATGTTGTGGAGATAGATCGACCGTATACAACTGTATAGAACACACGTTTCCTGGGACTTTCAGGACTGTTTAATTTGTAGAGCAAGAGCCAAAACAGGAGTCGTACTTAAGAAAACTGTTCATCTTTGAAATGTTCATGCTGCAGACACTTGGCTTCATAAGTGCACTACTTCAGCCAGTCTGCTTGAGCGGAAACAAACCTTTTCTCTTCCTCTCGCCACCTATTTGGTGATCTTGCCAATGCTTAGTGATTATTCAGTTTAATAATGTCTTGGCACACAATCTGTCAGAGCTTTGTTTTGATAAGAGGTCCGACCGGAGTGAGTTTCCTCATCATTTCAATGGGCATCTGACCATGCTTAGAAAATCCAACCATCACATCTCCCCAGATCTGTACAAATCTGACTCCGACCGCTCTTCAACATGGGATCCATAATGTTTGTACATCATGGCGAACGCCTTAAGCGCCTGTTTTCAGACGAACAAGGACACAGAAACCCCCAATGGATTGCGTATTTTCTCTGCTCGGTTAATATTTGATGTCCTTCCAGGTGCTGGTTCATGCCATTACGGAGCATGTGGAGGATGCTGGAGTTCACTCAGGAGACGCGACCCTAATGCTGCCCACCCAGACCATAAGCCAAGGGGCTCTGGAGAAGGTCTCAGCTCTCATTTTAACATTCATTTTTCAAGCTCTCCTTTAATGGATTGAACTTTTTCCTTCACTATAAGATGTGTTCTGCTCTAAGGGGAGATTCATGCACTACAGTATTTGAACCCGGTACCGTATCTGTATATATTTCCCAAAAAAAGGCTCTGAATATGATGCCATATGTCTAAAACTCATTTGATATGGAAAGTTTGTGGGTAATATCAAGGGATTAAGAATCAGTCCTTCTCTTTGATCAAGTGAAATGCTGCTCGCTCTTGCCTTCTCAAACTCAGTTTGTCAAAGGTGTCGTATCAAAGTTTCTTTTGCATTCACTTTCCATAACGTCGCCGTCTCTATATTCCATCCCGCACTGGTGACGGGGCATGCATAACCTCCAGGATGATCGATACAGTCTCGGACTGCTATGAATACATAAAGTTTTAAAAGTGAGTAATTTTTTTTTCGGTGGTAATTTTCAGGTGAAGACTGCCACCCGTAAAATTGCGAAGGCGTTTGAGATTTCTGGGCCGTTTAACACTCAATTTCTGGTGAAAGGCAACGATGTCATGGTAAGTTATGTGCTTAACTTTCTATAAAATATAGGAGTGTACTTTCAAAAGTATTTTTTTTTTTTTTTTTTTTTCCAGGCCCACTGTGCTGAAAAAAAATTCAAAATGTGATAATTTGCTCATAAATTTCTAACGTTGTAATCCTTTCTTGCTTTTTTCATTGCTCACTTCTAAAGCTTCTCCAAAGAAATGAACAGAGTTCTGATTGAAAAACTTTAGATTTTTTTTCCTCGAGTGAACAAATGTAATGCGCAGTTTAGACAATACTTACGGTAATGTCATGTTCATGATTTTAAGGCCTATTAACATTTTTGGCTGAATTGGCTCATTAACAATTTTCTCTGCAGGTGATTGAGTGTAACCTGCGCGCCTCGCGCTCCTTCCCGTTTGTGTCTAAAACCATCGGTGTGGACTTTATTAACGTCGCCACCAGGGTGATGGTGGGAGAGCCAGTAAATGAGTCCCGACTGCCTACCCTGGAGAATCCCATTTTCCCTGTTGACTATGTTGGCATAAAGGTAGGTGTGTGTGTGTGTGTGTGTATGTGTGTGTTTGGCAGCATAAAAACTGATCAAATCATCACTTTTTCATTTAATTTGGAATGTCAGTCAGTCATGAACAATTAGAATGACATTTAAAAATCGATATTTATTTTTAAGCGAAAGTTGTGTGACACTTGTACACTATTTATTTTATTTTATTTTTTTCCTCAAATCTTCAGGTTTTGTTTTATTGTCCATGTCCAACAACTGGATACATGTTCAGGTCATTTTAGTCTGTATAATGTATTCTTTGAAAATAATTAAAAAATTTTTATCAAAGCAATTAAAGTGCTTGTTTGGGGGAAATTGAGAAATTCATACCCCTGGTCAAACTTAAATATGAGTACTTAAGTACTTAAATATAAATACAAATGTATATACTTTATAGCACGTGTATTTAAACAGTTTGTAATTGAGTTTTTATACATATTTATTTATTTATTTATTTATTTATTTATTTTTTATAAAAATGTGCCATAAATTAAATGTGCAAATGTGCTCAATCTGGTTTTTTTTTTGCTTGTTTTTTTTTCACTAATATGTAAAATTAGGTTAAAAAAGCAGCAGTTTTAACTAAGTGACTAACGAACATGCGAACATAGACAATCAACAGTTCAATGTTTCTGTTCATGTTATTTTTTGCAGAGATTCTTTCCGTTTCTTTTTTTGCGAGGAAGATATTTTTTATAAGATTAGTTTGGTGTAAGAGACCCCTAAATCTTCCTCATTTTATAAACAACCAGATATCGTCTATCTGAGAAATGTCTTGGTTATTAGCCCCACAAAGCATAATGTGATTCTGTCTAAGCAGAGCTTGATACTTCTCTCTTTAATTGATGGGTTCTACTCTCTGGACACTTCTCCAGTGGCCTCGGAACATATAATTCATCTTTAAATGACACAGGCATTAGGGGGGTACTTGCTCTACACATGTCTCCAGCTAGGTGTTAAATTACCAGGAGTGGCTGAGACACTGGCGTGTTTCAGTAAGCATGTAGGCAGGATTTAGAATGGGAAGTCTAGGACACTTGCTGCTCCAGCGCTGTGTCTCCTCTCCCAAAGTAATTTCCTACATAATTACGAAGGAGTCGAGGCACAGTGGCCGTTATGTGGAGGCAGCCACACAGAATAATCCCTGTCTCCTGCCACTCTCGAAGTTTCAGATACTTAGCTAGGCTGCTGAGGGGAATTTTAAAGGCAGACATGAAAACATGAAGTACTTATAATGAAGTATGTATGTATGTATGTATGTATGTATGTATGTATGTATGTATGTATGTGTTCATTTAGTTAAATCAGGTGTGCTGCTGATGAAGTGTATAGATTACTGTGTGATGGCTTGGTGGTTCGGTGCATCAGGGATAAAGCTCGAGAGAACCTGTGTTCTTAAAACCAGTTCATAATAAATCAGCTGCTTAAGACACTTAATGTTTTATTGAAGTGTGTGTGTGTGTGTGTGTGTGTGTGTGTGTGTGTGTGTGTGTGTGTGTGTGTGTGGCAAAGCAGCACTATTGCCTCACAGCGAGAAGCCCCTGGATTTGATTCCCTTCCCAGGTGGGGTGTCCCACGTACAGTGCCTTGCAGAGGTATTCACCCCCCTTGGCTTTATACCTGTTTTGTTACATTCCAACCTGTAATTTAAATGTTTCTTACTATTATTTTATGTGATGGATCCGCACAAAATAGTCTAAGTTGGTGAAGTGAAATTAGAAAAATATATGTAAAAAATAATAAAAAAAAAAGAAAATTATCATGTGCATATGTATTCACCTCCTTTGGCAGGAAGCCCCTAAAAAGACCTTGTGCAACCAATTAGCGTCAAAAGTCACATAATTAGTGAAATGAAGTCCACCTGTGATCTGCACATGATCTGTCAGTATAAACACACCTTTTCTGAAAGACCCCAGAGGCTGCAACACCACTAAGCAAGAGGCATCACGGCATGAAGACCAAGGAGCTCTCCAAACAAGTCAGGGACAAAGTTCTTGAGAAGTAGTTAAGTCAGGGTTGGGTTATAAAAAAAAATATCCAAATCTTTGACGATCCCCCAGAGCACCATCAAATCCATCATCTTCAAATGGAAAGAACATGGTACCGCAACAAACCTGCCAAGAGGGGGCTGCCCACCAAAACTCACAGACCGGGCAAGGAGGGCATTAATCAGAGAGGCAGCACAGAGACCGAAGGTAACCCTGAAGGAGCCGCAGAGTTCCACAGCTGAGACTGAAGTATTTGTCCATAGAATCACAATAAGCCATACACTCCATGGAGTGTCTGGGCTTTATGGAAGAGTGGCCAGAAAAAAAGCCTTTACTTAACGTTAAAAATAATAAGGCACGTTTAGAGTTTGCCCAAAGGCATGTGGGCAACTCCCCAAATGTATGGAGGAAGGTGCTCTGTTCAGATTGAACTTTTTCAGCCACCAAGGAAAATGCTATGTCTGGTGCAAACCTAACACATCCCATCACTCCAAGAACACCATCTCCACAGTGAAACATGGTGGTTGCAGCATCATGCTGTGGGGATGTTTTTCCGCAGCTGGGACTAGGAAACTGGTCTGAGTCGAGGGAAAGATGGACGGTGCTAAATAAAGGGATCTTCTTGAGCAAAACCGTGTCGGTCTGCCTGTGATTTGAGACTGGGACGGAGGTTCACCTTCCTGCAGGACAATGACCCGAAGCATCCTGCTAAAGCGACACTCGAGAGGTTTCAGGGGAAACATTTAAATGTGTTGGAATGACCTAGTCAAAGTCCAGACCTCAATCCAATTGAGAATCTGTGGTCAGACATGAAGATTGCTGTTCACAAGCGAAAACCATCCAATATGAAGGAGCTGGAGCCTTAAGGAATGGGCAAAAATCCCAGTGGCAAGATGTGGAAAGCTCATAGAAACTTATCCAAAGTGACTTGCAACTGCTATTGGTGGCTCTACAAAGTACTGACTCAATAGTTACTACTGAATAGTTATGCACACTGAAGTTTTCTGTTATTTTGTCCTATTTGTTGTTAATTTTGTTATTATTTTTATTGTGAAGCAAAGTTTGTGGCATGGTCTGTAAATGAAATGATGTAAACTCTCAAACAATCCATTTTAATTCCAGGTTGTGAGGCAACAAATCATTAAAAAAAGGCAAAGGAGTGAATACTTTTGCAAGGCACCATATGTCAGGTGAATTTGAGATGCTTAATTGCCCCCATGGTGAGAGTGTGTTTCTGTTTGTCCGCGGTGTTTCCCTACCTTTCGGCCTGTTAGAGCTGGGATTGACTCCAGCTCCACCTGGGCCTCTACTGAGGACAAGCAGCTAAGAAACTGAGTGTCTGTGTATTAGAGAGAGACAGAGATTGAACTATCACATCTTTTAAATTCTCCCGAGAACTCTGGAAAAGTGTGTTTTTTTTTTTTTTCTCTCTGGGTTGCTCTATTTTTTTTCTGCATCCATCTGTGATTCTTCACTGTTGAGTTTTCCAGTCACTGTTGCAGAAGAACTTCCCCACAGCATGATGCTGCCACCATGCTGTTTGACTATAGGGCCGGGTTTCCTCCACACGTACCGTTGGGAACTGTGGCCAGATCTTCTTTTTCGTCAGACCAGAGGATTTTGCCGAGAGTTGTTTGGCAAACACCCAGAGATCTGTCATCTGACTTTCAGTGAGGACTGGCAGCTTTAGTACGGCCACTGTATCATAAAGGCCTCCTTTCTCAGTGAGCTGTGAGATCTCGTTCATCATGACTACACGGTTCTTGGTTAACTGTCTGACAACGTTCCCTTCATCCTTGTTTAGTCTTTGTGAGGTGTCAGATCTTCCACGACACCCAAATTTCTTCCCTTTGTGGGTGATAAAGACTTTTCAAGTTGTATTTTCAAATAGTTTCTTGTATCCTTACTCAGATCTATGGCTTTACACAATCCTGTCTTGAAAGTATATGGACTCTCTTTTTTATATATATAAATATTTTTTAAGTCTATGATGCAACATCAGTGATACCTTTTATTGACAGGTGTGTGTGTGTGTGTGTGTGTCATCATATTTTTGCAACAACACACCTGTGTGGAATGGCCCCTGTTTATGCAATTTACTATCATGTTGCAGGTATCGCATTAATTCATGTCAGGTATGCATAGTAGTTGCTAAAATGTTTAACAACTAACTCTAAGGATACATTTCTTTATAGCTTTGCTGCATAGTATTGCTAGCACTGGGAATACTATACTATGTATCATATACAATGAAGTGTTAAGGACTGTTTAAATACAAACAAAACAAGGAGTTAATACTTGCAACAATTAGCATTTTTATTTGTCGTTGCAGAATAATGAGTATAGGTTAGTGAGGAAACAGTAGAATTGATACCTATATATATATATACTGTAATAGTACTTTTTAAATTGGAGAAAGCAGTAGGGTACCGTTTAAGCATACCTCATGCAAATTGTATTATATAAACGTTCTGTTCTTTATATATGTATTACTTATTTAACTCTAGAACAAAGCCACTTTGTCACTGGAGCCCTGTTTGTATAGTACATGCATGCTGACTGCACTGCAGTAATGCATTTGTGCAGTACACCTGCATAATGCATGCAGTACAAGTACACTGATACATCAAACTATTTGCTCATGACACTGACTTCACTTGGTTGTAAGTAATATTCTGGAAAGTGTGAATATATTATACTCGCATGCACTTTTGCTATAATCCCACAGCGCTTACGTTTTTTGTGTCTCCCCCTCTCAGTCACTTATGCTCTCCCTCCTTGGTTTTTCCTTCTCTTTTTCCTTCTGTGTCTGTCTGTGCTTTCGTCCTGTGAGTGTGTGTTTGTTGCCAGTAAAAGAGGCTCCAAAGAGCTTCAGATCTCCGTGCCTGGAGAGAGGAGTGTACTGTGTATTCCTGTGCTCATTCTTTTCTCCAGTTCAGGGAAAAGCTTGCAAAACGTGGATGTTCTCAGCCTAACAAGTCCCCACTGTGTAATTTCCGTTGCTTTTCTAAACTGCACAACAAATACTGTTTAAATTATATCTCCGAGACGAATTGCATGCTGGGGGAATACACGCCACGGCTGCACACGGAGTCTTTCTGAGGTCACAGAGAGGTTGTGTTTTTGTGTCAAGCAATGTGCACCGTATCTTCATGTCTCACATTACTGAACACTCGGGTCCGTGCAAATGTGTCATTATAATTGCACAAAAGTCTTCAAGCGTGCAAGATGCAACAAAATGAAGGATGTTTGTTTGCATCAATAAAGTTGTTTTCGTTTTATTTAGTAGATTTTTGCATCTTAGGGACCTTTTTTTTTTTTTTTTTTTTTTTAAAAACACCTTTCCTTGACAACCGTTGTCATTTACAAAAGCTTTATGCACTCTGTTAGTATTGAAAGCCGTTGTCCCAAAACATGTAGGAATTCCACTCGGAATTGTAGGTGAATAACGGCTCTGCCATCATTATAAGCGAAAGATATGCAGCTTGCGAACATGGACAGCATCTCAAACCCACTCCCCAAGGGAGATCCTCTGCCAGCACCGTTTTGTTTTTCCTTGCTCCAACACACCTGATTCAGCTCGTGAAGGGCTTGATAATTAGTGGAGTTGAATCAGAGCTAATTAGAGCCAAGAGAAGGCTAAAATGCGTAATGTTGTGGTCCTCCTGGACCAGAGCGCGAGAGCCGCACAGTCTCAGCACCCTCGTTTGATGTCTTCTCTTCCCTTTAATTCTACTGTGCTATTGATCCCTGCCTTCATCAAGCTTTAACTTTTGTCAATCATTTGTGTTTGTCATCACTAATGAGGGAGGGATTGCACAAAATAGATTCAGAAGTCTGGGTCGTCTCTGGGCTTTCAATGCAGCTAGAGGGGTGCATGAGGAGCAGTGAAATTGCATTCTCTGAATGGGTGGAGCTCCATCCAGTACCACTGGGATGAACTGGGAATTGCAGAGTGGAAAAACAACAGGACTTGTCGGAGGAGTAGCGGTTGTTACTGCAGCAAAAGGGGGCAAATATTCTTGGATATGGATATATGGCTATCCAAGTTATATATAAGTAGATAAGTAATGTTCTTTTAATGAGGGTAATTTAATTATATAAATATTCATTACCTCTTAATTAGAGGTTTAAAATGGAAATAAGCCGAATGTAGATTTTTTTCACAGAAAGAATGTCTTTTTGATACTTATCTAGTGAGACAATGAATTCTTTTGCCTCAGTCAGTTACCAGGTTTATAGTTAGTTTGTTTCTGGCCTGGGAAATAGCTCCTCAGCAGTTGATTTTTAGCAGGTTACTAGAATGAAGAACAGATTTGGACATAAGAGCAGCTGATAAATGCTATAAATGTAAATGTAACCTCAGTCCATGGCCTGTCCTTTTGAGCAAAATGTTCTCCAACAGCAAAATCAGGAAAATCATCTTGTGTGTCGGGCTGTTTTGGTTAACAGGTCCAACTTTCTATTTTTTTCTTTTTATTTTTTTTATCAAATAATAATCTTTATTATAATGCATATTTTAAATTCTTCTATTTAGGTATTTTGATCGATTTAAAAGGCTGTACCTGATCTGTTCGCTTTCAGTGAAGATGATGTTCACTGTTTTGTGCTGGCCTATTTGCCGGAGAAGGTCAATTACTCATTTAATGGTCAAAATAATTAGTATATAACTCAGATGCTGATGACAGTCATGCTTGCGTTTGTATCCCGCTGCTGTGGCTCTTCCTACATTGACGTGTGTAAATAAGGCTGGTATATCTAGATCTGATTTCAAATTGCAGCCTGGATGCAATTCTTCACGCAAAGCACATGGGCTAAGGGCCGCGTTCCGCTTGGAGTCCCCCTCCTCCAGAATATTTCACCTAACTAAAGCTGGCTCTAATTAAAGCGAAAGGTTGACTCTACTCGCAGCACAGTCAGCCGGAGCCACCACAATAATGACCTCTTGAACACAGGCAGGCATCAGCACCGCATGTAAAGTAGCCACTTAAAACCGGCCTCTTACAGGAGTTCCTCCTTGTTTTCCTCGGCTAAACTCTGTAACTTCATGTTAACTTCACACTGTAAAAATGGTTTTGTATAAGTAATACACCTTGCTGCCCTAAAGTGTTGATATTTCAAAATCTTCACGCGATGTGAACCGGACGGAATTATGAATCCTTGAATTTAAGTTTAAGCAGCAACGGTGCATTTTGGCATCTGCATTTCTCAAGTTTGTCTTTCAGTCTGCAAAGAATAACTGAGCACACTGTGTGGGGCTGTTGCACTTGGGCAAAGCTGCTTCCCCAAATATTGAATGGATTTTGGGTTTTCCCAAAAGATGTTCACATTTTCCACCTGTAGGTGGCAGTGATACTTAAGAATTCACTACGTCTTTTTAAAGAGCTCATTTTGAAGTTTCAGATTACAGTTTTATCATCATATTATAGTCAAGATATGTCTCCTCAATGTCCAGAACTGTCAACATCTAAAAGAAATATCACTCTAGCCCTTGTTCCTTCTCTCTGTCTCTCTCTCTGCAACTGTTTTCCCTTCTCTCTCTCTCTCTCTCTCTCTCTCTCTCTCTCAGTATTAACTGTGATATACTGTCAGTGTGTGAGATGTTTACCTATTTGAACATCATCTGCATACACACTTAAACATATTCTCTCTTCACCTTCCAGGCACCAATGTTTTCCTGGCCACGTCTGAGGGACGCTGACCCTGTCCTGCGCTGTGAGATGGCTTCCACGGGAGAGG
The DNA here is from genome assembly GCA_017165825.1 of Hepsetus odoe. NCBI lineage: Eukaryota > Metazoa > Chordata > Actinopteri > Characiformes > Hepsetidae > Hepsetus > Hepsetus odoe. Next base: position 4,829,165 of record CM029369.1, read on the forward strand.
TCTGGAGACACTTCCCTCCTAATGGGATTTCTTTTATCTTGAATCTATTTAGTGTTCAGTGGGCCATGGCAAACTGTAGGGCTGTATAGTTACACAGTAAAGGGAAGGGTAATGGGCCATGCTCATAGCTCTCCCAATGGAGGGCCATTTCTCACTGGAGAGTGTGCTCTTTTAGCTTACACCAGAAGAAGAGACACTCAGGGGGATGCACTCTTCTCTACTCTACTCTGCTGTACTCCGAATTACTCCTCCCTACTCTTTCCCTCATCACGGCATCTCCTCTTTTTTAGGGTCTTTCCAAAGATGATGATAATGTCTTGCGAAGGTTGTTGATTTACAGCTGATTAGTAAAAGTAATTAGCAATTGCAATACCACTTGTTGATGATGACTTCATCTTGTCCACTGCAGGTGGCTTGCTTTGGACCAAATATTTACTCCGCCTTTTTGAAGGCCCTGCTCTCCACTGGATTCAAACTCCCCCAGAAAGGAATCCTCATAGGCATCCAGGTGAGTGTGCGTCAAAGGTATAGACTTGAGTCCCAAATGTCTTCATCAAAGACTAGACTAAATTGCATATAAAAAATACTGGTGAGTTGAACTTGGTTGCATTTTTTTTTTTTTTTTTTTTTTTTTTTTTGTTTGTTTTTTTGTTTTCTTGATGCACAAACTAGAAGAAACCCTGCGAGGTATAGAGTTTCATGAGGACAGTTCTACAGCTTTAACCTGGGCTGCAGATTTGGTCCAAACCTGGGTATAAGCTAATCCAATTTTGCCTAAACCTACATGGATACAATAACAAACAAAATTAACAGACTACTTCTTTTCTACCTAAACGTATGTTTAATTTTCATATTTAAAATTCAATTAATTCATTAGTCAGTGCATTCAGATAACAAAAGATTTTACTGTGGTTAAATGATATATTTCTTTTCCCTTCTCTCCCGCCATACACAGCCATCTCATTCTCACTTTCCCTGTAAGAGCTCCCCGTCTCTCGCGCTACATTTGCATCTTTTGAAAAAGTTCTTTGAAACACAGATGAAGACCGACAGTAGTTATTCCTCATCATTGCATGGCAGCTCTGTGTGTCACAGTTGTTCAGGACAGGCATGATGGAAGGCTTTCATGTCATTCGGAAGTGCTGCATACCCAGAAGGCACAGTTCTAGGCTGTCTGGTGCTGAACCACTGCTGTCATGCGCCATTCATGCCCACTCAAAAAGAGGAGGGCAATGGAAGCAGTCTCTTCAACACGGTTTCCTTTGTTATATTATGTCTTCCTGTCTCTTGAGCAAGCATGCGAGCCTGAATTATTTAGAAGACATTTAGACAGTTCAAATCGTCGACTGCAGAATAACGTCATTTTCCTCCCTTTATTTATACATCCAGCGCGTCTAAAGCTTTAACCTCACGAGTTTGCAATTTTTTTGTAACGCGGATGCTACGTCACATGGCAATTGTGGCATCAAGGGGCCCATCAGGCCTGTCTAAATTTGTTCAACCCCTCCCTCCCTGAAAAGCGTGTGATAGGATTAAAGAGATTTGAAGGCGGTCACAGCGATGTGTTTGGCCACAGCACTTACTGAGTGCTCAGAAATGGCTAAAGTGGTCGCCAAATTAGATAAATTGTGGAAATAGCAAAGTGTTCAAGGTTATTCAGAATGTTTTGGAGGAGAAAAGTGCTGACAGCAATTGATGGAGAAGATGAATATAAAATGTATTGTGCGAGACGTATTTTGCTGGTTTGATTTATTTAGTGGTTTGATTGGCGAGAGTGTTGAGAGATTGCACTTTTGAGGCGCTCATAATTCCGATTCGACATTTGTTTTTGCTGAATGGAGGAAAGGGTCGAAGAATAATTTGATTGTTGATTTATTAGACAAACTTGGAGAAGGAAAGCAATGTTTTAACATTTACTGACGGACAGCACTCTGGTTTAAACACCGTCTAAGGTGAATTACTTCATAATGGACAAAAGCAGCTTTCATGCCAGCTGTCACAGGTTGTGCAGGTATGTAGTCTAATGAATGCTGCTCATCAGTCAAGTCAGCAATTGTTAATCCACTATGCTATCTCACATTATTGAGTCCAAGTCAGCCACACAGAAGCTACATGTTGTCACACATCTTACTTTGTGTCATCTTGGCCTTATTTGGGTTTCTCCATGAGAGGCTCTTGAAGTGTAATCAGTTTCTGACTATAATTGACAATAATGGCATATTATTAATTGAATTATTGATTGAGAGTTTGCCCACCTTTTGTTTTAGTAGCAGCCTCAACCTTCTGGGAAGGTTTTACTCCGATTGCTGGAACGTTTTTGTTAGAATCAGATTGCTTTCAGCCTCAAGACCACCAGTGAGGTGAGGAACCGATGTTGGACCATTTTCTTCAGATGACAGTCTTGTTTCAAGCCCCCTAGCCCTAGACACTTTTAGCAGCAGTTGCATTAAAATGAACATGGGCTTAGAAGTAGATTCTCCAAAGCAATTCTATTGGGAAAGCCTTCTATGGAGATTGTACAGGCTTTTATATTTTATCCTTTAAATTACATGTTTAAGTCATTTGGGTTTCACTTTGGTATTGTTGGCGACAGCATCTGTACTGCTTTTGGAAAGTCACAGATGTGACTTTTGAGTGAAACAAAAGGAGAAGGATGCAGCCAGGTTCACGCTGATAGATGCTGAATGCATTTGCATGGCAGTTCAATTTATTCAGTACTTCTATTCAGGTTGTTTTAACAGAGTCATTATTTCACTGAAGCGATACTTTTACTTGAGAGTGGGCTTAGGCTAATATGCACTTATGGTACTCTTCTATGTGATACTTTATTAGGGGTGTTGTTTGGTAAACTAGACTATTCATTTTAATGGCTTTAAAGAAAATCAGGGGCCATTTTATGAGTTACTCATGTAGAAATCATTAAAACTAAAGGGTTCAAAAAATGTTTCTCGCAAGAATGTGAATCATGCAAGTACTTATGGCATAAGTGATTTGCTTTTAATGAATCTTGGCGGTTGAATTTATAGAGACGGTAGCACAGGTTGCAGATACATGACTTAGCACGGTATCTGACGAACAGGAAAGGAAATTTGTTGTGTTGGTTTATGTGGTTTTAACCACTGCATCAGGTCGATCCTAAATCAGCACAATCATTTTGATCCCCGACTGGTAAAAGCAGGCCTTGAGCATTCTGCAAGCAATTTCTGAATTAACAGTTGAAGGCTCATTTAAAAAGGGATTTCTTTGATGGAAATATTGCAAGCCAAGCATTTAGCGAGCTATTGGCAATCTTGCGGCAATTAGTCATGCTCGTCTTGCCTGGGAATGTATAACATGTTAAATTGAGTAGATAATTAGATCAATTAAGACTGGGAGCAGAACGTAGCACAAACTAAGCAAATCTGGTGATTTAATCACTTCAAGAGAGACTGTCACGGAAGCTTTAGGACACAAATTAAACCAACTGAACTCTTCAGCTCCTTACATACTTTGAATTTTGAGTAGAATCTTGTGTTATGGTAAATAATTGAATATTTTTGTGAAGATAAAACCGAGAAGGAGATATAGATGCTTCAGAACAGTTATGTATACAACTCTACCAGTAATACCTGGTACACTTTGAAAAACTGAACACACTGGATCAAATGGTTTTCATAATCGAAGCTTGTATCTCAAGAATCGACCCGGGGAATCCGGCAGTTTTCACAGTTTACATTGTCTGTGTAGAGCAGGCAGCTGTTTATTCTTCTAGAGATGTGTCCTTTTAGATTTATTATTTAAACCACAAAGTGGTGTAGGTGCAGCGATGGCCTAGTGGTTTGAGAAAAGGCAACCGGATTGGAAAATTGTGGGTTCGAATCCCTTACCAGTAGGTTACCCTTGAGCAAGGTACTGTCCCTCTCCCTCTCACCTTCAATAGCTGCCCCCTTCTGCATGGGTGTATATGGGTTAAATGCAGAGGCTCTGGGGCAGCGGTGGCCTAGTGGTTAGGGAGTTGGCCCCTGGATCAGAAGATTGTGGGTCTAAATCCCTTACAAGCAGGTTGCCCTGAGGTAGCCTTGGGCAAGGTATTGTCCCCGTCACTGCTCCCCGAGCACTTTCAAGCCGCCATGGGTATGGGTAAAAAGCAGAGGTTGAATTTCACTGCGATTCATTGTGTGCTGTGCTGTGTTTCACAATGACAAGAATGGTCACTTTCATTTTCAATTCAAATGGCATTTAATATCTGCTCTGCACTGAAGCTTTGGATTCCACCTGTGAAGGCTGCATTTGTTGTTGAAAGAAAATCTATGATGTAGACGAGAGCCTATGAGGGAACAGCTTGCCGTTGAGGAATATCCTGTAAAAGGAAACCACTGTACAAAACAACAGACATCGAACTAGTCGTTCAAGGACAACAACAACAGCTGTTTACAAGAAAGGTAAAGAAAAACCTCAAAAGGACATTCAGTGACATCATAAACAACTTCCCATGGGCAGAGGTGGAGGCATCACCATCCACTGTTTGAAGAAGAGTGCAAATATAAAGGCCATGACCCAAAACACCCATTACCAGTAATAATTAGGAAAATGAATACAGAAATGTGCCGCAAAGTTTATGGTAAAACATTTCATGGACTGATGAGACAAAGTTTAATCTCTGGAAAGTCCAACGCATGAAGAAAACAAAGGATACAAAACATACATCTGTTGTGAAGCATGTTGGAGGCAGTGTCACAGCTTGGGCTTGCACAGCTGTTCCTCAAACAGACTGAATTATCTTTATTAATGAAGTGAAAGTGACTACTTGTCATTGTGAAACACAGCAACACCCAGTGAACCACAACAAAATGCAGCCTCTGCATTTCACCCATACACACCATTCAGCAGCTACTGAAGGAGTCCAGGGAGTGATGGGGACAGTACCCAGCTCCCATTGGTTGCAGCATTAAATTATGAGAAAAGACAGAAACAATTTACATTTAAGTGCATCCAAGCAAGAAGATAATCCAGAACACACTGCGAGTTTAACAGAGTACATTTGTAAATTTTGAAAGTTTGAGGGGAAAAATAGGAAAGTTTTGGACTGGCCAAGCCAGTCACCAGTTCCTAGCCCAGTTGACCATGTATTGCATCTCCCGAAGAGGAAACTGAAGAGAGAACCAAGTATGAAACATGAGGTTTGGTGAGGTCAGTGGATCATAGGATTGATGCTGTAGATGCTGCTGAAAACGATGATATTTCACAAAAATAATCCATTTTATTTACTTTCTGCACCAATACTATTAGTCTTAGGCAGTGGTGGCCTAGTGGTTAAGGAGTTGGCCACAGAATCTGCTTTCATAGCTGCCCCCTGCTGAACGGTGTGTGTTTGTCCGAGGTCCAATTTCGTTGTGCTGTGCTGTGTACTCGCAATGACTAGTCACTTTCACTTTCTTTTGAACATTTTAAGAGTGTTTTTCTCTGTAATGAAACATTTCTTGTACGTTTTGTTTTTATGATAATGGTAACATCAAATGTCAACACAGAATAATCAATAACATTTCATTTGCAAGTGCTGCACAACATCTGCTCATTTCATGAACAAAACATGACAAAGCATTGAACAGGCAAACACCTAACAGATATTTGAGACAGATTTTTTTTATTAAAAGACGTACAACTCCAAAAGTATTTTATAGGGAATGTAAATAGCATACTTGACTTATTTGACGTACTTGATAGACACAAACTTCCAAGAAGCAGTTTTTAGCAGCCAACAAGGTCTGCATATATAGAGCATCCTGTTGAAAAAGCAACCAAAGAGGCACGAAGATTGTGTAAAGCTGCGTCAAGATTAAGAGGGGGAGTCTGCAATAGAAATTAGCTTTGGATCTGCTTATTATATGCTAAAAGAAAATTCATAGTAGATTAGGTTTACTGTCCTCATGGATGCAGTTTAGAGCAATGAGTTTGGGAAGCAGTATAACTGCAGTAGAGCCCTGAGTGATCCTTAAAGCCCCCAACATGACCAGGTAGCTGCAAGTTGTGGGTGTAGTTCTTTTTTATGCATTGTACCTCATTGCAGTATTTTTTTTTATTATATTATTTAATATATTCCATTTTTCTCCAACTGGCTGTTTGGAATTCATACCTGCTCTAAGCCCAGCGATGTAGAATATTATGTCGGGGTCATTGTCAGGTTGTTACGGCGGCATTATTTTCTAATGGAATCTGGTGTACAAATGAGAGCGTGAAATTCCCGTCGGAAAGGAACTGGAGCCTTCATCCCGCGCTGCCTGTCTAATGGCCTAGCCGGAGGAACGAGGAACCGTCATGCCTCTAAAGGCTGATTAAAGGCCCGTGGTTTACTCTCTGATGCGGACATGCCAAGAAATAGAAATTTGTCTTGGGGTTCCTCTCCCTCAATCCAGCAAGGCTGATTCACTCTCCCTCTCCTTCTCTTTCGATCTCTTTTAGCATTCATTCAGGCCAGACTTCCTGTCCACTGCACACCAGCTTAAGGAGGAGGGATTTAAAGTGAGTGAAGCATCTTTTCTCCTAAACCCACTGCTGGATCATTGTGGTTTCCGGGCCTGAGGTGTGGGAGGATTACTAGACTCTGTATCTCTGAGGCGTTTTAATTATATGCTGCACACTGTGTAGAAAATTCAAATTACACTTGTTTGCCATGGTAATGAATATGAAAGCTCATGCTTCACATTAATGGTTTATTGTAACTAGCTCATTCTAGTGCTTCAGAGTTCCTCGCTCAATAATTGCATCAATTATAATTACAAGCCACTATAACAATTTAAAAATGCATGACACATTGCAATTTTGCAGTTTATTAAATGTGCCGACCTAATTAACCCTTCTGATAAAGGAGCTTCGCTCAGAAATGAGTGATTAGTTCTACATTTAGTTATATCTAAACACATTTTATAGATCTGCGTTTTGGTACAGAGTGGCAAAAGCAAATCAGCGCCTCGTTTTTCAGTTTGAAAAAAGCTTTCTTCTTTCTTCGATCTGTTTTTTGTAACGGCTTTATTTTTTAGCTTTATGCCACAGAGGCTACCTCAGCCTGGCTTAATGCCAATGATGTTCCCACCACCCCAGTTGCGTGGCCCAGCCTTGAGAGCAAAGACACCACCCTCCCCAGCATCAGCAGGTCAGTATTAAGCTGAAACACCATTCGCCTTAAGTTTTGTTTTTTGCAGTCATGTATCATCATCAGAACTGGTCCCAGTATCCTGAATCCATCTTCAAGTAAAAGTGATGCATATTCAATAAATTGTTAACTTGTGTAGAAATAAAAGTACACAAAACAACTTGAGTGGAAAAAAGCTAAAAGCTATTAATTTGTAATATTGCATGGAAAGGTCACATTATAAAATAATGACGTTATTATTTGATTAAGTTAATTTTTAGTCTGTCGGGGTCTCAAAACATGTAAAAACGTGAGAAGAAACTCTTGCCAGCAAAACCAAAAATTAAGCAGGAGACTTAGTAGCAAAGTTGTAAATTCTTTCTTCAAAAATATATTTCCATAGGTTTTTTTTTGTTTTTTTCCATTTGAAAGCTGTAGCTCAGTTAACTATGAGAATTTTTTTTGATAATTTTCTTCCTGGCAGCATCAAAAGAACTGTGGAACTAAAACCAACTTCAAACCAACTCATAAGACATCAACTACTTTTGCTTTTTAGCTGAAATGGCTTTTTTTTGGCATATTTTAATCTGATTATTGATCACGTTATTAGAATAAGTAAAAACGAAACTTTTTGCAAGGTTAAACAATTTTATGCTTAAGTGCCTAAGACTTTTGAACGGTACTGTAGCTCATTTACAACGTTCAGGTTACTTTGTTCATTTTGCCCTTTACCGATTACCTTAAATGTGCATTTGTTACATTGGTGTTTTCGTCTGATTCCTCCTATACTGCGTTGTAATCCTGTCCTTCCTGAGAAGCAAACCATCCAATATCAAGACTGTGGAAGCAGCCTGCTCATTGAGCTGAGTCCCAACATAGAGCTGATATTTACCCTCACTGACAAAAGCTGTGGGCATCTAGGATCCTGAAGCGGGGCCACAAATAGGTCTGCTTTTTAAGGATTGCTCAGACATGTGGCAGGGACTTAAGGTCTATCCGCCTGCGACAGCTCACAAGCAGCTGTTGGCCAATAGCGAGCAGCAAAGGCCATTGATGTTGACTAAGGGTTTAGTCACCTTTGTCGTGTCTCATTTGTCACTCACATGCAAGCTGGTCTAAGGCCATGTGTCTGATGAAATGGACTCTGTTGGAAAGAGCATGTCTTCTGGAAAGGGTGTGTTTAATGTGATTTGCATCGATCCTATCCAGTGGAGACCAGTCAGATCCTTACAATCAGCTTGATTTGGAGATTGGATCTACAATTTCCGGTTTAAGGTTTGCTGAGGTTCATTATTTTGCTTCGTAGTGTGATATAAACTCTTACAGGTGTACACAAGTATTCTATCTGTATGGATATTGATGGAAATATGTGTTTAACATATTCTCTCTCTGTGCAGGCTGCTCAGTGACGGCTATATCGACCTGGTAGTGAACCTTCCCAATAACAACACAAAGTTCCTCAAGGACAACTTCCTCATCCGCAGAATGGCTGTGGACTACGGCGTGCCCCTTATCACCAATTTCCAGGTTGGTCTCCCGCTTTAAAAATGGTAATTTCTTCCGTCCCAGAACTTGTAGGGGACTCCATTTTAATCGTTCTGACATGAGTGCTGTTCCGACTTATCACTGCATGCTGACATACTCCTTTTTAAAATGACTGACAATGACTACAGTGACCTACATTTCTTCACAGTTTATCAGTGGATGCTGTTTAGGTTCATTAACAGGATAAGAATTCAAAAAAAGACTTTTGAAAGACCTGTGATGGTCTGAAAACAGTCAATTTTTTAAAGATTTTGGAGAAACCTAATCAAAATCTTGACCTGGAGTGTAGGAGAACCTGAAAAGCAGAAAACACTCCATGTGACTTGGGAACGGATGACCACACCTTTTGATGGCCCCAGCCGTATTCATGTTAACTGACCCTTCTGTGAATGCTGTTTTTCTAACAGATTGTGAAGCTGTTTGTTGAGGCCATTAAGTATTCCAGTGAGCTGGACACCACCAGTCTGTTCCACTACCGCCAACGAGATAGTAGACACCAGGGTTAAAGATGCCTGAACACATTATCCCCTCAAAAAGATCCTCTGCAGCCTCCACAACATGGAGCCCTCGCTGCCTCAGGAGGTCCAAACTTCTGCAGCGGGCAGCGTTCTCCACAGCGTTCTCCCTGTCTGATGCTTGAAGCGGAGGGAGAGCACTCCAGCCACTCTTTGGGGTTATTATAGTGTCTTACTTTTCTGGTTTGAAGGACACTTGCATCTAGCCTAATCGCCTAGGTATGTCAACAGATTGAGGGGAGTTTGGGGAACCTTTTAAATGGCTAAGATTTTTGCCTGAGGATGGTATTTTTGCTATATGTGTGCTGCTTTTCTTGGCAGTATTTCTTATTGTGTTGAAGATAGCAGTTGCCTTAGCCCTAACGGGGCTGCTCGACTACCAGAGCTTTCTCTGATTGTTTCTTCAGCATTTTTCTTTTTAAGCCGTCTGTATATTTAATGGAGGCCGTTTATAAAAATGGAAGGAGGCACTTCTGCTTCTCAATCAGCCAGTACTGCTGACCTACTGTATTCATGTTGCCATAAAGGTACAGAGAGAGAAGAATGGTTAAATGTGTGTGTGCGTGTGTGTGTGTGTGTGTGTGTGTGTGTGTGAGTGAGAGAGAGAGAGAAAGTGTCTTTAAACAATGAGAGCGATTTTTTTGAAGAGCTCAATAAACCCCATCATGTCATACACTGTTCAACATATCATTACTCTTCAATTATTTCACACTGCACCACACACACGGCGGTCCTGCGAGGTGGGCTCTGGTTACACGGTGTAAGCAATAAGCGCTTGTGTTCTGAATTGGGCTTTTCATTAGCATAAACATTTTTATGCATCTTTTAAATGACATTTCATTTGCCCCTTCATTATGATCCGTTTTTATTGTCTCTCTTTGTTCAGCCGCTTTGCTGAGTGAGAGTTTGGAGAGCGCTCATGGGAGAAGTAGAAGGACGCAGAATTAAAAATCCCTCGGCTTAATAAAGTCGAGCGCAGTGCATTAATGGTGTTTTCCTCCCAGAAGAATTTAAGACTGATTGCTATTGTTTATCAATGGGCAAGAACGACGCATCGATCAGACCAGGGTTCCCCCGCCTGGCAAAGTTTCAAAACCTGTTGAGAATGCGTAATCGAGCCGTTCAGCTCGCCTGTCGGCCACCGCTGGGTAAGATTTGTACAGTTTGCGTGACGAAAAGGATGATGCATCAGCCAGGTGTTCTCCAGAGCTACATTGGTTCAGTAACCGCCTGTGTTGTTGAACAGGTCCATGGGCTCTGTGTAGTGCCTCCCATTTGATCAACAGCGAGGACGTAGATTTGCCTCGAGGGGTAATCAGATCAGAGCGAATCACTGGTCTGGTGCACAAGCAGAGGCAACACCAAACAGATGGTACCTTCTGCCAGACAGTTGGAGGTCACTGGTGCCATAGGAGTGGAGTTGACTACAAATATCTCTGCTTGAATAGCCTGCAACATGCATGAGGAACTTTTCATGTATTTTATTGCAGAAAAAACATCATAGAAGCTGACCTTTATGTCACAAAACGATGACTGAACCAATAAAAATGCTTACTTTTTTTTTTGTTTTGTTTTAAATTATTGATGTTAATATTTGATGCAGAACATTAACTTCATAAGTGCTTGTTTGTTAAATGCATTTTTTGGGGTGAAATTCTTAGGTTCAGGCATCATTTGTGTTTTGTGTTTTTTTTTTTTTTTTTTTTTTTTTTTTTTTTTTTATAAATCTTTCTGCTGGCCTTCATTGTTGTTGTTGTTGTTGTTGATGGCGGCAACTATAATTTCAAGTTAACATGTACCCTGATTGTGCCTCTAAATGAAAGACACTGCAGTAAAGCTGCAGCATAGTTAATACATAAATAAATAAATCATATTGTTTAAATGTCAGTAGAACTTAATATAAGTCAGGAAACATTAACAGCCAGTTGCTTAATTATTATTTACCTGTTAAACTTGCATCAGATTTATTCATTGACTGATTCATTGACTTATTTTAACAACTTTAAGTTTGGATGTTAAAAATTAGAAAGAAAAAAAAAATTCACCAGTTTGCCTGAAACTTGGCTTGGCCCTGAGCATTGTATGAGAATACATGAAACAATAATTCCAGTTACAACTTATTGTTTTTAGTGACCAATTTAATTGAATGTTACTCAATTAAGTATATCAGATGCTGAAATGCCTTTTGAAAGGTTTTTAAGTGCATGTAGGGGCAATAGTGGCCTAGTGGTTAAAGATTAGGACCTGGATCGGAAGGTCGTGGGTTTAAATCCCATACCAGTAGGTTGCCCTGAAGTACCCTTGAGCAAGGTACTGTCCCTGTCACTGCTCCCCGGGCGCTTTCAATAGCTGCCCACTGCTGCACGGTGTTTGCATGGGTTAAATGCAGAGGTTCGTTGTGGTTCACTGTGTGCTGTGCTGTGACCTCGCAATGACCAGCGTTGTCACTTTCACTTTTTTCACGTTTCACCTTTGACCAAGGTAGCGTCCCCATCACTACACCCTGGGCGCTTTAAATAGCTGTCCCCTGCTGCACATGTGTATGTGTGAAAAGCAGAGGTTGAATTTCGTTGAGGTGTGCTGTTACACAATGACAAAATAGTCACTTTCATTTTCACATAACAGTGCACTTTAGGTGAAGAGTGAGGGCAGAACTGATCAACAGTTTGGTGGTTTGATTGGAAAAGTTTAGGTGCAATTTGGAACGATTGTTAAAGACAGGACGACAGCGTTGGGTGTCGGCTTCACTTTGCCGTTCTTTGCCTCGTATAACTTCATTAATTGTTTGATTGATTGTGCAAATTAAACTCAAAGCTCCCCCCAGCAACGGCAGGACATTTCCTACTTAATCGATAGTGCCGGTTCACGCTGCCCGCTGATTAACTCATTCATTAAGTCGGCTGATTAAACCTTTGGATAAGCGACTGAAGCAGTTGCAAAGCAACTTAAGTAAATTCTCTGAAGATCTAAACAGATCGCTTTAATTAGCTTGGAGTGTTTTTCATCCTTCTGCTGCCCTGATAGAGTTTGAAGACTTCTTCAATGTTCCTTGAGCGAATGGGGGTTAATTTGTTTGAGAGCATGAAACTGATTATTAGGCTAACGGGTGTCGGTGCCGGTGCCGCACCGATGCCATCCACTTTCTCACTGACCTGCTGTTGCCAAGCCAAGTGGGCCCACAGGTCATTTACAGAACACACTCTAGAAATGCTTCGACTAGCGTACTAGATTCACTCTTGGGCAAACGTATGATCTTACAGCTTTTACCTGCAGATTAAAGAAAAAAAACTATACCTCATCACCCTGCATTATCTCTCTGCTATATAAAAAAAAATTTAAATCCATACTACCTGAAAACCTCACAACGTGTATTCATAACCATTTCTTGTTCTTTGATAAAGCTTTCAGCAGCATCTTTTAAATGAAGCCATTTCACTTCAGTCCACTCTGAATTCCTTTGTTTAGTTCTGAACAATTTACTCACTCTCTCACTCATTTTCTTAGCTGCTTGTTCTAATTAGGGTCCCCGGGGGTGCTGGAGCCTGGACAGGTCGCCAGTCCATCACTGGGCAGACACACAGACAAACGCACACTCCAGTCCACCTGGCCTGCATGTCTTTGGACGGTTGGAGAATCCCGGAGCTCCAGGAGGAAACGCACAGACACTGGGAGACCATGCAAAGTCCACACAAAAAGGACCCGGACCATCCCAGGTTTGATTCCCGGTGAGGACCCTGTGTGGGTTTCCTCCGGGTGCTCCGGTTCCTCCAACCTAACAAAAACATGCACGTCAGGTGGATTGGAGACGCTAAGTTGCCTCCTTCAGGTTAGTGTGTGTGCCAAGCGAAGGACTTGAGACCTGTCCAGGTTGTTTCCATACGTTTTAACCCTGTGAGAACTGGGATAGACTCCAACACTGCCTATGACCCTACTCAGGACAAGCAGCTAATAAAATGAGTGAGAACCACTGTTGATTAGATTGGTACTGGAACAACACACATTGTGTCACTGCACTGCTGAGAATGATCTACCATCTAAATGTTACCTGCTTACTGGTGCTCCTTTGGGTTTTGACTATGGGTTAAAGGGTGGTTTACAAATTATTGACAGATGAGAGCAGATACTATATAGGCAAAAAGTGTCCGCTCAGTCTGTTATCCATTTTTTTTTAGTTTTTTCTTTTTACATTAATCTGAACAAGAAGTTGCTTTTTGACCATTTTTATGACAAACAGACTGCAAAGAAAAACTCAGTCATCACTGGCATTGCCTTCCATTGAAAGTTAAGAACTTAGTTACGCTTTTGGAGATGTGAGGTTTTGTTATGACAGGCATGGCATGTGCAATCACTTTCTTGCTCTCTCCTGCTGAATTGTAGACATTTTAGCCTTTAATTGACAATTTATTTATTTATTGTAGCACAGAGATGTTACTGAACAAGACCGGTATCCTGGCGTACTGTTGTACAAGTTGTTATATTGCCTCTGGCTGTTGGGCTTCTGGCCGATGTTTAGCTCTATTTGTGTGCGAAGTCATGTCTTGTTGACCCAGAGATCAATATTGTGTTTGGCAACAGTGTCAACATGTCTTACTCCTTGTACCATCACTAGTTTTAGCACTTTTGTCACCACTTTTCTGGCTGGAGGACACAGTAGTCCAAATGAAGGGAAGTGTCTTTTTTTTTTTTTTAATTCTCCATGAAGTTTGAAAGTCACGTGAAAGCTTTTAGAAGATCTGAATGTGTGGTGATACTCAATAAAGAGTGGGAACTTTTAATTATACATTAATCAGTTTCAGAGCTTTTTCTTGTGTGGCATCCCAAGCGTCCTCTGGGATGCGCGTGCTGGGAGAGGAGCTAGCGGAGGTCATGATTAGCTAGTCACACAAGGCTGAGTGTTTGATTGAATTTAGCTGGCAATGAGTTGAGTTGAGTGTTGAAGAGTGATATGGCAAAGATTAGATACTTATTTGAGGCCGTTGAGAAATTGAGAAAACGGCAGTTAAAAGGAAAACTTCAAAGCCGTTTCCTACCTTTGCAATAGAAGAGTAAATTGGTAATAGCAGTGATATCAGGATGTGATTTGTTTTTCCTTAAGGAACTGGGGTACTGTAATTTAATCACAAGACTTTGCTAATGCATATTTTTGATTAACTAAGAATCTCTGAAATCTCAAATATGACTTTGGAGCGGTTAAAAGTAGTGCATAAACCAGAAAAATGTCAGAAGCTGAATTTGCAGAGGTTTTTTTCGAATCCTCTCCCAAGCTGTTTTAAGTGAATACTCATTTTCCTTAACTTTTCAGTTTACGGCCGTGGCAAAAGTTTTGAGGAGGCCACAAATACTAATTTTCACAAAGTTTGCTACCTCAGTTTTTATGATGGCAATTTCTTCTTTGCCATGAAAATGAACTTGATCCCAAAAAGCCCATTTCCACTCTATTTCAGCCACAAAAAGGACCTGCTGACATCATCTCAGTGATCCTCGCGTTAACACAGGTGAGATTGTTGAGGAGGACAAGGCTGGAGATCCCTCGGTCATGCTGATTGAATTAGAATGGCAGACTGGATGTTCTGAAAGGAGGATGGTTTTTGAAATCATTGTTCTTCCTCTGTAACCATGGTTACCTGCCAGGAAACATGTGCAGTCAAAAAGGGCTTCACAGGCAAGGATATTGCTGCTGGTATGATAACCATTTATCAGATCATCGAGAACGTCAAGGCGAGAAGTTCAATTGTTGTGAAGAGACTTCAGGGTGACCAAGGAACACCAGGACCGTCTCCTAAAGTTGATTCAGCTGCAGGGTCGGAGGACCATCAGTGCAGAGCTTGCTCAGGATTGGCAGCAGGCAGGTGTGTGTGTATATGCATGCACAGCGAGGAGAAGATTTTTGGAAGATATGCTGGTGTCAAGAAGGGCAGCAAAGAAGTCACTTTTCTCCCACAAAAACATCAGGGACAGACTGATCTTCTGCAAAAGGTACAGGGATTGGACTGCTGAGAACTGGGGTGTAGTCAATTTCTCTGCAGAATCCATTTTCTGATTATTTGTGGCATCCGGAAGAGAGATTGTCCGGGGAAGAAAAGGTGAGCGTTACCATCACTCCTGTGTCCTGCCAACAGTAAAGCATCTTGAGACCATTCTTGTGTTGAGCTTCTCAGTCAAGGGAGTGACTCACTTACAGTTTTGCATTACAGCCATGAATATAAATACGAGAACGGAACGAAAACATCCTTTGAGAACATCTTCTCTCATCCAACCATCCAAGAACAGTTTGGTGAAGAGCAAGGCCTTTTCCAGCATGATGGAGCACTATAAGGCAAAAGTGATAACTAAGTGACTTGGGGAACAAAACAACAAAATTTCGGGTCCATGGTCAGGAAACCCCCCAGACCTTAATCCCATTGAGAACTTGGTCAATCCTCAAGGGGCAGGTGGACAAACTAAAAACCCACAAATCCTGATAAACTCCAAGTGCTGATTATGCAAGAATGGGCTCCATCAGTCAGGATTTGGCCCAGCAATTGATTGACAGCATGACAGGGTGAACTGCAGAGAAAGAAAAGAAGAACCAATACTGCAAATATTGACTCTTTACATAAACTTAATGTAATTGTCAATGAAAGTCTTTATAACTTGTAATCTGGAGTGATCGTAAAATGCTTGTAATTATACTTCAGTTACCATAGAAACATCTGACAAAGAGATCTAAAAACACTGAAGTGAAAAACAATACTTCATTCTCAAAACCTTTCTCCAGTGTGGGAGCACATGGCCCATAAAGTCCACGAATTCAGAAATGACTGTAATTGCTGAGAAACAATTGCTGATATAATCTTCCACACCATGTAAATGTAATTGCATCCGAATACTTTCATAAGATTCCTGCCGGATTGTCAGTACTTCCCTTTTAAATGATCATGGTTAATGGAGTGGCCTACCTTCTTCTGTTTCAGCTTTCCAGTTTAGATTATTTAACCGAGCTCCATTCATGGATCTCGGCTCATTTAAAGAGCGAAACGATGCTGTTTTGGACTTCAGGATATGAAAACCTCCCCACGCATAGAGAATGAATCGAGTTACATTCTCCTGGACTCCTGGACATGGATGGCTATGAAGCATCACAAGGGATCCAACTTGGTCTCTTGATTGGCGGAAAAGGCATATACGTAATCTATTTTCAATTGGAAGAAATACACAGCTAACATCACATCGTGTGTGTGTGTGTGGACACTGTTTATTTCCTTACCTATGATCAGTCCAGCATCTCTACTGATTAAGTAACTGTTATTATTGTTAGAATAATTGATTTTTAAATTCCTCTCAAATAACAGCATGTCAGCAATGCTCTTCAGGCTCTTCAGTATCCTTGTGCACTTAGAGGTTTAAAGCATACAGATCTGCAGCTGGCAAAGGAAGGAGTGTTTTTCTACAGCATGGCAAATGCATGATGATGGGTCTCTGAGAGCAGGCTTGCTATTTAAGAATGAGGTTAATTGGGGGTTGGGTGAAAAGGTAATATAGCTAGCGTGGCTGTGGGCTCATCAGAACAATTAACACGGTTAAAAACATGAATATGGCTCAGTGCATGACGTTCAGTTTATGCTTTAGCTTTGTAAATCTGCAGCTCTTCTAGCAGCACTCTCATTTACTGCGTTTCACTCTGATATCACTTGTCGGAGTTGCAATCATTCTTTAATACTCAAGGAAACCTGGAGCTGTAACTGCGCATCATATTTTGACCCCAAACCCCAAAAAGGTCTTCTAATGAGGCGTAAGGAACTGTATAATTTGCATTCTTAAAACAGATCACAGACTGCTGATAGTTGCTTTATATTTAAGTGAAAGTGAAAGTGGCAACCCTTGTCATTGCGAGGTCACAGCACACAGTGAACCACAACGAAATTGGATCTCTGCATTTAACCCATGCACACAAACACCGTGCAGCAGTGGGCAGCTATTGAAAGCACCCGGGGAGCGGTGACGGGGACGGTACCTTGCTCAAGGGAACCTCAGGGCAACCTGCTGGTGAGGGAATTGAACCCACAATCTTCCAATGCGGGGGCAACTCCCTAACCACTATTTCGCTGTTTGTTTCGTTTTTTTTTTTTCTTCTCCCCACTCTGATATTCAATCCAGCAGTTTCGACAGATAGTGGCCCGATCATACTCATCGAAACCATTATGGCATCTCTAAAAAGTAACACATGTAGATGTTTGGCCAAAACCTGTTCTAATTTTGAATAGATTTGGGTTTGACTTCTTGTTTTAGTGATGTTGACCTCATAGCTCCTAAACTTGAAATCTTTTCTTGGGTGATAACACACACCACTGGCAGTAGTCTAACATGATTTCTAGACTCATTCTACTTTTTCTTTTCATGTGAGGTCCGTGTTTGTGCTGATAAGTATAACTTGATTTATTCTCGTTGGGCTGTTCCTCATACCTGACATTCACAGTATAACAGGCAGCAAATGCCAAAAACATATGAGTAGAGTTTATACCAGCAGACAGATTGATTGGATTTTCACTGTCAGATCGAGGGCTGGCGTGATGCTGAAGACTAAGGGAGGTGGCCTTGCTGGCCTGAACTGGCTCGAGAACAAGCGTGAAAACACTGAGGGTCAAGGGCGCTGATAATGAGAGGAAACCATGCCAGGACTGCAGCTTCTGAAAAAAAAAAGAGAGAAAAAAGAATGTTTGTTGGAAATGTGTCTGCAGTGTATCCTAATGATGGAGAGGAGAGTCCTTGGTTGTCTGTGTGGCCAAATTGCCATTCATGGTGTGCAGCCTTCAGCCTCGGGCCAAGAGGAGACAGCTATAGCACATCCCCAAATGCCAGGGGGGAGGAAATAAATATTTCAGCTTTTTGTGCTTGTACATGCATGTGGTTTAACACAGTGCAGTTTACATTTGGTCATGGTGTTTAATGCACTTGTGGTCCAATAAGAGGGCTAGAAATCCATTATGATTTATGATATATGATCCAGTTCATTAATGGCTTTAAGATGTCTTAAGTGGTCCATCATCTAGCATAGTGTTTCTCCATTAGTGTGGTGGTAGGTTACCTACAATTGAATTTTGACCTGGGTGATGAATAATCAACATCGTTATAAATAGTAATAAATAGTTTTAAGTTTTAAATAAATCCAACTGTCTCATCTGTAGTTTACATTTCAATCCACAGTTCTGTGCAAAAGTCTTGAGTCATATTTTGCTTCCAAAAAGCCAGACTGGTTGTATTTTAAGCACTGTTGAGGAACAGTTCTCCAGATCTTCCTGAAGGACAGTGTTGTTGTCTCTCATTTTCAGTCCAGTCTCTGTATCTGAGCAGTTCTCCAGATCTTCCTGAAGGACAGTGTTGTTGTCTCTCATTTTCAGTCCAGTCTCTGTACCCGAGCGGTTCTCCAGATCTTCCTGAAGGACAGTGTTGTTGTCTCTCATTTTCAGTCCAGTCTCTGTACCCGAGCAGTTCTCCAGATCTTCCTGAAGGACAGTGTTGTTGTCTCTCATTTTCCAGATCTTCTTAGGGGGCAACTCCCTAACTAGGCCACCGCTGCCCCTTGCTCAAGGTTACCTGAGGGCATCCTACTGGTCTGGGATTCAAACCCATGACCTTCTAATCCTGGGGCATGAGTATTGCTACAATATCCAGCAATGATTGTTATTAAAAGATATTATCAACAGAACACTTACACTCTCAACTTTTGAATTCCTGGAATCTTCCCTGGAGGCTTATAAAGCCCTTTGGTTTCTCCGTTGCATGTGCTTATTTTTGTGAATTCTTATGAAAATCTGATGTTCTTTATCAAGTGAAAGTGACAACTTGTCATTGTGAAACGTAGCACACGGTGAACCACAACGAAATGCAGTCTCTGCATTTGAAAGTGAAAGTGACTACCCTTGTCATTGTGAAACACAGCACAGCACAACACAACGAAATTCAACCTCTGCATTTCACCCATACACACACGTGCAGCAGGGGGCAGCTATTGAAAGCACCCGGGGAGCAGTGATGGGGACGGTACCTTGCTCAAGGGTACTTCAGAGCAACCTATTGGTGAGGGAATCGAACCCACAATCTTCCGATGCGGGGGCAACTCCCTAACTAGGCCACCGCTGCCCCTTGCTCAAGGTTACCTCAGGGCATCCTACTGGTCTGGGATTCAAACCCATGACCTTCTAATCCTGGGGCCTCGTCCGTAAACACTAAGCAATGCTGCTCTATACTATGGGCATGATATTAGTGACAGAACAATAATGTGAAAGTATATTGGAAATGGAATCTTCTTACAATGCTTGCTTTCTGATCAGTGACCAGTAAATAAACTTATCATTGTCACTTTGTTCATGTCCAAGTACAGCAGCATCAGCCACTGTCCATCCTGCCAGTCTGGGCCTCATGCCACAAACAGGACAGCCGTCCTGACACTGTCCTCCTGCTGGAGGTGGTTGATAATGGTGTGGATGATGTTTGGACTTGGCAGTGTAGAGGTCAAGGAAAGATAAAGTATCATAATTCACTCAATCATAAAATATTGATTTGTAATCTTAAGGCTATAGCATGCACCCAAAAATTAATTTCTTCTGAAATCAAAATGATTAAAAGGGAGCTTGTCCAACAGCCTCTACCCTTTTACTCTCTTTAGAGCATTAGTGAGGTCTGGTGCTCATGTTGACTGTTTGGTTGTGGATCACAAACTCCAAGTGTACTGTGTGGAGCTCCATTAGTTCTCCCTGTTGAAACTAAATTAAATGTTTTAGCCGCGGCGTTTTGCATGGTCTGATTTAACCCTTATTTGCTCTTGGCTCTCTTCTGGAGATGGTGACTCATCCCTTCTCCACAAGAGACAAGGGAAACTCATTAACGAAGACGTTAGCGGTCATGGCTTTTTCAGCTCCCACCAGCCCCTACCCCCACATGGACCCCCGGTGGCCGCTGTGTCGTCCCTGAGCTGATTGAGTGTGAAGACAGGAACACCCGGGCGTCCTGAATAATGCACAGAGCAGCCAAGCCAGCCGGGTGGAGGCCTGCTGCTTGCTGAAGAAAGGGAAAATTGCAGTGCTAATTGACATTGGTTTCTCACGCTGAGCCGAATGAATAATCCATGGGCAGGGACGAGGCATGGGAGACCAGGCCTGCTGCGCCAGTCCACAAGGCATCTCACCCTGCCTTCACCATGACTGGCAGGCTCGATGAAAAAAGTGCCACCGTCACCTGGCCGCAGTGGAGGAAACGCCATCCGACGCGACTATTAGGCGCGTCACGATTGGCTGAAGGAGTCTTAGGGAAACCATGTCAATACGTCTCATGCCAGCAGGCAATGAAATACTAATAAGCTACATGTGGCTTTAGTGAAAGCGAATTGTCTCTTACTTTTTCAAGTTTTTTTTTTTTTTTTTCCTTTTCTTCTCTTTTGAATAATGCATGAATTATACGATGAATAATACAATTATCTTAAAGTTCAAAAAAAGAACTGGAGTCCAGACGTGCACATTACATCCACTTGAAAGAGTCATTTTCTTTCAGTTCATCTCACAATTTCTGAAAAAGGAGCACTACGGTATTTTAATAGATCACCTCATGTTTTTGCATGCGAAAGGGTTCGGATGGGTTTAAAGGAGAAAGCCACATCTTAATTCAACGTCACACTGCAGACTGTCATGCAGTCTTTCTGCTCCGTGCTCTTGATCTGTCATTATGCTCCATGTTTAAGTCCTTCCATGTGGGCTGATCATGGGCAACCACTGAGCTAGGTCTCCTCCAGCGGTAAATACATCCATCTTTTGCACTTGATCTTCAGTAATAAGAGGTTTTGCATTCACCATTCTCTGTTTGCCAGTGTATCAGCATGTGTGTGTGTGTGTGTGTGTGCTCTGTTGGCCAGGCATTCATGGGCACCTGTTGGGTGACATGAGTGCACAGCTGTCGAGTGCACTGAAACCAAGCTGATCTAGAAGGATAATAACAGGTTTCACTCGCAGACAAAAGCTCACTTGTTCCCTGGGTAAGCAAACAACATTTGCTTTAACTTGAGTGTGCCTGCCACCTTTGGTCATGGGGAAACATTTGTGATAGACCTTTCAAAGCCATTTTCTGCTGTGTGCGTTTGAGAGTGAAGAACCTGATAGGTTTCGATGCCTTGGTTTTGATGTGTCGTCTTCTTTTGCAGCAGTTCTTTCAGTCAGATGGCTGTCAGGGTCGCAGGCACTGTAGCTTCAGCTGCATTTGAAGCATTTTCATTGTGGACCAGCGTAAACTAACACTGAAGGTATTGCATGCCCCATTTTCAAATGGGGCCCAAAGTAGTATATCATTTGTTTTTTGATTTGAGAGCAGATTTGTATTCTTTATATAATATTTATATTTCCACTCATCTTTTATTTAATCAAAAAAAGCAAGTGTATGAATAAATCCAATGAAAATATACAAATTATCATAACACAGATTTGAATATATGAACAGGGACATGTTTGTGCAATACTTATGATTGGCTAGCATAGTGGATAACACTCTTGTCCATGTAGGTGTGGGTGTGACTCCTGTGTCCAGAGTCTGCAGTGGCCATTTCTTTTTTTTTTTTTTTTTTTTTTTATTTCTTTTTTACACCTAGAGCATGTGCATTGCAACAACCTTCAGTTCTCCTATAGCAGTCTAGACACATTTGCTGACCTTAAATTTAGTGCATTAATCACATTTTAATGTTCATTTCATATGTTTCTCTTTTTTCTTGGTACTGAATTTCTTGCTCTTACTATTATTACTAATTTTAATTCTATATGCAGCTTGCTTATCAGGTGGCTGCCTGTACAAGAAAACCAATGATGGTCTTCACAGAAGTAGTGTTTGCTTTCATCTTTTTGGCAAGAGTGTCCCTTGAAGCAGTAGATATCAGATATACCTAAAGAAAAGGAAAAAAAAAATAGAATACATGTGTGTTTAGCACGAAACAAATTTTCTGTTCACAGAAACACAATTGTAGAATTTGCGTAATCTCTTCAGGAGCGAAAATCTATATAGGATTGCGTCTTACCACTGCATCCCCTCCTTTTTTTGTTTCTTTTCATGAGATGCCCTCATTAAAGTTATCTACTTTGTTGCTTTGAATCGATGCATATTGCTGGACTTTTTTTGTTGTTGTTCTTTAATTCCCTTTTGATGTTTTCAGTGGAGAGTTAATGTATCCAAGAAATTAGGAATTTTGCAGTCACCATAGCAAAATTCAGTCCTCTTGTTTTTGAGAAAAGGCTCAATTAGGCGCATTGAGAAGTGTAGTCTGTATTCCAGTGGCAAAGGAAGAGTCTCTGTGGTCCAGTTCTCTTAAAACTAAACAAATGCGCTCGTATTGGATTTAGCTTTGCTGAGAAAGGTGTTTGCTCCTGTTCTGCTTAAGCTTATGGGAGGGTGAACTGATGTACAGCTTTAGTTTTCAACCTGCTCCATCCTTTAACAGAGGGGATGTTCTCAAACCTGTAGAAATGTTAGCTAACTTGCCTCATTTTCTGTGGCTGGTTTCCTAATGCAATTTCCATGTATATGAACCTTACATCATAGGTACCCACCTGAAAGGCCCTCTGAGTGTAGGTTAATCTAACATCCCTTGCTGTATAATCAGAGGCTCCTGAAGCCCTGGGCCATATGTTATCTCTTTAATGTTTATCTCTCAGAGAGAGAAAGAGAACTGTACAGACAGAGAATGCCGGGATGGGAGGGATGCTAATCTTTTATTTCATCTGCTTCTGCCAGTCCTTCTAGAGAAGAAACTGTTGATGAACTGGTGTAAGATGTATGTATGCATTGCTTGTCAAAATACAATAACAATTGAAAAGATGGGTCGAAAGATGAATCTCCATATTTGTACAGCCATGCCCAAAAGCTCTGAGAATGACACAAATATTAATTTTCACAAAGTTTGCTGCCTCCGTTTTTATAATGGTAGTTTGTATAAACTCCAGAATGTTATAAACTTGATCAGATGAAGTCCAATTATTTGCAAAGACCCTCTTTAACATGAAATAAACTTAATGCCACAAATTGGCGGGTGGTCTAGTGGTAGGGTAACTGCCTATGGACCTATGGATCAAGAAGTCCCAGGTTCAAATCTCACCTCTAGCACTACCACCATTGAACACGACCCAGTAATTAGGACTTGGTCACTCTGGGTAAGAGCATCTGCTAAATCCCGCAAATGTAAATGTAAAAACCATTTCCACTGCATTTCAGTCACATCATTTCCACTGCTGACATCATTTCAGTGATCCTCTCATTAACACGGGTGAGATTGTTAAGGAGGACAAGGATGGAGATCACTCTGTCAGGCTGACTGATTTAGAATGGAAGATTGGATGTTTTAAAAGGAAGATGGTGCCTGAAATCATTGTTCTTCCTCTGTAACCATGGTTACCTGCAAGGAAACATGCAGTCAAAACTGTGTTGCACAAAAAGGGCTTCACAGGTGAGGATATCACTGCTTGTACAGCTGTACCTAAATCAGCCATTTATCAGACCACCAAGAATGTCCAAGGAAGTTCAGCAGCTGCAGGACCATCTCCTAAAGTTGATTCAGCTGCATGATCAGGGCACCACCTGTGCAGAGCTAGCTCAGGAACGATGGCAGGGGCATCTGAAAGTGAAAGTGACTATTCTTGAAATTGCGAGGTCACAGCACACAGTGAACCACAATGAACTTGGACCTCTGCATTTAACCCATGGAAACATCGTGCAGCAGTGGGCAGCTATGAAAGTGCCCAGGGAGCAGGGATGGTACCTTGCTCAAGGGTAACTCAGGGCAACCCACTGGTAAGGGGTTTGAACCCACAATCTTCCAATCCTGTGGCCAACTCCCTAACCCACAGTGAGGTGAAGACTTTTGAAAGATCACCTGTTGTCAAGAAGGGCACAAAGGTTACAGGGATTTGACTGCTGAGGACTGCTGGAAAGTCATTTTCGTTGATAAATCCCCTTTCTGATTGTTTGGAGCATGAAAAAAAAGCTTGTCCAGAGAAGGTGAGCACTACCATCACTCCTGTGTCATGGCAACAGTAAAGCATCTTGAGACCAGTCACGTGTGGGGTTTCTCAGCTAAGGGAGTGACTCACTCGCAATTTTGCTGAACAACGGAACCATGAATAAAGAATGGAACCAAAACATCTGAGAGCAACTCTCATCCAACCATCCAAGAACAGTTTGGTGAAGAACAAGGCCTTTTCCAGCACGATGGAGCACCATAAGGCAAAAGTGATAACTAAGTGGCTTGGGGAGCAAAACATCAAAATTTCGAGTCCATGGCCAGGAAACTCCCCAGACCTTAATCCCATTAACAACTTGGTCAGTCCTCAAGTGGAGAGGTGCACAAACAAAAACCCACAAACTCCAAACAATGACCGATTGCTATCAGTCAGGATTTGGCCTAGAACTGATTGACAGCATGTCAGGGCAAACTGCAGAGGACTTGAAAAAGAAGTGGCAACACTGTACTTCCATAAACTTAATATAATTGTCAATAAAAGCTTTTGAAACTTTTGAAATGCTTGCAATTAAATTTCAGTTACCATAGAAACATCTGACATAAAGATCTAAAAACACTGTAGCAGCAAACTTTGTGAAAACTGTGACAGTAGACGGCGCTCTGCTCAGACTGTGCACACGGTGCAGTGGCGGCCTAGTGGTTTGGGCGTTGGCCCAGGATTGGAAGATTGTGCGTTCAAACCCCTTACCAGTAGGTTGCCCTGAGTTACCCATGAGCAAGGTACCATCCCCATCACTGCTACCTGGGTGACAGATGTGCCTCATTGTGGCAGGATTTATAAGCCCCACTGAGTCAGAGTAGAGCGTCAATCATTCACATGGGTGATCGCCATTGTTGCTTTAGTTTTGTTTCTTTTAAGTGTGAGAATCCCGGCTCAGCGTCTACATTAACATTTACGGCATTTAGCAGACGCTCTTATCCAGAGCGACTTCCATGTCCTAATTACAGGGACAGTCCCCCTGGAGCAACTAGGGGTTAAGGGTCTTGCTCAGGGACCCAGTGGTGGTAGAGCAAAACCTGTAGTTCAAACCTGGCATCGCTTGATCCATAGGTTCTATAGGCAAGTACCCTACCAGTAGACCGTCGCCCTACCGTCGTACTGTCACCACCCCAGCATTACAAAAAACAATATCATTCTCAAAATGTTTGGCCATGGCTATATGGGGATTAAGTGATTTGCTTTGACAAAATCTTATCAATAAAAGGGTGAAAATTACATTTTCCCAAAATAAATGCCTTTTTGGATTGCAATACATCATATTCCAATACATTTTCTCAATCCTCCACTGTCATTTGTCAGTTATGAACTCTTGTTCGAAGTGTTACTCCAGAGTCGCATTGGTTGCATCCATTTTTATAAAACAATGCTCGTTAAGCTGCGATGGGCTGGCGACCTGGCCAGGGTGTGTCCCCCGTCCTTCGCCCTGTGTGAGCTGGGATGGAATCCAGCACTCCCCCGTGACCCCGCTTGGGACAAGCAGCAGAAAATGCATGGATGGATGAATGCTCATTAAGGGATGGCGTTTGGATCTTTATGCGTGGCAGAGTATGAAGGAGTTATGCATGGCAACAACTTTGCCATTATCCAGCGGTTGCAGGGATGTTCTATGAAGCTGAAGCAAATTTGTTCTGTTCCACCTTAAATGGTGCAGCAGTAACAGTGCTGTGTGGCCACCAGAACATCCCAGCTTCACAATTAAGACAGATTCTAGCTCAGATAAAGTCCATAAACATTACAGAAAGAGTCTTAAAAATACTGGCGTTTCAGTCATAAAATGTTGGAACTGCTTTGGGATCTGGAGAGCAGTGTGTGGACCCAGAAATGGCTTCACATCGCACATGGCCAAATGCTTCATTAGTGTATAGGCTTACGTCTAGTTTGTTGCCAAACAAGGATCACAATCCCAGGCACCGATGCTTATGGCATGAATTACTTTTACTTAAAAGAAATGTCAATCCCCGGGCTCCTCTTGTTATTAAGCCTGGTTATGTGAAAAATTCTGGAATGATTTTAGTGAGGTTTAAGGATGAACAAAACTGTCTTTTTTTTGTATTACTAAGCTGCCAGCATCACCAACTTGGCTTAACTACCTGACTGAGCCTTCCAATATCTACAGATAGGTGAAAAGCTATTTTACTGCATGGTTGCTATGACCCTATTTCAGTCATAGAAGTATTAAGGTGGAAAAATATTTTGTTTTTGTGTTGAACCTTTAAGCCCTTGTCTCAAAATCTGCGCTTTGGCAAGGAACCCACAAGCTGTATATCTGCTTCAGGTCTGACAGGACCTGACACTTGTGGTATCTACCATTTTAATGTATTTTTAGAGCAGACTAATGGCTGATTCTTTTAAATTTGTCCCAGTCAAATCCACTCTGAACTCGTTTATTACATACCATCACATCATCATACATCCCAGTCAAACTGTCACTAGTTAGTGCAGTTTTTTTTTGAAGATACATTTGTTAAACCCTTATTTTTATTTTGTTAAATCTTTGCCGAGTGAAAACAGAGTTCCTGAGTATAGAGAGCGGATCTTTGCACAAACTGGATGATCCAAAAGCGCTGGAGAAGTTAGAACAAGCAGTTCAAAATAGGAACAGAGAAAGATCATGGTGCTAACTTCAGGCTACGACCACCTCTCCACTTCTCCACCTCCACTCTGCCAACCCACTGAGCCACATTGATTTCTCTCCACTCAAGACAGTTCTGTACTGTTTCCTGTTCTTTTTTTACTTTTCACAACACCTTTGCCATTTTGTACCCTCAGTGTTTTTGGTACACATTTCGCCCAAGGCCTAAAACACAGTTTGTTGTTTAAAGTGTTCTTTTGTTTTCAAATGAACTTCTAGGGTGACAATGATACTTATGGCACTTTGGAAACTTTGCTTATCTGGAGTGAGTTACAGAACAACTTTGCTGTGCAGTTGCAAGTGAAAGTGACTATCCCTGTCATTGTGACACACAGCACACAATGAGATACAATGAAATTCAACCTCCGGTTTGTACCCATATACACCGTGCAGAAGGGGGCAACCATTGAAAGCTCCAAGGGAGCAGTGATGGGGACGGTACTTTGCTCAAGGTTCTGAGATTCGTTCCTATGACCTTCTGATCCTGGGGCCTAGTCCCTAACCACTAGGCTACTGCTGCCCCCACTGCAATATTAAAGTAATATTAAGTAAAACATTTAAATTAAACTTAAAATATGATTTTTTTTATTGTGCATAATTTAATGGTAATGTAGATCGATCCAGAGTGTAATTTGAGAGTAATGTGAATGCCTCTTGTCAGAATTGTTCAGATATTGGTAATAGGCAGCAGAAGCTGCCTGATTTCTGAGAAATTGTGTTACGATTGGCTGAAATTTTCCCAGAACTAACAGTTTTTGTTGTTGTTGTTGTTGTTTATTTTTCTCAGTTGTTCAGGTTTTCAATCATTCTAGGGCAGCGGTGGCCTAGTGTAGGGAGTTGGCCCCAGCATCAGAAGATTGTGGGTTCGAATCCCAGGCCAGCAGGTTGCCCTGAGGTACCCTTGAGCAAGATACCATCCCTGTCACTGCTCCCCGGGCACTTTCAATAGCTGCCCCCTGCTGCATGTGTTTGTGTGTGGGTAAAATGCAGAGGTGGTTCACTGTGTGCTGTGCTGTGTTTCACAATGACAATAATAGTCACTTTCACTTTCACCTGAAGAGGTAAATGCAGGGTATTGGGATGTCAGCTGAGCTTTATCACTATTTTATCATCATCACTACATGAACTCTTATATAAGACGGCAATAACTATGCTGTAGACAAAGGGATGGTAACTGTTCCCATTACCACATTAGTGATGTCACACCAAACCCCTGTTAATGGCTTTAACATCTCAGTGACTGATAATGGAAATAAAGCTGATAAATCACCTTCAAATCTTTTCCAAAGTGATTC
The DNA here is from genome assembly GCA_017165825.1 of Hepsetus odoe. Taxonomy (NCBI): domain Eukaryota; kingdom Metazoa; phylum Chordata; class Actinopteri; order Characiformes; family Hepsetidae; genus Hepsetus; species Hepsetus odoe. The sequence goes on from CM029369.1 coordinate 4,857,286, forward strand.
TGCTTTGGATGACAGCAGCATTATACCTACACAGTTTAAGAAGCGGTAGTTTGATTATCTTGAAAAGGCAAATGTTATTTTAGTAGTGAATCATTCGAGAAGAATAGATGCCATTTATATAACGTTTAGTTTTAGTATTTCATTTAGCTCACAATTCTTACTTGTCATTAACAGTGACTTCATTTAAGAGCCTGCTCAGACAGTGATGGAAAGTGCAGGCCAAACCATTACATGTAGAGTCACCAGCCCTGGAGGACATGACCCCATTGCAAAGTAATTTATGTGTTATAGAAATTCATTGGCAGGGAAATTCAGTGAGGATTCGGTACTAGAAACTAGAAGGTTTATGGCCCAGGCGGCCACTAAAGGATGTTGACTTAGTATCATAACTTCTGCCTGTCTTCCATCGCTCAGTCATGACCTTCCCCAGTACAGGCTGAAACTGAAAGTCATCCCATCTGTTTGGTTTGGCTCTTTGCATCAAGGACGAAAAACCAACTCTGTGCCCAGTCTGGAGAAAATGTCATTGGCGGAAAGGTTGGGTTTATATGGAAATCTGGAAAAAAGTCTGCAAAAGTGAATAAGCTTCTAATAAATGAGGCCAATCGGAATAAACCCAGCATTAGACCAGTTTATCCCTGTGTACAGAAAATAAATCTAATCAGTATTTTTACTAGTCCCTTGTGGCTGTACAGTATTTAACAGTTTAATGAAGAGCCTTCAAAAATGAATATTGTAAGAGTAAGCACTTTCGATATTTCTCCAGACCTCTGTATATTTTTATACGCCGACCAATCGATTAGACTTGGCACTTTGCAGCCAAGGTGTGGACTTTTGTAATCTGTAGAGTGAAGCTTAATAAAATGCGTCAGTGGAGAGGGGAGCTAAAGCTCAGGCCTGTTGTTGATGGCTTTGTATATCCCTCTAAAGCTACTCAAGCAAAACTAAAGGTGGGCTCACTTTCAATATTTATGAAATTGGCTCCGTGTGAAATTGGTTTTTGCCTAATGGATCCCTGCATGGCTGAGTTCCTACAAAAGACACTGGAGTCATGCAGACGCTGGGAAGAGGGAGTGAAAGAAAGTGGTAGAAAGAAGGAAAAAAGTAAAAGGATGATGCTGCGTTGGAGAGCTCTTTGGAAGCCTAGATTTACTCCTCTCTCTCTCTCCCAAGATCTCTTGAAAAACGGCAAGAGTTCATTATTTTTGCAACTATGGCTGAGGTCATGTTACCTTTCCGGAAGAAAAGAAAAAAAATGTTCCATGTTTGAAATGTCCCTCTTTCTCTTTCCCTCTCTCTCTCTCTCTCTCGCTCTCATATATGCAAAAGTGAAAGTGACTAGTCATTGTGAAATATGGCACAGCACACAGGGAACCACAACGAAATTCAACCTCTGCATTTCACACACTGTGCAGCAGAAGGCAGTTATCTAAAGCCCCTGGGGAGCAGTGATGGGGACGGTACCTTGTTGAAGGGTACCTCAGGGCAACCTGCTGGTCTGCTATATATATATATATTTGGGTTAAACTTCAGGGCCACTGCTGCTGGAAACCAGGCCACACAGCAAGTTAACATTTTGCTTTTATTTTCTAAAAGATTTAAATGAACTTTGAAATGGAAATTCATTGTTTTGAACCTCTAAAATGTATTTGTGCCAGAGTGTGCTGTGTTTGGGCGAAAATATTTCTCAATCTTCAGGAAAGGCTGAGAGTGTATGGGGGATACACACTGTTCCTGACCAATGTGTGTAGTGGTGGTTAATGTTCGGTCTGTGTAGGTGCAAAAGTATAGGAATGAGACAGGCAGGAGAAGCCTTTCAGAATAGTTCTAAACTTCACATCTTGCTCTGAAAGGTGGCTTTATGTTTATATACAGGCAGTAAAATGAAGTTATCAGGGATTTAATCATTCACTTAACAGCAGCAGCTATTTTAAGACTACACGCTGCACTCAAATGTCTCCATCTCTTTGGTGGGAACTATTTTGCAGCACAGGAGAAGCCGGTGGCTGACTTTGCCCAGCTCTTTTAAAGGTGCATGGCTTTATCATCTGGGAGCCAACCAGCCGTCTAATGAGGGTGACCGTGAGCTGGTGTGCTGTGGCTGCGATACGGAGGCCTGCAGGCGTGCGGTCAGAATGGCACGCGCTATAATGCCGTGCTACATTAAGCAATAATTGGAGGCACCTCCTGATTATGAAGACGGCCCATTTCGCCGCACTGCAGGGGAGACGAGAGCACATCTCTCCTCTTTCACAGATGGATAGCTGAGATTAAGCAGTGAAGGGTGGGAGGGGGATAGAATGTACTTTTGTCACTGTAGCACTGAAGCACCTTACTCAGCGTCTCTTTGTTGGTTTATGAGAAACGCAGCCCCCTCACTCCACCATGGGGGTGTGTGCTCTGACATTTCAACACTAGTCTTGGATTAATGGCTTTTTATGCATTGTGGGTTTAGGGCATGCTGGGTATTTTTGTGTGTGTTCGGGGAGGGTTTCTTTTATCGTCCTTTGCTGTGGCTTGCCAGCTTTTTGGATACAGCTGATTTCAGGTGTAGCCACATGTTTGGAATCCAAAGTTTGAGACAAACATTGCTAACAAACAAGACTTTTTTGTATTAATGTCTTGTTGAAGAACAGTTCTCCAGATCTTCCTGGAGAACAGTGTTGAACAGTGCGGGGGTGGTGGTGATCTAGTGGTGGGTACTTGCCTACGGACCTATGGCTCAAGAGGTCTCAGGTTCAAATCCCAGCTCTGGCCACGACCACTGGGTCCCTGAGCAAGACCCTCAACCCTGAGTGTCTCCAGGGGGACTGTCCCTGTAATTAGGACATGGAAGTCGCTCTGGATAAGAGCGTCTGCTAAATGCTGTAAATGTAAATGTTGTTGTCTCTCATTTTCAGTCCAGTCTCTGTACCTGAGCAGTTCTCCAGATCTTCCTGAAGGACAGTGTTGTTGTCTCTCATTTTCAGTCCAGTCTCTGTACCTGAGCAGTTCTCCAGATCTTCTGGAGCACTCAAACAATTGTTATTATTTCATTGAATCCACTCAATATGCCTAAGATTAGAGTTTGACAGACATAAAACTTTATTTTTGGGTGGAATTAGATCCAAGATCTTTTTTCTCCAAGATGCTTGTAGTGGTAATTTGTTAATTTGTATATCTTTAGGATTATATGTTTACACCACCTTAACAAAAGCTATTTTTAAGACCTTTCCCACCTAACTTTCATAATTCCATACAGTGAAAATGACCATACAATAGCAATTAGAGTTGCTGCAGTATTTTTCAATAAATGTTCAGAAGTAACTGCTGATACATCATCACTTTTATGAAGTTCAGAAGAACTGTTAACAAAAATGCTGAAATAAAAACAGCTTGAGTCCCTAATGTGAGCATTTTAACTGTCACTGTTCATCGCTACTGTAGTTCTTTAGCCTGCGTTATACATTTACATTTACGGCATTTAGCAGACGCTCTTATCCAGAGCGACTTACAGCGACTTCCTAATTACAGGGACAGTCCCCCTGGAGCAACTCAGGGTTAAGGGTCTTGCTCAGGGACCCAGTGATGGTAGTGCTAGAGGTGGGATTCGAACCGGGGACCTCTGGAGCCATAGGTCCGTAGGCAAGTACCCTACCACTAGACCACCACCACCCTATGCATACAATGATATAACCTGTTCAGAGTCAACCTTCTCTTCCTCTTAGAAACTGGATCCTGCAAACTCTTCACTGCCACTACTGTGACTGAATCTGGTCAGTTTGAAAATGATAAGCACAGGCAATCATAAGGGCTGATTTGGCCTCTAAAAAGGGCAAAATTGTGATGAATGTGTGTCTGGATCAGAGAATCTCCAAACAGGAAGCTCATGGGATGTTGTCAGTGTGCCGTGGTTTGTCTGTCAAGTAAAGTGGAAGGCGCACAGACACCCGAATCTCAGTGATAAACATGGACAGCAAAGACTGGTCCCATAGTAGAGCTATTGCAGTACAAATTGCTGAGTAAGTTCTGGCTGTGATCTTGGAGGACACTGAGCATCACTGCTTGCTGCATTTGGGAATTCATAGCCCAAACCATTGAGAGTTCCATACTGTCTCCTGTCCACTGTCAAAAGCCACGTAACGAGCACTTGAGCATAAGAGCAGAGCAGCGGAAAACGGTGGCCTGGTCTGATGAGTTACTTTCTCTTTTCCACTTCCTTAGAGAAGAGACGGCACCAGGAAGCACTTTAGTCTGAATGGTAGTCTAATATTTAAGCTGCACCGCCTCACTCCAAAAACTGTTCAGAAATGGTTTGAGAAGAGTTCAAAGTGTTGACTAGGTCTTAAATTCACCTGATATCAATCTGAAAGTGAAAGTGACTATTTGCCTTTGTGAAACCACAGCTCAGCACACAGGGAACAACGACAAAAAGCTTTTTTGCATTTAACCTGTCAGACAAACAGTGGAGCAGTGGGGAACCACATGCAGCATCCAGGGAGCAGTGTTGGGGAAGGTACCTTGCTCAAGGCTACGTGAAGTTAACCCACTGGCCTGGGACCTGGGAAGCCACATCCTCTGATTATGGGGCGTAGTCCCTGCGTGACCAGGCCTCTGGGTCCCGATCTGATCTCAAGTACCTGTGGCATGTGGGATGAAGGAGGCATGAACCACAGAAGACACAAGTTACAGGACTTTTCCAGATCTGCTGCCCCCTTTTTTTTTTTAGAAGTGACAAATTATCCTTGCAGCATCTGAAGCACAATTTAGAAAAAAATAATTGCAGGAACAGGCTTGGCAGCAGAAGCTTAATTAAATCTAAAATTGCATTGAACACAGAATGAGCAAACAGTGCTAAAATTCCAAATATCTGATGTGGTTCAATACCGGCAGACACTTTATCATAAAAATACATTTATCAGATCGAAAGCAAAGAGCCCGTAGTGTCTAGTAATGGAATAAATGGGGGAAAAAGAAAAGAGAGAGTCACTGCTCACGTTAAACACACGTGCACGTGAGCTCCAGGCCCTCAGAGCCTACACCGCTGTTCCACTCTTCCACACTAACAGGAATGGATGGCTGCAGGAAGCTCTTTATTATAGGCATGCTGAGAGGAGCACAAGGCCCCTGGAGGAGGAGAAGGAGGAGAAGGGGAAGAACTGACACACTCATCCTTCTCTGTCTCTCTCCATCCATCCTGCCTGCTCGTGACAGCCTCCGGCCGAGCAGAACGCCTCCTGCCAGCCAGGTAATACATATTCCCTACCTGCAGCCTGCCACCAGAGAGGTGGTGAAAGAGAGAGAGAGAGACAGAGAGATGGGTGGAGGGATGAGAAAGATTGATTTTAATTTAAAATACAGCAAATTGTTTTGCACAGGGACACCGAAAAGGATGGGCACTTGCTTTTTTTAATCTTAATTTCCTTCCTCCTGTTTTCTTTTCTCGTTCTCTGGGGATGGATGGTCAGATTTGTTCGGTCTGGGACAAATTAAAACAATGAAACACTGGTCAGTTCGCTAAAGAGAGGTAGAGAGAGAGAGAAACAATATTGTACAGCGAAGGCTCCACCGCAGCCTTGCAGAGGGAGATCGATGAGAGTCTGACTCTGCTAATAAATCTTTTTCATTTCTGTGCCAAAGAGAAAAAAGGGAAACATGCGTGCCATTAGAGTAAAGCTCTGCTGAGCAGTTCAGCATCTCCGAGCAAGACGACACGCTGTGGACACACACCTGCAGTTTTCACCCACGCTCCTTTCTCATTCTGTCCTTTGAGGTTCAGCTCCTCCAGAATAACATGGCTGTTTCTCCTCATGAGAGCAGGAGCTGAGGCCACAGAGAGTCTTGGTGATGGAGAGACAGAATGAAGACTGATAAAAATAACAAGAACATGCTGTGCCCTTTAGAAACACACAAACACACTCTACCCATTTTTATAACTACTGAAATCGCAATGCATCCATGTTATCAATGAATAGGTGATACAACATCTACTCTGACCCTCAGTCCCCGAAGACTAAAACTAAATTTTAAACACATCAAGTAAATGATAAATGAATTCAAGTTTAAAAAAAGCTACTACATTTTTTTGAGTTATCTCAGTTTTCTTATTGAGGCTCATTACTTTAGACTTGTTTGGGGTCAAACTGGGTCAGATCTCCAAAACAGCAGGTCTAATGGGATGTTCCCATCATGTAGTGCAAGCTACACTCACAGAGGACCAGGTCCACCCCATCTGGGAATTCAAACAAGAACTTTCTGGCTGTTGGGCAACAGCACAAACCACTATGCAAGCATGAAACCCTCTTTGATATTTGAGCAAATGGAAAATCACACACATATGATGACCAGGACCTGAACAATGAACAGACGTTGACAGGGAATAGAAAGGAGGGAGGGAACTGGGAGATTGGCCAGGCTGGAAAGCGGATGACCCATCGGCCACTGGTGGGACAGAAGCATTTGCTGCCAAGTCAGCAGTAGGCATAACTGGAACAGACCCTTCTCAAAAGTGCTCTCTAGCGCACTGGTTCAGCAGCTGAGGACAGAAAGTGAAAGTGACAACCCTTGTCATTGGGAGGTCAAAGCACAGCAGACAATGAACCACAACAAAATTAGACCTCTGCATTTAACCCATGCACACTCAAACACCATGCAGCAGTGGGCAGCTATTGAAAGCACCCAGGGAGCAGTGATGGGGATGGCACCTTGCTCAAGGGTACCTCAGGGCAACCTATTGTGAAGGGGTTCAAACCCCGATCCTCCGATCATGCAGCTAACTCCCTAACCACTAGGCCACCACTAGGCCACCGCTGCCCCCGCTGAAGAGGAGGTGATCGCAGGCCACTGTGCAGGACACGATGGGAACTGAAGCTGTGTGTTACAGGGACCTGAAAATCGAACAGTGGTGGCCAAGGCCCGGGAGCAGAAGGTCATGGGCTTGAATTTCCGGGCCAGTATGTTACCCGGAGGTACCATCAAGGTACCGTCCCCGTCACTGCTCACTAGGCACAGGGAGTTTGGCTGCCCCTTCCTGCACGGTGTGTGTCACTTTTTTTCACAATTTTTTATTATAGATCGACACTTACACGGACAACACAGGACTAAATTCTCAAGAAATAGCCCGGCGGTACCTTGCTCAGGGTAACCTATTGGTAAAGGATTTGAACTTGCTGTGCTTCAGATCCAACGGGGTGTTGGTGGCCTAGGGGTTAGGGTGTTGGCCACTTGCTCAGAGGCTCAGAGGATCAGCGGTTCAAACCCCTTTCCAATAGGTTGCCCTGAGGTACGCTTGAGCAAGGTATTGTCCCTGTCTCACTCCTCCCTGTGATGGGCTGGCAACCTGTCCAGGGTGTGTCCCCTTTGCCCTGTGTGCACTGGGTTGGACTCCAGCACTCCCCCCACAACCCTGTTTGGGACAAGTGGCAGAAAATGGATGGATGGATGGATCTTCAGATCCTGGGGATCAATTTTCAGAAATATACATAAACAATCATTTTAATTTTTCAGTCTGTTCATAAGTGTTTGTAAAAAAGAGGCATCACATGGTTTAAACTGTCCATCCATCATCTTCTGCCACTTGTCCCAAACAGGGTCACACTGGAGTCCAACCCAGCACACATAGGGCAAAGGGGACACACACTGGACAGGTCACCAGCCTATCACAGGGAGCAGTACCTTGCTCAAGGGTACCTCAGACCAACCTTTTGGGAAGGGGTTTGAACCCCCAATCCTCCAATCATAGGGCAAACACCCTAACCACTAGGCCACCACTGCCCTGGTTTAAACTGTGTTTTCATAATATTTGTCATAATTGACATAAAAACGAAAAAGTTGGGAGAACAGGCAAGAACTTCAGAATCTAAATTACATGTAAACAGCTGCTTTCAGAAAAGAGTACATCCATTTTTCCTTTTTTATTATTATTCTGTGAAGGCTGACTTTTCCAGAGGGGCAGCGGTGGCCTAGTGGTTAGGGAGTTGCCCCCAGCATTGGAAGATTGTGGGTTCAATTCCCTCACCAAGAGGTTGCCCTGAGGTACCCTTGAACAAGCTTTCAATAGCTGCCCACTGCTGCACGGTGTTTGAGTGCATGGGTTAAATGGTCTACAACTTTTGTTGTGGTTCACTGTGTGTTGTGCTGTGACCTCGCATTGACAAGGGTTGTCGCTTTCACTTTTCACTTTCAAGATCTGGAGGACCAAAAAAGATTTCCCTGTTCTTTAAAAAGTTTTTTTTGGGAGATGCAAGGATTTGTTCCAGCAGGGACAGTTCTGGTTAGTGATTATGTGAATAATTATATAATTTAAATAATGCGGAAAAACAGCAACAACAGACGTAGAATAACATAAGTACTTTGAAAGCACTAACTGGTGATTTAATGATGAACATGAGCATTTCCTGCCTTCCATCAGCACAACGGCATTATAGATATAGAAAATTAATTCCTGTGCCCATCAAGCTATGAAGAACACCTCTAATGCTGTACTCTGCTGCAGTGTGTGGTCTCTTTCAAGGTGAGTCTAAATAGAGCTCCATTATGAGGCTCATATTTTGATTTGCCCTAATGATATTATAATATAACTTTAATGAAAATGAGATTTTTTGATTGACTTCTTGAAGGTAGGGCGTATAATTTAAGGCCATGATATGAGATCTGTAATGTTGGTTACAGCACAAACCCACCTCAGATTATAGTGCAGTCTGAAAGAAATTAGTCACCGCTTTGTTGTTTTGGCCTTGTACTCCAACACATTACACCTGAAAACGAGGTTCAAATGCCCAGAGTGAGGTTTAAAGAGAAAACTTTTATCATCCATCCATCATCTGAGCTGCTTTACAGAATGGAACCAGGCATCACAAATACGCCTCTGTACTCTCCCAATTTCAGAGCTATTATATGAAATCAGACAAAAACTTTCTGAGGTGTGGGACATTGTTTGAAGAGAAAGTGAAGTGAAAGTGACTGTCATCGTGAAACACACCACAGCACACCACAACAAAATGCATTCAATGCACACACAAACACAGTACAGCAGTGGGCAGCCATATCCAGCTCCAGGGGAGCAGTGACTGGGACAGTACCTTGCTCAAGGGTCCTTCAGGGTAACCTACTGGTCCGGGACTCGAACACGCAAACCTTCCTATCATGGAGGCCTAGTCCAGAACCTCTAGGTCACCACTGCCCTGATCCGTTCAAAGTAGCGGTGGAATGTCTGATGTAGGAGGTCTGAACCCCAGAGGCCACACCTCCCAACTTGCAGGACAACTTTCCAGATCTGCTGCCACTTTTCTAGGCCTTCTGATCATGAGGCCTAGTCACTGCCACTAGGTCACTACTGTCCCAAAACAAGACTGAAGTGAAAGTGACTACCCTTGTCATTGTGAAACATAGCACCACACAACACAATGAAATTCAACCTCTGCATTTACCCACACACAAAAACACATGTGCAGCAGGGGACAGCTATTGAAAGCACACAAGGAGCAGTAACAGGGACAGTACCTTGCTCAAGGGTATCTCAGTGCAACCTACTGGTGAGGGAATCGAACCCACAATATTCCGATCCCATAGCCGACTCCCTAACCACAAGGCCACTGCTGCCCCAACAGAAATGTATTGTTTAATTGAATGTTTTTGTCATATTTTAAGCTGTTCATTGTTTTATGAAAGCATATTAACCACTTGAGTTAATACGGTTTTATCAGCGTGTGCCTAAAGCCCTGATAAATGGTACAATCAAGAAACACACTGACTTTCTTTTAAAAACTTTCTGTAACAGAAATTATTTCAGATTGCACTTCAATGTTTGGGAGAGATTAGTGCAAAACATTAATAAAAAAAAACAACATTATATAACATTAAAAGTCATGATTTCAGAGATACAAGGTTTTGTTAGCACAGTGATTTCGAGCTGTCACTTCTGATTTGGATGCTTTATGATGTAAATTATGGCGCTACTGAATTTGTGGGTTCTGTAAATGCCCTTGACATGCCCATTAGATATGTTCTAATAGGATATGAAGACATGTAGAAGGGCATTTCTTCTTATCTGTCAACATTTATGGTTATTCCTCATCTGGAGTGTGTTCATGTTCCTGCATATATTTGCCCAATCCCCTGCTCTTAGTGTTTATCACGTCTGTGTTCTTCTGGCCCACCAGAAACTCACATGAAAGGAACTGTCTGATCTAAACCTCTGGACTCTGGTCTCACAGATGTGGAACTATGTTCAGTAAAACACTTGCAGGATCTGTAAGCTCTGCAGACGTTCAGAAATTGATAATGAGAGGGCCGGTCCCTCTGAGCCCCCTCCACGGGTAATATTAACAGCAAAATCCATCCATCCATTCATCCAGATAATCTATACATCTCCTTAGCATTGTTGCTGGGAACCCAGGTACCCCAGCAGAGAATCAAATCCACAACCGTCTCAGGCAACAGTGCTACCATTGCAATGTACCATAAAGCAAGATATTTATTTTGTCTAAAAAGTGGGGGTGGCCCAGGGGCGTGGTGGGTGCTGTCACTTCAAGAAGAAGGCAAGAAGGTCCTGAGTTTAATTCCCAGGTGAGGTCCTTTTATTGTATAGTTTGCATGTCCGGCCTGTTTCCCTGCCTTTCACCCTGCGAGAGTGAGACCTTATTAGGCGGCTAAGAAAATGAGCGAGTGCCTAAAAAATTGTTTTATGTACATATGGGGCTCCCAAGTGCGGCAGCTGTCTATGATTGGACCATTTCTTTAGGAGGCTGTGAGCTCAATCCCCAGTCAGGCCAAAGTCAAAGTCAGAGGACAACTGGCAGAGAGGACGTGTAACTCTAACCATTCCTGTATTTTTTCCCTTATGATCTTAACTCCACCAGCAAAGTCTGCTGAAGCCTGCCAGCTTTGCTGGAACTGTACAGAACAGCCACGTCATCCCCCGACATCGTCCACAGCAATAGAGCGCTGTTAGCTTCCTCAGAAATGTACATAGCCCTGGATCTTCAGTTCTGGAGAGATCGACTTTGGCTAATAGTGTTGCTTTTGTAGTCCACTTAAAAGCAAACAAACAAAAAAAAACCTTTGGCTGTAAAGAAGCCTGACAAAGTGGGACAGAACTGGTCAGCACTGATAAGAGTATTGGGGGCCATTGTGTTTGTGAGACATTCAGAATGATCTTTTTTTTTGGCATAAATACAACCTTGTGTCTCGTCTTAGTCCCGTCCGTCCATGTGTCTTTGTTTTTGTTTTCTATGTCCATGTGTCTTTGTTTTTGTCTTCCATGTGCTATTTTGCTCCATTGCCCCACCCCAGATCTGCCTCTTCACACCTGATTCCCGATCACGCCTCCTCCTAGTGTCAAGTGTCCTTCATACCCCTGTGTCTCAGGTTCCTTTCTGGTTCTGTGAGAGGCAAAAGTAAATGAACCTCTAGGATTAGCAGTTGATCTGACGGAAAAGTCTGAGGGTTTCAATCAATAGGATGACAGTCAGTTGTGAGTGGGTGCCCTGTTGTATTTAAAGACTAATCTAAAAATCGGATGCCCGTATAATATCATCAGTTATCTTGAAAAAGAAATAACACCAAGGCACACTTTGTTAGATTTCAGATTTTTCTTTCTGACCCTAGAAGAGTGCCAAGTCTGTTCACTTTCATCCATCAGACCTGTCCGTGCCTCATGCCAGCAGGGATTGGCAAGAGCCTGGCAGTTGGCATGTGTGGCATCGCCCCCCTGTCGTCACTCACATGTCACTCACATGTTGCCAAAGCTGTGTTTCCGCTCTCCTGCTGACCACAGTGAGCGTGCTACCATATCACCTTTCTGACACACACACACACACACACACACACACACAAACAAACACTCACACCTGTGAATGTGCTATGGTGTCAGACTGGCTGGGGCTGCTTTAAGAAAGCACACACTAACAGTTTGCTTTGTTCCCAAATAGAATGGATTACTAATTCCTCCAGCTGGAACCGCTAAAAACAATTCATTAGAAAATTACACATTTCTGAGAATGAGAAGCAGCACACATGTCGTACTTTTCTCTTTGTGAGTGCAGAGGATGGAGGGAGTTTGCTGGAATTGCTCTGTGTGGATTAACCGACTGTAGAGCCATAGACGTGGTGGCACTTTATGACGACCAGATGCTTTATTGTTGTGGGCTTTAATCGGCAGGCGGCCTGTATGACTATCTGTCACTGAGACAGGGGACAGAGCCAGCATGACTCAGGGAGCTGTGGAGATGACTTTAGGTGCTGTGACCTGACACTGACCATCTGAGGCCCTGTGCTTTAAGACCGCACTCCAATATCTCCATTTTACTGAGCAGTAGCTCTAAAAGAGATGCATATAAAATAGCAACCAAGTCTGTTTATCTATCTATCTATTTATCTATCTATCTAAACATTAAAACCTGCCCAATACTGTGTAGGTTCTCCACATGCCACCAAAACAGCTCTGAGAGCCTTTAAGGCAAACTAATCAAGACCTCTGAAGTGTCCTGAATATTTTGAGGTCCTGTACGTTTGGAGGTTAGCCTCCATGTTTTGGACTAGTTTGTCCAGCATATGCCACAGATGCTCAGTCGGATTGAGATCTGGGAAATTTGAATGCCAATCAACATCTTTGGTCTCTTTCTTCTTTTTGTTTCTGCACAGTTTCTGCAGAATGGCAGAGCACATAAACCTGCTCAAAGAAGCTACTGCTTTTATGAAATCATGAAGTTCTGAAATAATGTTCATGTGGGTGACATCCACAAGAATGCCTGAACTCAAGATTTATTGAAAGCCACCTTGGCTTTCAATAATGCATCCCTATACCATTGCTTGCTCAGGAAAGTGAACAGCACCTACCTGGTCCTCCACCTGATGTAAAAGAAAATGTGATTCACCAGACCAGGCAGCCTTCATCCATTGCTCTATGGTACAGTTCTGATGCCCACAGGACAGCTGTGGAACCTCTGGTAAAGAACAGGGTTCATCATGGACACTCTGACATGAAAGTGATTCTATGTCAAAGTGAAACCACAGCACAGCACACAGTGAACCACAAAGAAATGCTTCTCTGTAGTTAACCCACAGACACCATACAGCAGGGAGAACCAAACACAGTGCCCAGGGAGCAGTGATGGGGACGGTTCCTTGCTCAAATGGCAGGAAAGCCTACTGGCCTGGGACTCAAACCCATGATCTTTCATTAATGGGAGCAAGTGTTCAAAGACTTTCCTATGAAAGCAAGCATGAACTTTTTGGGGGGGATTTGGGCTACAGCTTCTCTGGGATTGGACCAGATGGGCTCGCCTACAGTCCCCCAATTATCCTCCCCTGGACCCCTTTTGGATGGTACTAACTACTGCATACCGGCAACACAAGATCTGCTGTGTTTGAGAGGCTCTGACCCATCACAGCTTGTCAATGTCTCTCAGATCCTAGTATCTGCCCAGTAAACGCATCAACTTCAAATACTGAGTATCTAATAAACCCCACCGTTTGTACCACTGTATAAAATAGCAAGATAATTAAGCCAATTCACTTCACATGTCAATGGCTTTAATGTGGCTGGTTGGTCTGTTCAACCAAATATTTAGGCCTGTGAGATCAAACATTCATTGAAATACATTTTTAAACACTATTATTTATCATTTAAGCAACCCTGACCAATATTCAAACAAACATACAAATAAATAAATATTGTATATTGTGTTTACCATTTAATAGATTAAAGTCCTCTGTCCTGTGATGGACTGGTGACCTGTCCAGGGTGTTTCCCCGCCTTTTGCCCTGTGTGAGCTGGGATAGGCTCCAGCAACCTGCTACCCTAATTAGGACAAGCGGCTATGAAAATGAGTGAGTGAGAGAGAGGTTAAAGTCCCAGCAGTTTGCCTGTTTGCTTGAATGCTTGCTTGATGTGAGAATCAAATATTAATAAT
>CM029369.1:4871432-5003932 GCA_017165825.1 Hepsetus odoe
TATATATATATATATATATATATATATATATATATATATATATATAAACCAAGTGTATATAAATATACTGGATATACACGTTATGTTAAAATATACATAAATATTAAATACAACAGCATTGAGAATATACTAAATATTCAAATGTATGTAAGTGTTGCTATTGATACAGTTCCCCTTATGGGAATAAACCTTCAGTCATGCTAATGGCCTGATGGGTTACACATGCTTGAAGCGCAGTCAGTAAATATTGCTTTGTGAACTGAGCTGTGAGGGTGTTTTAATATCCAGCAGAGGGGGCTGTTGCAGCTTGTGAGAGATGGGAAGGTGTGCTGGTCATTATGAAGCCTTTCTGAATCAGCCATCACTTCAAAAACATTCCCATGATGTCATGTGTGAGTCATTCAGGTTACAGTGAGTCAGTCTGGGCTCAAATTGAGAAGATATTTAAAACAGAAATATCTTTTCTAGTACAAAAGTACAACAGCTGGCACCCTGTGGTTCCTGTGTAATTAAAACTCCTGCGTTTATTCACCCTTCACAAAAAGTCAAAGAGATAAAGTTTCCACAGATAACAACATTTTGTACAGGTTCAGTAGCTGCTGCCAGAAAGTACCCTTTAAAAAATGGTTCTCATCAAAGGAGATGACATGGAGGAACCATTTTAGTTCCACAAAATGCCCTCTTTTGCAAATGAGACGTAGGAGGAGGAAGAACCTTTATGATGAATTAAGAACCTCTGTGTCATATAAAGGATCAATAAATCAATCAATCAATTAATCAATCAAGCAGTCAATCAATCAATCTCTCTCTCATACACATACACACAGAAAACAAGGTTGGCATTCGAAACGCTCCATGTTCTCTCATGTCTTTCTAACACCTCCTCTAGTTTCACTCACTCACTCTTTTTCATAGCCGCTTGCAGTCTATGAGTAGGGTGGTGGGGGGGGGGGGGGGGGGTGCCTATCCCAGCTCTCACAGGGCAAAAGGTGAGGAAACACCCTGGACAGGTCACCACAGGGTCCATCACAGGGGTCTTTAGTTTCAATGAGCCTAAAACCAGCCCAATCCCTGCGATAGGCTGGTGACCTGTCCAGGGTGTGTCCCCCGTCCTTCGCCCTGTGTTAGCTGGGATGGACTCCAGCACGCCCCGCCCCCCCGGGAACCTAATTAGGACAAGCAGCCCAGAAAATGACTGACTGACTGACTAAAACCAGCCCATTCTTATGTAGAGATGTATTCGTGTGTAGTGATGTGGAGAAAGGACATTTCA
Organism: Hepsetus odoe; assembly: GCA_017165825.1. Taxonomy (NCBI): domain Eukaryota; kingdom Metazoa; phylum Chordata; class Actinopteri; order Characiformes; family Hepsetidae; genus Hepsetus; species Hepsetus odoe. Next base: position 4,872,706 of record CM029369.1, read on the forward strand.
ATATCTTGACACTTTTGTACTTTGCAGACCCTCATTGTGTCGTTATCTTATTTTTTCCTCCCCAGTAACAGACCCAGAAATTTTCCTTTCAGTCCAATATTACTTTTTAAGTCTTCTTGAGTTCGCAAACATGGGAACCCAAAAACCAATAAGAACAGACATTGAAAAATATGAGAAACTCTCAATTTTTATTAAACAAAATTGACTTTAGTGGAGTGAAATTACTTCATATAATCTGCCATTACAAGGATCTCACTCCTCCTCATGTGGATCCATGTGAGCGAACAAAAGCAATAGGAAAAGCACTTTTTTTTATCAGTTTTTTCTTTTTCAGCATCACATTCAAGTCACATTGATATAATGATGAATATTCAATCTGATGTTTAAAGAAAATGCTTATTTGCAATTTTTCTGAATTATTGAAAAGGGGCTAGTAAGATTATAAACTGGTATCCCTCCATCCATCCATCCATCCCTAATCACTGCCACTTCTTCTTACTAGTGCTCCTGTGTCACACCATTCTGTCTAGGTGTTTGATGTTAACATTGCTAAACACTGCAGCAAAGACAACCACACACTCCTGGAGAGAGAGAAGGATCAGATAGGATCTCTTAGATCACTGCTCATCAGTGACTAAGGCATCAGTAAGGATCAAACTCAGAATATCCAGGAATCAAACGCATCTTTAATCTCAACTAAATATGAAAATTCAGCTCAGTTGCTTGAGACATCTCAGGTTAACAAATTAATATAATGGTATTAATGGTATGTAATGGCCATTAATGGTAATGAACTATTCTTAAGTGGTTGCAACGGTGGCCTAGTGTTAAGGGACTAGGCCTCAGGATCAGAAGGTTGTGGGTTTGAGTCCTGGACCAGTACGTTGCCCTGAGGAGCCCTTGATCAAGGTTCTGTCCCCATCACTTCTCCCTGGGCACTGAATATGGCTTCCCCCTGCTGCACAGTGTGTCTGGGATAAATACAAAAGAGTTATGCTGTGTTGGACACTTTTGCTTTTAGTTGCTCCACCTGCAAAAACTAGCTGCATTCTCCTAATGACGCAAGATGTAGTTAGCTTGTTAGCAGCCTAAATAGTTAAGAAGCACCAGTGGTTCCCCATGCTGATAATGGAATGATACTGGAGCAGGGAGTATAGTCAAATGTACAGGACATTCTTTAGTTTTAATAAAACATTTTATTAACAAATACAGTCTATTGCAGGGTTCACCAACATGGTGCCCTTGGGAACCAGGATGCCCCCCAGGCAGATCTCACCAGTGAGCAGTGTCTAAAATTAAATTTTTTCCTGTTGCTATTCTTCTTTAATCACATTTGCATTTATATAGATTTGAAAATGACAATATCTAAAAAAAAAAGCATTTAAAACATGTTTATTATACATAAAGTTTAGAGAAGTTTAGGTGACTGGCAGCCCTTTGTATTGTTCAGTACCCATGCAGTAGCTCTTAGTTTCAAAACGGTTGGTGATTTCTGCTCTATCACAATATCGGGGTGTTGTGGGCTGGAAATCAATGCATAGCCGAGAATCGTGAACTGAACTTTATTCAACATAACTACATACAGAACTCAGGAAACACTAGTCTGCAAGAAACCACGCGATTGAGAAGTACACCTCAATGACCGACGCTCTGCTCTGACTCACTGGACCCTTTTAACCCTTATCCAGTGAAACACACCTGACACCCTTGATGGGACGGCAGTTGTGTTTTGTCAGAGCAGAGCGCAGCTTACTGTGACACCTTTGCCCTTTCTATATATGATGATTATTTCTAGCAACAGTAACTGCTGTTTCTTCTGTCTGAATTCATGTTTGGAAACTACAGTAAACTGCAACTGTTACAGGGAAACTCAGATTGTCCAGAAGAGGTTGACGTGGGGTTGAGAAAAACTTTGGTAAATGAGATCATAGCTCACACCCCTGCTTAGTACTTGCACACTAAAACTAGCACACCTACTTATATTAATGCCCATACTTATTCAATAATTATTAAGTGACCTAATTATTAAATGACAGATCCAAAATATTGCACTCTTCAGTTTATGAGCAGATAATACATCATGGCTGATGCTGCTTCTTTAACATCTTTAACAAAGCAAACCCTAATCCTGGACATCATGCTGACCTTTACACTGTTAATGAACAGAATTTCACTGCACACCTTAATAACGATCAGAGCATTTGCAGAAATATAATCGATCAAATAAACTGTGTGTGTATATTCATATCTTTTATGTTTCTGGTCAATTTTCATGTAGAATATGCAGCAGGCAGACACTTATACATACAGTACTCCATGATTCCATGTCTTAGTGACCTTTCAGTGCTTTTCTGTGAAAACCTCTGTATTATTCAAGAAGTCAAGTTGATAGCAAAAGAAACAACCTTGACTTATGCAAATCTACCCAATAAGATTTTTTTCCAATAGAATTTACTTCATGCAAATGCAAGTCTCACCTTGTTCAATACTATAAACCTTTATTACCTTCAATGATTACTTTGAGGAAAGAAAACAAAGGGATCATACATTGGAAATCTCAGAAAGTCTGTATTCTCAAAGTATACCTTAATTTGACAGATTTAAATCCAAATCTTTAAGAGCATGACTTTTGAGAGAGCTTTGTCAATATACCTCTGTTGGATTAGATTCATATTAATCCAGCCAGTAGGGATGCACAAGCCAGTGTATTTCTCCATGCCAGTCCCAAGCCCGGATAAATGGGGATGGTTACATCATGAAGGGCATCTGGAGTTAAACTTTAGCCAAATCAAATACAGTGCTGTGCAAACGTTTTAGGCAGGTGTGAAAAAAGGCTGTAAACAAAGAATGCTTTCAGAAATATAAATAATGATTGCTTTTTTTTAAATCAATTTACAAAATGCAAAGTGAGCGAACAAAAGAAAAATCTAAATCAGATCAATATTTGATGTTTCTACCTTTTGCCTTCAAACCAGCATCAGTTCTTCTGGCCCCACAGAGCCCTGATCTCCACATCATCCAGTGTGTCTGGATCACATGAAGAGACAGAAGGATGTGAGGAAGCTACATCCACAGAAGATCTGTGGTTGGTTCTCCAAGATGTTTGACCTACCAGCTGAGTTCCTTGAAAAACCGTGTGCAAGTGTACCTAGAAGAATTGATGCTGAAGGCAAAGGGTGGTCACACCAAATATTGATTTGATTTAGATTTCTCTTTAGTTCATTCACTGCGTTTTGTTGACTGATGAAAATAAATGATGAACACTTCCATTTCTGAAAGCGTTCTTTGTTTACAGCATTTTTTCCACACCTGCCTAAAACCTTTGCACAGTGCTGTATACGGACAACGAAATAGACTTCCATACTGCATCGGTCGAGGCCCGGATTAACAATGACCACCAACACTGTTAGCCTACAGGGTGCTGGTGGAAATTGGGATACTGTTGACAAAAGGAGAAGAAGAAGAGGAGGAAGGCATGTCTGGAGGCAGGAGGAGAGAAAGAAGTGGAGGAGAGTGGAAGGGAGGGTAGGAATTTTGAATGTTGGCAGCATGACTTTTTTGTAAATTATTTTACCAATGGTGGGTTTACAAACGATGGAAACTGAAGCAAAAAGTCAGCTGGGTGGAATTCAGGCAGGAGTCAACACGGGCACTGGGAGGGGTTGAAGCACTACCGGATTGCTTGGAAACTACTGGAGAAATGATAAGACAGACAGCTAGAAAGGTACTTGAAAGTGAAAGTGACAACCCTTGTCATTGCGAGGTCACAGCACTGCAAGCCATGAACCACAATGAAATTGGACCTCTGCTTATAACCCATGCACACAAACACCGTGCAGCAGTAGGCAGCTATTGAAAGCGCCTGGGGAGCAGTGACGGGGACGGTACCTTGCTCAGGGGTACCTCAGGGCAACCTACTTGTGAGGGAATCGAACCCACAATCTTTCAATGCAGGGCCAACTCCCTCACCACTAGGCCACCGCTGCCCCATGTTGGTGTGACATCTAGAAAGAAGAAGGAGGAAAAAAAAACCTGGTCGTGGAACCCAGAATTCCTGGAGTGTATACAGAAGGGGAGGCAATTAAAGAAGAAGTGGGACAGTCAGAAAGATGAAGAAAGTAGACAGGAGTACAAGGAGATGAAGTGGAGGGCGAAGAAATCAGTGGTGAAGACCAAAGAAAAGGTGTTTGGTGAATTGCATCAGAGGTTGGACAGTAAGGAGGGAGAGAAAGACCTTTACCGATTGGCTAGACAGAGAGAGAGATCTGGGAAAGAAGTGCAGCAGGTCAGGACGATTAAAGATAGAAATGGAAACGTACTCAGGTGAACAGAGCGTGTTGAGCAGATGGAAGGAATACTTTGAGGGGCTGATGAATGAAGAAAATGAGAGAGAGAGAAGATTAAATGGTGTGAGGATAGTAAACCAGGAAGTGCAGCTGATAAGCAAAATGGAAGTAAGGACAGCGTTGAAGAAGATGAAGAATTGAAAGGCTGTTGGTCCGGGTGACATACCCGTGGAAGCATGGAGGTGTTTAGGGGAGATGGCAATAAAGTTTCTGAAAAAATTGTTTAACACAATCCTAGAGAGTGAGAGGAGCCTGAGGAGTGGATATATTTGTGAATATAATTTCTGCTTTGCCAACATTTACTCAGCAAGATCAGAAAACTCTGAAGCTGAATGTTCTGTGTATTTAACATTTTCTGTTAATTCATCCTCACTTAATCAGTTAATAAAATTCAAACATTATAGAAATGATCAAATACATTTAATAAATATAAATTTATATGATTGGAGGATGTTATGTCAGCACTCTACATGAAAGCAAGAGTGTGTGAAGGCTTTAGGAATATTAAAATAAGCTTGCTGTTATTGTGTACTATATCTGCTGGGACATACTGCTGGGTTATCTCTGAGTTTGGACCTGGAAATGGCTCATGTTACGTCACACATGGCGTCAGACTTAACAACAGGGTTGCTCAGCATTACTGTACACCATTAAAATGTCATTTTTCGAAAGACAATGGGTCTCCATAGAACTGTCAACCCCTGAATGCATGAGTTGCTATAGAGCAGTTAAATTGTTCCAGAAATGCTCTGAGAATCATTGCAGCAGCTGGTTGTGACTGAGGGTGGTTAAGGGTGCTTTGAGAACATGGTTCTGAATCGCAGTGATTTTGTCTTTGGCCTCGTGACCCTGACTGGACCCTTTATGAGAGATCAAGTCAAGTCGAGTAGGTTCAGTGGTTCCTCGGGGACCATGGTGCAGCACAAACAACAAAATAAAATAGCATGAACAATACTATACGCAATACAAAACAAAACGAGAGACAGTTTTGGATCGAAAATCCAATCGTAAAAAGTTTAAATAAAACAATGGTGATCTATTTATAATTTTATAAATAATCTGCTTGTCTATCCGCTGTGACACTGAGGAATCAGAAATAATAAAGTGTAAATACAGCTTTATAATGTTAATACAGCATTATTGGGCAGCAGTGGCTTAGATTTAAGGTGACAAGTTTGTGGGTTTGAGTCCAAGACCAGTAGGTTACCCTGAGGTGCCCTTGAGTAAGGTAGCGCCTCCATCACTGCTCCCTGGGTGCAGGATCTATTGTTTCCTCCCTCTGCACAGTGTGCGGGTTAAATGCAGAGGATGGATATTGTTGTGGTTCATAGTGTGCTGTTTTTCACAATGACTGATAGTCACTTCCACCGTGTGAAAAGAGTAATCCAGTGTAAATAAAGAATCACAGTGTAAATACTGCATTAGTATCAGGTGATTAAAAAGTGTAAAAGACTGAGGTCAGAAGTGACAGCGCGAAAAATTGGGCAAAAATGGCAACAGATGCCATCATTCTAACCACCATTCTGGGCTTGACCGTGGCACTGTGATTCGATGTGCTAAACTCTTATGAGAAGTTGTCTAACATTAGTCAAGCTTTAGGCAGAAAATATTAGATGCGTCTTGAAGGTTCTTGAACTGCCCTCAACACCCCCTTCCTCCCGTCCCCGAGGGCAAACTCTACGGCAGCCGGAATTTTCAACATGCCATCAGACGCATCAACTATGGTCACATTTCATCAATCAAGGACAATCGGCCATTTAGGAAACGAGGTCTTTTCATTAAGAACGCACACACACACACACACCCAGACTGACAGGTACTTTGGGAGAAGGGGACATGTTGTCTCCACAAGTTGCAGTCCTGCTGGTCCCCCCAATACACCCCCATCAAACACGCATCTGTCACGGTAATGACAACAATGATGATTGAATCTATTTGTAATTATGGATATGTAATGCTTGTCTACCTGCTGCGACACGGATGAATCGGAAATGCTTGAAGGAGCAGCGAGAGCGGAGACGTGCTTCGCCTTGTCATTGCTAGATAAAGGCCTCCTTATACACAATAAAAAGCCTTAATTGGAGCAAAACGACGGAGACACGTTGCTGCCGTCCGCGCTTGATGTGATCTCTTTCGAGCCTCGCCGGGCGCTCCAGTGAGTTTGCTCATTTAGAGCGCAGGGACAAAGGCAGGGTTCAGGAAGCTTGTTTTTCTCATTGACTCAAGGCACCAACCCTGAACTAAAGATAAATAAATAGCAATTTATTATTTCATATTTAACAATATTAGTGCGGACCAGCAAGCATTGTACAAGACCAAACTGCTGCCCTCACACTGTAAATTTATCAAAAGGCCTGCAGGAGACAGAGGCTCAGGCTCTGTTTAAAATTCCCAACCGCTTATAAAATCTCTGCTCCCTGTAAAGCAGTTTAGTTTTGCTGATGCGTTTCCGAATCATCGCAGAACCAAAGAGAACTCGTCTCCTTTCCACCGTGTTTAATTGTGACTTTCCCTGATTCAGACGAGCTCTTACTTCACTCGTCTTCCTTCAGTTCAACAACAAACATGCTTCCCATCCACTCCCTCTGCTGCACAGATTCCACATTCCCCTGATCATTCATTCATTCATTCATTCATTCATTAACTTCCTTTCCTTCTTCTCTTCAATGAGTAATTCCATCCTTTTTACTGTGGCTAGACAGAGAGACAGAGTTGGGAAAGAAGACATGGAAACGTACTCACAGGTGAACAGAGCGTGTTGAGCAGATGAAAGGAGTACTTTGAGGGGCTGATGAATGAAGAAAATGAGAGAGAGAGAAGACTGGATGATGTGAGGATAGTAAACCAGGAAGTGCAGCAAATAAGCAAGATGGAGGTACGGGCAGCAATGAAGAGAATGAAGAATGGAAAAGCTGTTGGACCAGAGAAGAGGGGAATGAAAGTGAGTAGGTCAAAGACAGACCGCATGAGTGTGAATGAAAGGGAGGAAAGTGGAGTGGTTAGGATGCAGGGAGCAGAGGTGACAAAGCTGGAGGAGTTTAAATACTTGGGATCAACATTTCAGAGTAACGGTGAGTGTGGAAGAGAGGTGAAGAAGAGAGTGCAGGCAGGTTGGAATGGGTGGAGAAGAGTGGCTGGAGTGATTTGAGTGATTTGAGACTGATGCATACCAGCTAGAGTAAAAGGGAAGGTTTACAGGACAGTAGTGAGACCAGCTATGTTGTATGGGTTGGAGACAGTGGCACTGACAAAAAGACAGGAGATGGAACTGGAGGTGTCAGAGTTAAAGATGCTGAGATTTCCTTTGGGTGTGACGAGGATGGACAGGATTAGAAATGAGTATATTAGAGGGACAGCTCAGTTTTGGAGACAAGGTTAGAGAAGCAAGGTTCCGCTGGTTTGGACATGTCTAGAGGAGAGACGAGGATTATATCAGGAGGAGGATGTTGAAGATGGAGCTGCCAGGAAAGAGGAAAAGAGGAAGACCAAAGAGGAGGTTAATGGACGTGGTGAGAGAGGACATGCAGGTGGTCGGTTTGAAGGAGGAAGATGCAGAGGATCGGAAGAAATGGAGTTGGTTGATCGGCTGTGGCGACCCCTAAACGGGAGCAGTGGAAAGGAAAGGAAGAAGAAGATTATTTAATTTACTAACTCATCCTCCTGCTTCTTTTAATTCCTTCTGTAATTCCCTCCATACCTTTCGTTGTTTATTTAATCTGTACCTTCCTTCATTCATTCATTCATCAACTGTATTCCCTTCTTCCCTTCATTCATTTATACGGTCACTTTCTCTTTATCAATTAATTTAACCCCTTCACTCATTAACGTCCAGTCCTTCTTCCTTCCAAGAATGAATTCCCGCCTTTAATAAATTCATTCATTCATCCCATGTATTCACTCACTCCCCCTTCTCTTAATGAATATATTTTTATTCCCTCCTTACCATTCATCATTCATTCATTCCCTTCTTACTCTCATTTAGTCCTTTCATCATTCATTCATCCCCTTCTTACTCTTCTTCATCGCTTCCTTCATTCATTCATTACCTTCTTACATTCTTTCATTCATTCCTTGACTCATTCATCCATACATCCAACCATTCCCTTCCTTCCCACCAGTTCTATCCTCTCATTAATTTCTATGAATTAACTCATTCATAGTTTATTTAATCCTTAATTTGTTCACATATTCATTAGTTCATGAAGTCATTCAGATCTTCTCTTTATTCATTAATTCCCCTCGTTAATTCCCTTCATTCATTTAATCGTTCTCTTCTTTATCATCACTTTCTGTAGTTCATTCCTTTCTTTCAAGAATTTCATTTATTCATTCATTCATTCGTTCATTCAGTTTCTGACCACAGGGCTGCTCTCAGCTGAATGGTTTGGGAAGCTGGATCACTGGCAGAGACAGAAACCCATCTGCTTGTACACACGACACGCGACATGCCAGCGTTACTGTCGTGCTGAAAATGGACAGCAGTGGTCCTGTGATTAAAACCTGACCCGTGATAAAAGGGGTAGAACAGGGTGCATTAAATTGTGCAGTAACAGATGGGCTTCAGGGTGTAACTGTGTGTCTGTATAATGGAGGTCAGTTGGCAAGTGGAGCTAATGAAGTGGACTGTAAGCACAGAGTAGGTGTTTAGAATGAAGAGGTCCTCAGTGTTCAGGGTCAAAGGTCGGGAATATTGATTTCAGAGTAACTCACACAATAATACACTGGAATATGGACAAGTTCCTGTTTGACAAGCATTCTTCCTCTCTTAAAAACACACTCTCTCTCACACACTCACACACACACACACACACACACACACACACACACACACACACACACACACTCACACAGAGTCTCTACATTCAAAACTGTTGCCGTGAGCGATGCATTAAAACACACACAAATAACATTAACCCCTTTTTCAATCAGCAAATTTATTGGCCGCAGTATTTGCTGCCTGTGAGTTGCCCTGGGCTGATTAATGGCTTCTGGAGAAGCACTGATGTGAGAGAGGAGAAAGAGGACGTGTTGGTTAAAGAGTACGCATCTAGACTGGCAGACCTCAGTGGGGAAGGAACCCTGTGGAGACATTAAAGACCCGGTTAGGGATCACAGACCTGGAAACTTTACAGTAAGAAGCACTGAATGCATGTATAATCCTCAACGGAGGGCTTTCAGAGCTGCTTCTCCTTCTTATTCTTTCTGCTGCTCCTGTTTAGGGGTCGCCACAGTGCATCATCAGCTTCCATTTCATACGGTTTTCTGCATCTTCCTCATTCACCTCCCACCATCTCTCACCACATCCATAAACCTCCTCTTTTTCCTTCCTCTTCTCCTCGTCTTCTCCTGATATTTTCCTCCTCTCTCTTCTGTACATGTACAAACCAGCACAGTCTCACCTCTCTGAGCAAACTATCAATCTGTCTCTCTAATAAATTTATCCCTTATCCTGTCCGTCCTCATCACTCACGGCGCAAACCTCAGCATCTTTAACTCTGACACCTCCGGCTCGGCCACTGGTCTCATTGTCTGCCAACTAAAGGGCAGCGGTGGCCTAGTGGTTAGGGCGTTAGCCACATGATTGGAGGATCGGGGGTTCAAACCCCTTCCCAATAGGTTGCCCTGAGGTACCCTTGAGCAAGGTACCGTCCCCGTCACTGCTCCCCGGGCGCTTTCAATAGCTGCCCACTGCTGCACGGTGTTTGTGTGCATGGGTTAAAAGCAGAGGTCCAATTTCGTTGTGGTTCATGGTGTGCAGTGCTGTGACTTCGCAATGACAAGGGTTGTCACTTTCTTTCTTTAAATCCAGGAAGTGATTAATTTTCAACTGCTCCAACAATCCCACAGGATTGTCACAGGATTGTTTACAGGTGAGCCAAAGTTGCTACAGTTCAGTCAAAGACTAGACAGAAACATTTTCAAATTTGTTATTTAACTAACACCTCGGATTGTGTTTAATATGACAAGACAGAAAAAGGTTCTATTTGATTTCCACTTGACTTTAACACATATACACTCCTCTAATTATAGATGCCAGACCAGACCCCAGACTAATTAACAGACTTGTTCACTGTCAGCGTTTGTGAAAAAGCCATATTATTATTATTATTTATTTTTTTTGCTTCACTTCATTTCCTTAAAGTCATTTATTTGTGCTGAATTGCATATAAATTGGCCAGTATTATGTAACTCGGTTTAAATATGCAAATGGAAATTATGAAAGGGGACTCTCGGGATCTCAGATGAATAATTGCGATTCAAAGACATGGAAAACTTTGTATAAGCATACAAAGAAAAAGTCTTCCTCATTAAGCTGGGAGTTACTGATTGGGGCTGCATTCTGTAAAATGGATTCTGGAAGCAGTTGAGCAAAGTTTAACAAAACTAACGAAGTTGTGCGTGCCTAACGTTTGAAATAATTTCAAATTCTTTCACCATTTTCTCCTTCAGGAGTTCGTCATGAATTTTTAAGCACGCTTTACAGATATTTATAGCGCTGTGATGAAATTTGAAAGGAGATGAAGTGTTTAGTCAGTCATTCAGGGCCCCACGGATCCCTAACATGACTTTTGTGCACAGGAACTCTTTCCCCCACTGCTATTGACTAATGACTTATATTACCAAAAAGCAACAAGTGGGTATAAAGTCTGCTCTGTGTTTATAACTTGTCCCAGGCGCTCTCAGTCTGGCTTTTAAGTCTGAAAGCATTTTAAAAAACGCAGTAGAAAAACTGAAGCAAGCACAAACGACGCTGTCATCCACGCTGCTGTGAACTCTCTGTGCTTTTGACAAATGCCAATACTTTCACGGAGGGAAGTAAAAGCCAGCAGAAGTGAAACGTGGGACAGGAAGAAGCATGGCCTTTCCCAGCAGAGCCTGACGACACCATCCCACCTTCAGGCTTCGGCTTCCATTTGGCAGAAGCGGCTCACGCAGCTGGACTTGTCGTCGAAGATTTGTAACTTTGTTTGCGAAGGCATTAAAAGCGGCAGTTATATCTCACGTCCAGACATCAGCCTGTTCATCTCCAAAGCGAAACCTGCACATTTCTTACACAAGACGTGTTAAACGCATTAGGACAGCTGGCACCAGGCCGTACGTCTCTGAGATTGATACGGCTTAGGTAAGATGCTGAATGGAGTAAATACTATAATTTCCAAGGGAGTCAGCAGTGGAGGAGATAAATGAAAATGAATAATAAAAAAAGGAACTTGATTTACAGGACGGCCAGAGTGAGGGTGATTCCATCAAATGCAACACATCATTCACTCCTTTGCCGTCGCAGGTTTTACTCTGAATGCCACGTGTGGAGAGTTTCTGTTTCATTTGAATTTGCACTTTCTCAACCCTAAAGTCAGATTTAGAGAGCGATGAACGAATATGAATGATGAACAAACACATGTATGGCTAAGTTTAAACCATGAGCCACGCTGGGTGCACTGATTTAATCACAGCCAAATGAACGCATTTATATGTTTTAATAATTTATTTTCTAGAGGTGCAGGTCCAGATCCCATGTAGTGAGGAAGAAACCAAGACTCTAAAGGAGAAGCGCCCTAGAGCCACAAGAAATGGGCTCTTGAATCAGTTCAGCTACATTCTGATTCTGAACAAACTGTTGATGTGACTGAAAAACACGGCTCTCTTTTAGTTCTAGCTCGGAACCGACTTCTCGGGATAAAAAAAACACGAATTAGTCATAAATGCACCAAATGGTTTAGAATTTGTTGCTTGAACAAGAATGGAACCTGTTTTCATTCAATGGAACGGAGGTGTAAAGCAGATGGTGGAAGAAAGGTAAAGTTCTCGCTCCCAAATGTTGTTTGAAATGTCTTGCAGGAAAGGACAGATATAAACAAATGAAATGAAGTTGACCGGACCAAACATGAAATATTTGGGGTTTAGACCCTCTGCAATTTACTTTTTACACAGTTTACTTTTTACACACCATTCCCACCTTTTTTGATTTCGAGCCTCATGACAACATCTAGAAAAGTTCTTCTGACCTCCTTACTCATGAAAAGAAGAATCATGAAAAAAGGTGGAATGCTTGCTCACAGTTACACCAGTCAAGGGCTATTCAGTGGCTGGACTTTACAGGAAATGACTTTTTGTTGGGAATCTGCTCACTAAATGGGGTTCTCTGAGCAAGAGAACACCCTCAATGCTCCTTTGAAGATGCTCCTAATTAGCCAGCATTCCTTCACCAGACTGACATGAAGTATTGCATAAGCCTGCAAAGGATTTCGAGTTTTCAGCCATTTTCAAAGCAAAGGAGAATTCTTAGCCATCTTGTATGAAAGCACGTGGGAATTTCCAGATGAAGCCTTTAGACGTTTTTTTGGCTTCGCCATTGTGAGCGCCTCTGTTGAAACTACTCCTCGTTTTGAAGCTCAGCCAACTACCGATTAGAGCAGGCAATTAGGCGGCCTACCCACCTCCATCCGTTTTCAGCACTCTCCAAACTGTGGTCATGTGGTAATCTCGGAGATTGATGAGGTAGAAACTATTCATGTACCAATGGAATATTATTAGGGAGAAAGGGAGCATAGTAGCTGTGTTTCACTGCACTCTCAAAAAGAGGTCCCACCATAGTGAAGTAAAGTGAAGAGAAAGTGACTATTTGTCATTGTGAAACACAACACAGCACACAGCACAGCAAAGTGAACCACAATGAAATGCAATCTCTGTTTCACCCACTCCGTGCAGCAGTGGTCAGCCATGCTCAGCACCCGAGGAGCAGCGATGAGTATGGTACCTTGTGACCTTCTGACCCTGGGACCTAGGTTTACCCTTAACTAAAGAATGGATCCAATGGCAGGGAATAATAGACCTGGTCAAATTCATCAGCGACAAGATTTGCAAACCAACAGCTTGGCCCAAGAAATCTTGGAACAACAGGGTAGCGCTGCACTAACAGGACACTCTAGGAAGGAAATGGTGAGTGCACATTACACACAATCACATGCTTTGCTGACAAATGTGAAATGATATCATTATCACATCAGGAAGCATTGATGGCACGGTGACCACCTCATTAATCTGAATACATAGCATCTAATTTTGATCAGTGATACTGAACTAATACTGCTTTGGAAGAACCAATCATATGAGATGAGATGAGCTAATGCAGGAACTAATCTGACTCTGTCCTTTGAGGATCTACAGGGACACTTACAAAGAACACTAGGCTAGAAGACCACTTAGAGAGATGCTAGAATAATACCACAAAGAGCCACAATAATTTCACCAAAAGACTTTATTTGATGGACCTTTTAGAGACACTTTTAAAGCAAAGCATTTTCATTGTAATCTCTGCCACGTCTGTAGCACATGATGGCTTTAAGAGGAATCGTAGAGGAATTGGTCTTAAATGAAAGTATTTTCATTTCAGTGGCCATAATATCCTTGAGTAAGAGTTAGAATATTCTAAAATTTGACACCAGTTTTTACCCTAAATGGACCCTTAATCTCCTGCTTACTCAGATTTTATTTTCCCCCCGAGATCCTCTAATGACACTGGCGTGGTTTTATGCACCAAAAAACACTACTTTTTTTTCCAAGTGTGTTACATTTAAAATACTTATTCTGTGGCCGACCTGAAAAGACAAATCCACAGGCAGGAAAATGGGGTCAATCCCATGTTATTCCTTTGTGCAATACATTTAAGACAAACAAAGGCAGCTTTGAAATGTTCTTCAAGAAGCCTGTAGAAAAGACTCCCTAAAGATAATACAAGAAAGAGTAATGGTCATGGGAAGAAGGTCATGGGTTTAAGTTCCAGACTAAGAGTTTGCTACCTTTGGTACCTTCCCCAGTACTGCTCTCCGGGCGTTTCATGTTTGGCTGCACACTGCGTTATTGGGTTAAATGTATTGGGGTGCAAGTGCTTTGGCATTTTCACAATGACAGAATAATCACTTTAGCATAAAAAAAAATAGGACGAGTAAAAATTGTGCAGAAAAGATGCAAAAAAAAGAAAAACTGCCGTAATCGCATCACGCTGGGTTGTCTGCAGCATTTAGCAGGGTCCAGTGAGCTTCTGACTAATTTAGCCTCTGGCTAAGAAAGCCATCTCAGTTCCCACTCACTGATGTCACTCTCTTCCGTTTGGTTCAGCAGGTCCCACGGTGAGGCTCGGGGAGGGTCAGGAGGCCGTGCTCCATCCCACTGAGGCTGGCGTTTGGCAGTGATGAGTAAAGATGACACAATGTGGTCTCTGGTAAACACAGTTTAAATGGGTCAGGCTGGTGTTAGCCTGTCTGTCAGACACAGCTGCAGCCATGTATAAGACATGAAGACAAGGACAGAGTGGGCAAGGGAGAAGAGGGATAATAAGGTAAGTGCTGTGAATGGCTGGGATACGTTGAGCTCAGCTCTCTGCAGGGGAACCATAAGGACCGTTGGTTCTGGATGTTGGCCCAGTTTAGCAGAGTTACTGACACATGCACGCTCTAGAGTGTATTTCTGTTTTTGTGGGGCGTTTCCATGTTTTGTAGGAATGACTTTAACTAAATTCAAACACTAATACTTCACCAACTCTAGCCCCGACCTTCAAGGACTGATTCAGGGTCATTTCAAAAGACTGGTATAAAGAAAGCAGACGTAAGGAGGACTGATCTGGGATCAGGTTAGTGCAGATATGATCCTTTTGCCAAAAAATGAAGAAAAATGGCTGTGGGAAGAGTTGAGCAGACTCAAACTGGGAGGTCTGTCTTTTTCACAGTACTGCTAATATACTGTACTCTATAATGTACTGACCATGTCCTGCAGTGCTGCTAATATAACGTAATGTCTAAGTCCTGCAGTACTGCTAATATACTGTACCGTCCGTGTCCTGCAGTACTGTTCATATGTTCATTTCCTGTAGCACTGCTAATGTACTGTACTGTCTAATGTGCTGTCCATATCCTGCAATGTCCATTTCCTGTAGTGCAACTAATATAGAGTACTGTCCGTGTCCTGCAGTACTGCTAAAATGTCCATTTATATGGTATAAGGATACTTTAATATACTTCCATAACAGCCCCCCCTCCCCCAAGTATTTTTGTCTTTGTAGAGTGTTATCATGTCCTTCTGTCTGAAATGTTCATCATGGGATTATTTCAGTCCCAACAAAGAGCTAAATCTGCAAATTTAGTCACTAATACAGAAATAACATCAACACTACAGCATGTCATATGCAAATCTCAGAGGAACTCAAACTCATGTACCTTTCAAAAAGAACATGGATTGTGTCTGAACGCCAAGTCAGGCATATTATCAGAGCTACAGCACAAGCCTGCTATTTCTGAAATGTAACATCACTGTTTCATAAGGGTTCTATATTTAAAGCCAAAATGAATCAGATCTCATAAGACACTTCCTCCTGTACCTTGACTGAATCAGGTAGGCTCTCTGAACCAGCTGAGAGTTTTCTCTAGATGGTGGCTGGGAGTGGTAGGAGGTGGAGATGAAACATTATAGTTTAATATCCCTTCTCCCTCTGCTTTTCATGCATGGTGAGACATTCTCAAAATGTTGAGAAAACTGCAATGCATTTTGATGGAAGATTTTGGGAAAAAGATTTTCTCCTTTTACAGGACGTGATGAATTATTCTTATGATGAGTCGTGACATGAACTCACATGATAAAAACAAGGTTTTGGATTTTTTCATGTTTTCCCCATCTCACTCCCATATGCTCCTGTTTTTTGAGATTTAGGATCCGGCGCCATGTGCTCTTTTTTGGTTCTAGACTCGCCTCACTGTTAGTATATTCACCTGCGTCCCATTAGTTTAATAATCCTGTGTTTCTGTCACGTTTGATCTGGATTACGCAACTGTTTCAACCAATAAACATATCCTCTGACATATGTTGCCATGTCCTCTAGATTTTTCTTACCTTCCTGTATTTATTTATTAGTCTAGCTTCTGGATTGTGTTATATTTTAAATAAAGTTCAGGGCTGTTTACTCCCACCATATATCCTGCCTTCATTTACCTCTTTTCAGATACATTTTGTATCTCCATTCATAATTGTGTTTCAATTATGCAGCAGTGGCCTAGTGGTTAGGGACTAAGCCCAAAGATCAGAAGGTCATGGGTTCGACCATGACCAGTAGGTTGAGCAAGGTACCGTCCCCGCCACTGCCCTGGGCACTTTCAATAGTTGCCCCCTGCTGTATGTGTGGGTTAAATGCAGAGGGGTAATTTCGCTGTGGTTCACTGTGTGTTGTGCTGTGTTTCACTATGACAGGAATAGTCACTTTCACTTGCATATACAGTTTGAGATCAATATGAGCGAGTACATGTGTTTAAGTACAGTCTGTGACAATAAATAAACGTTATAAAGGACCTTGATAGACTCTGTGAGGACAAACTCATTAGACTTATTATTAATACTCTATTTATATATTATTTTTATTATTATTAGCTCAATTCATATAGTGTTTTTCCCAACCCTAAGGTCTCTTTATAAAGTAAATCTACAATTAAGATTAAAAAAGAGGCAAAAGTGCAGTCTGAGTACATCGAAGACTCTTTGTATTCAGCCTCTGTTGTGGAGTTTAGTTAGTCTCAGGGTTGCATGAGTTAGGTGTCTGATGAGAGAGGGCACTGAGTGGCCAGGAGACCCTTTGGCCTTCAGTTGGTCACTTATTCTGCATTACAATGAGCCGCTGCACTGCTGCATGGGGATATGCAAATCCATCATTAAGTCGCTCTGAACATGATGAGCGAATTCTCCACTATCAGTATGACTGACAGTGTTGAATTAGCAAGATACCAATAAAAATCCTCAAAATTGCTTAGAAAAGGGACCAGTCTATCATTATATAGATCAGTGAGCATATGTGAAAGTTAAGATGGAAAAAAAGCTGCTCATAATAGTCTACAAAGGTCAGATCCAAGAGATCAACTTAAATATTTTAACCTTTTACAAATCACCATCATATCTATGCAGCTCAGCTTGAATGGATGGAGTGGTAATTTGCCATCAAATAGGAAAAAAAAAGGCTTTCAGATTTCCAGAACAGTAACAAGCAGAGAGTCATTTAAAACCCACTGTAAAGACCCAGGGCCTTTGATTCGACTCAGTTCACCTTTTTAACTGGCTTTTTACAAACCTTTCATCATCTCTGTACCTTTCAGAGGAACACAATGGAGATACGTTCACTTCATCGATTTCATCCTTTAAAATAGCCCCGAAATCTATGCCGTGAATATGATTTGCAGTCTTAGGACTCATTTATGTTCAACTTAAATACATATGGAGGATCATTCTCTCTGAATTACATGTGCAGGTTTTCTAAAAGCTTACAGATTTGGTAGAAATGGAACAGAACCACCTGAATACCTGGGTGCAGAGTAGACAATAGTTCAAATGAGGCATAACAAATACTTTTAAAAGATTTTTGAGGAGAAATCAGAAATCAGAAATCAGAAACGATGGTGCCTAAAACGTTGACTCCATTATTGCCTCTTTCTTAACAGATTAATAATTCTTACAGCCTCCTCCACTGCTTGCCGTAATCTGAAACTATTGATGTTGCCCTCTAGTGGATGTTTGCCTTAACATTGGAGCCAAAATAGAGGATGCATAGAAGTGTCTGATGATGGAATCGTTTGAAATCGACATATTTGCTTTCGTGTGTAAATGGAGCAAAAGTGAAAGTGACTATTTTGTCATTGTGAAACACAGCACAGCACACGATGAAACACAATGAACGCAACCTCTGCATTTAACCCACGCACACCGTGCAACAGGTGGCAGCTACTTAAAGCATCCAGGGAGCAGTGATGAGAATGGTACCTTGCTCAGGGGTACCTCAGGACAACCTACTAGTCTGGAAGTCAAACCTTCCGATTATATATAGGGCAGCGGTGGCTTAGTGTTTGGAGTGTTGGCCACAAAATCAGAAGATTGTGGGTTCAACCCCTTACCAGTAGGTTGCCCTGAGGTACCCTTGAGCAAGGTACCGTTCCCGTCACTGCTCCCTGGGCGCTTTAATAGTAGCCCCCTGCTGCACGGTGTGTTTGTGCATGGGTTCAATGCAGAGAACCAATTTCGTTGTGGTGTGCTGTGCTATGTGCACTCACAATGACAAGAATAGTCACTTTCACTTTTTCTCTTTAATGCTGTTCCTGATGAAGGCTATTGTTTTTGGGACATTATATTGTTTCTGAGTGTGTTGGGCTATTTATGTAGACTTTAGGGGCAGCAGAATTCTTGTGATTGGGGAGTTGGCCCCAAGATCAGAAGGTCGTGGAATCCCACACCAGTAGGTTGAGCAAAGTACCATCCCTATCACTGCTCCCCAGACGCTTTCAGTAGTTCCCCCTGCTGACATGCGTGTGGGCAAAATGCAGAGGTGTAATCTTGTTGTGGTTCCCTGTGTATTGTGTTGTGTTTCACAATGACAAGAATAGTCACTTTCATATTGTTTTTTTTTCCCCAGTGCCATGCAGCGCACCCAAAACACAGACCCAAAAAAAACAACAATGAAGTTGCATCTCTCCATCTTCTCCATGTCCATATTTTGCTCAATCAGACGGAAGTGACAGAACAGCCTGATTGTGGGGGTAGACCTCATGTTGCAAGTGACCTGCTCGGTTCTATTTACAATAGAAAAATGTTTCCATACTGTGTGGCCTTGTTCTTGATGCCAGTGGTGAGAGGAGAAAAAAAAAAAATAATAATAATAAAAAAGTATATATATATATATAAAAAATGTTGTCAATATCTACATAAACTAGCCCATATCCCATATTTTTTTCAGAATTGTATTTATTTCCCTGATGTCAACTTGCTATAATCATGGTTTTATTTTCCCTCTCTATTACCATGTGTCAATCCCTCCTCTTTGTTGCTGAGCACAACATATACAATTAAGCTCTGCTCTGATTGGCTTCCCTGTTTTGGACCCTTCAAAAAGTAGCCTGAACAAACACTACAGGTTAAACAGCTGCAGACTGAATAAGGGATTGATGACATTCGGGACATGCAGCAACTTTGTACTTGGTGAAATGGAAGGTGCAAGCGATTAAACAGCTATTAAGGAATTAGCACATGATGATAAAAAAGATTCCTTCATGGTCAAAAACAAACCCTGAGTCCTGAAATCTTTCACCGCTGACGTCTCACAGCAAGAAGGTTTTGGGTTCAATTCCCAGCCAAGACTTTGGCCAACCTGGGCTTGATCTATGGAGCCCCAGATTACTAGTGTCTAAGCTTGGGACCAGAAACTTAAACAGGGTTAACTGTTATGACTACAGAAGCCTGGTTGACGGTTTTCTGCCGAATAAATCACCTCCCAATCAGATGATTCTATACATTTATGTAAACAGAAACAGAATGAATATTAATGACTGTTGGAAACATTTTCTATTCCTGTTTGCTCCCTGCGGCTCTGATACCTCTTACAGCCACAGCCCGGTGAAGTTCAGCATGCAAAAGAAAGGGATGGGATGAAATCGACTTGACGTTGGGAAACTGTGAAGGCTGTGTGTGGCCTGACAGATAAACAGCAGGGGCTGTGTGTTCACTCAGTGAAATGTGAATAAATTGCACGAAGGGTGGGTGGGAGGAAAGAAGGGAGACGTCAGGCACCAGATTCGTATTCAAAATCAGCCAGCCATCGTTCAGAAAAAGAAAGTGATTGCAAAAAGATTTTCTGCCTCCCACCCTCATCAGCTGGTTTCCTGAGCCATATATCAAAGACACCACCTCAAGCGTCGCATTCTCTCCAGAACTAGTCACTGAGGTGCTGTGTCTGAAAACTATAGCTCGTTTAGAAAAATCTGTACAATACATATTTAGATTATAAGCATCCCAGTTTTAACAGTTTGACCGAAATATAACATTACATAAACAGTAGGTGATAACTTCATATATCTTTTTGTTCTTTCACTTGTTTGCCACAACAGATCATACATTTCCATTTCTTCCTGTCCTCTGTCCTTTGTCCTGCCTGTCTTCCACACTAATCACCTGCATGTCGTCCCTCACTACATCTATAAACCTCATCGTTGTCCTTCCTCTTCTCTTCTAGCCTCACAGCTCCATCCTCAACTTCCTTCCCCTGATATATTCCTCGTCTCTCCTCTGTACACGTCCAAACCAACGTAATCTCGCTTCCCTGACTTTGTTTTCAAATCGTCCAACCTAAGCTGTCCCTCTTGTTCCTAATCCTGTCTATCCTTGTCACTCCCAATGCAAATCACAGCATATTTAACATCTCCGGCTCCAAATAAAGTAAAAAATAACTCTCAATACCTCTCCTTAGCAACTGAGGATGACCATGACAGCAATAAAGAGTCACTTTTTCTTTTAAAGAAAGCTGTCAGCCAGTCTGAAAATGCAGTCAGGGTCCTTAAGAGACTGTAGCACAACATTTTACCACTTTAGTTCAGCTAGCAGTCAGTTTTGGTTCTTAAGGATGAGTTGAAGAATACATCAAGTGCTCAGAGAACGATAACTTTATAAGTCAAGCCATAAGCTGGAAAAGGTAATTGCTATTGTCATACAAATGGAGTCTGTCATACAAATGTGCAAACAGTGCACAAGACTCAGAACAGCTCATTTTTTTCATTTATTCCTGTCAATAGGCCAAAGATAAGACAGTTTGACAGGCATCAAAAGTATTTTTGCAACAACAAGTTGATTCCATTGCTAAATATAAAAAAAGGAGGGTGACTCAACACTTTTGTACAGCACTGTGCATACTCATGAAAAGGATTACAGGCAGTTGTTTCGTACAGTTGACCATTAAGTGCCTTTGCATGAGGAGAGCCAGGATCTGACCACATTCATTAGACATGATGGTTTGTTTCATTTCTGCCATTTCCCATTTGGGCTGACCTCTGCCCCTTCTGCATTTCAGAAGCTAATGGCAAATATCCTGCAGGGTCTGGGTTGGGATGGATCAATTAAGCTGTTAAGGAGTGTGAAACACCCTTTCATACACAATAAACAAAAAAAGTCACAAACTAAATTAGCTAAAAATCCTACAGCAAACCCATTGGACTAATTAAACGATGGGCAGATATGGAAAGCATGTCAATTAGCTGCAAGTTTTATCAAGTTTAATCTTTCTCCTTGGAGAATACGGATAGTCCTTATGTGTTTTTTGTGCAGTGAATGTGGCTCATGTTCAGTTTAGTGATGCTGCCAGTCGAAACAGAAAACTGGAAGATGCATAAGAATGGAAAAAAGTATGGACTAACCCACAGTACTAGACTAGAATTACATAACAACCCAAGACTGTTGTCTGATGATTTAGGAA
Source organism: Hepsetus odoe (assembly GCA_017165825.1). Classification (NCBI taxonomy): domain Eukaryota; kingdom Metazoa; phylum Chordata; class Actinopteri; order Characiformes; family Hepsetidae; genus Hepsetus; species Hepsetus odoe. Next base: position 4,894,315 of record CM029369.1, read on the forward strand.
TGAAGTTAGCCAGATGATAACTGATGCCGTATAACCTTCCGTTAGTCTCGTAGCTCCTCTGCAAAGCTAAAGCATTACGTTTGGGCAATGATTTCCATCAAACTATCGTTTTTAACCCCGCGTGTGTGACGAGGAGCGTGGCAGTGCATCATGGAGATCAGACTCTATACATCAGGGGAGAGCAAGCTGTCAGAGCGTGAATGGGTTATGTCATGAATGAATAAGTACCACAAATGCAGACGTTGGGAGGAGAGTTTCATTCCGCTAAACCTTTTCATCTTCCCTGATCCGGGGCTTAAGGGCAGAGAATAAACTGAACGTTTCCCCTCAACATGGCTTCGCATGGGATGGCGGTATGTTGATGGGATTTCTTCACTCTGGCTTTTTGGTGGAGTACAGAGGAGGCACACAAAAGGCTTGAGAGAGAAAATGAGCCCATAACGGTGGAATACAAGAACATTTTGAAGTTGACACACCACAATAAAAGAAAGTCATTTTTCCCACCTCAAATGCAGGAGCGTTGGTAAATAATGGACAAGTAAATCTCTTTCTGTTGCTGAAGGGAAATCCATAAATTTTTCAAAACATCTGCATAATTAAATGATAAGGCTGTGCAAAAAGTTATTCAGAGTTGTTTGATGTAAAACATACCCTTCTAGAGAGACCTAGCGAGTCAAAAACGAAAGGTAACAGACATTTGAAGAATGAAGCCCCTCGACAAGGTACACAGAGCTGCAATCTGGCCTTAATTTACCCTGAAAAATGTCTGTCCAGGTCTGTCCACACTATCGCATTCTGAGTTCAAGTGTGACCAAATTATGCTTTATTTTTAAAAAGCTAATTTGAACAATTCAAAAGAAAGTCCACAAAAACATGGGCAGAGGTGACCTAGTGATTAGGGACTTGGCCCCAGGGTCAGAAGGTTGTGGGTTAGAATTCCAGACTGTCCTGAGTAACCCTTGAGCAAGGTACCGTCCCTGTCACCGCTCCCTGGGCCCTTTAAAACGCTGCCCCCTGTCCCACAGTGTGAATGGGTGAAAAGCAGAGGTTGAATATTGTTGTCTTTCACTGTGTGCATAACGTGTTTCACGATGACAAGATAGTCACTTTCACTTCACTTAGTAGTGGTGCACACAGTCGCAGTGCCTGGGGCGTAGTTTGGGGGTTAAGTACTTAACTCGTGCACACATTGGACATAGGTGTGGACTTTGAAGACCCATCCTTTGAAGCCCAGACACATTCCTGTCCTTGGACTGTGGGTGGAAAGAGCAGAACCCGAAGAAAACACATGCAGGAATTTCAAGAACATGCTCCACACAGAAACGAGCCCATGCTGCTTCACCTGGCAAGCAAACCTAGAACCTTCTCACTGTGAAGCAACAGGGAACAATAACAGCTACAAGAAAATAATCAGGTGTTCATAATTAGTTAAATCCTGCTTTATGGGTGTTTTCATCAATGAATGCTTTCCCACAAAATCCCAAACATTTTTACAAGGATGAACTCTCAGTGTTGTGCCATTTTCACGACGCATGGTGCTGAAACCCTCAAGCAAAATATTAGATTTCACCCACCAGACCTAAATATCCTTTTCTGTTCAGAGAATGAGGATATTTTTGGCCTAAAAATGAAACAAAGGGCTGCACTAATCTTTCTGTACCCACTTCCTATGTATTTCTCATTTTTCTCTGCAGATCTGAACACTACCAACTTGTTTTTTAAGGCTACAAATATAGAGAGAAGGTATAGAATTGGGAGCAGAAAACCTGCAGTGAGCTATGACAAGCTGAAGTCATCAAGCATTTTCAGTCTCTAGCTCCCTCATAGAAAAATATTACACACATTTCACTATTTTCTTCTGAATGCTTTTCCGAGACATTGCTTTACCATTATACCGAGAAGGTTCAGCTTGGAGGAGGGATACATGCAGGGTACTGAGAAGCAAAATAGTCCCCAAAGATTCATCACCACATCATCACCAGCACATATAAACACATTCGGAAAGAAAATGAAATTAATATCTGGCTCCTGTCACCTCCATAAAGAGATCTAAGAGGGTGCTTTTCTCTAGAATGCATCCTTTCACAACACACCACACTGGAAGTCTTTATTTACTCCTCAACCCTTGAATTCTGCACAAATATTCCTCTTTATGGTTATTGCTTGGATGTGGGTAACTTATAAAAAGGACATGCACACACAAACGAGCACACTGGTGTATGTCTGTGTGTGCTCATAAAGAACTACGAGGGCATGAAAGAGAGTAGAAAGTGTGAAAAATAATGCAAGTGTGTTTGGAAAAAGAAAGCGAAAGTGAAATAAAGAGAGAACAGAGAATGTGTGTGTGTGTGTGTGTGTGTGTGTGTATGGTGACAGCCGTACCCTCTGGGCAGGCAGCGCTTGCAGCAGTCGTGATTATAAGAGTATCACCCACAGGGCCTTTAAACCCAGAGAATAGTTTCTATCCTGAGGCGATGCTTTCATGCAGCCTCGTGTGGTTTAGCCATGCTGTTCCCAGCAGCTTTACATATGTAGACAGAGCCTGTGATCAAATAACACTGACACTCCTCGCTGTGTAAAACACTTTATAGAGGCCAAGGAAATGAAAACACCTTAAACTTGTGCAAATTCTCAGCGCTACTTGGCTTCTGGAGCACCTGTGAAATCACTCTCTCTACACACACACAAAACATGTTATGTGCTAACGAGATATGTTCCTTTTGCTAGTAATGATTTCAGCAGTAAACACCTTTAGTCAGTATGCATTTATATCAATGTGTGGCTGCTGCAGCGCTGTGCCATCTGTGTTTAGGATATGCACCTGCATGCAGGTCCTGTAAGCTGTTGCTGCTTCTTCATTCTCAGTGCATGCACACCTCAATGCAAAACAGACCAAGGCTTCATTTTCTTAGCCCTTTAATCAAAGCTTGGCAAGGGTGGGTCTATTCGTCTGTACCTCAAATTACAGTCGTTTAGCAGCGGCTCCATCAGTTCCCACATATATTTCCACCAAAGCTCCAAATGCAGTATGCAGGGGCTCATGATACGCTGAAAAAGTGGTTGTTTTATACCTATTTCCAGAATAAAGGCAGGTTTTATTACATTTAACTTTGGGATTGTCATTAATCATGGATCCAAATGTTCCAGAAATGAGGAGAAACATCTTCATGATGAAATGAATTACCGCCAGCGATCCTATGGGACTGTATTAGTATGTTAGTGCCAAGCCTACAGCATTGTACAAATATCTGAAGCTTCCTTACCCCTAGAAGACTGAAGATATTTTTACCATTTTTGCTGTCTTCATTTTCTTCTTCCGGCTGCTCCCATTTAAGGGTCGCCGCAGTGGATCATCCGTTTCCATTTCTTCCTGTCCTCTGCATCTTCCTCCTTCAAACTGACTGCATGTCCTCTCTCACCACGTCCATAAACCTTCTCTTTGGTCTTCCTCTTTTCCTCTTTCCTGGCAGCTCCATCTTCAACATCCTCCTCCCAATATAATGCTCATCTCCTCTGGACATGTCCAAACCAGCGGAACTTTGCTTCTCTAACTTTGTCTTCAAAACATCTAACCTGAGCTTTTCCTCTAATATAGTCATTTCTAATCCTGTCCAACCTCATCACACCCAATGAAAACCTCAGCATCTTTAACTCCTCCAGTCCCGCTTCGTCAGTGCCACCGTCTGCAACCCATACAACATAGCTGGTCTCACTATTGCCCTGTAAACCTTCCCATTTACTCTCGCTGGTACCCGTCTGTCACAAATCACTCCAGCCCCTCTTGTCCACCCATCCAATCTGCCTGCACTCTCTTCTTCACCTCCCTTCCACACTTGCCGTTAGACTGAACTGTTGATCCCAAGTATTTAAACTCCTCCACCTTTGTCAACTCTACTCCCTGCATCCTAACCACTCCACTTTCCTCCCTTTCATTTACACTCATGTATTCTGTCTTTGTCCTACTCACTTTCATTCCTCTCCTCTCTAGGGCACATCTCCATCTCTCCAGGTTTTCCTGCCTGCTCCTCCCTGCTCCGTACTCTCACTACAGATAACAATATCATCAGCAAACATCATCACGCATGCGGACTCCTGTCTAACCTCATCCGTCAACCTGTCCATTACTATTGCAAACAAGAATGGGTGCAGCGCTGATATTAAATGTAATCCAAACTCTACTTTAAATGCATTCATTACTCCTACTGCAGATCTCACCACTGTCACACAGCCCTCATACATATCCTGAATTACACTAACACACTTCTCTGTATAACCTGACTTCCTCATACAAAAATACAACACTCTAGACACCCTGTCATATGCTTAGTCATTTCTAATCCTGTCCAACCTCATCACACCCAATGAAAACCTCAGCATCTTTAACTCCTCCATCAACAAAGGCACAATGCAACTCTTTCTGACCTTCTATGTACTTCTCCATGAACACCCTCAGAGAAAACATTGCATCTGTAGTGCTCTTTAATTTTGGCATGCTGCCTGCTGCCATTCCTGAGCAAGCTCTGGTGGTGCTCTGATCCTGCAGCTGATCAACTTTAGGAGGCAGTCCTGTTGTTTCTTAATCGCCCTGAAGCCTCTTCACAACAAATGAACTTTTCTCCTTCTTGATGATCTGCTAAATGTTTGATTTACGTCCAATAGTACCAGCAGCAATATCTTCACCTGTGAATACCTTATTGTGCAATACAATGATGACTGCAATGTTTACTTGCAGGTAACCATGGTAACAGAGGATGAACCATGATTTCAAGCACCACCCTCCATTCTTCAAGCACCATCAACATCCAGTCTTCTATTCTAACTCACTCAGCAGGACAGTGTGATCTCCATCCTTGTCCTCCTCAACTCTCTCACCTGTGTTAACAAGAAGATCAAGGAAATAATATCAGCAAGCCCTTTTGTGGCTGAAGTGCAGTAGAAAATGTTTTTTTGAGAAGTTTATTTTCATGGCAAAGAAGGACTTTGCAAACAACTGCACCTCATCTAATTATCTTCATAGCATTCTGGAGTTTATATAGACTGCCATCATAAAAACTGAGGTTCTCCAAAAGAGTGAATTTTGTCATTGTAAGACTTGCTCTTTGGGACTCCTCTGAAGCTTTTATTTGAGGAGGTTTTGTTTCTTACCACAGAAATTTTCACATGTTGCAGTTACAGCATGGATGCACCCCATTAGTCATCTAACGATTAAATACAGTCTGTGTCTGAAGCTTATTAAACATATTAATGTATATTTACCTGGAATTAAGCATTTCTAAAGCAAAGAGACCAAGAACGAGAACAGCTCCTTTCTCCAGTCTGACAGAAACCCATTGGTTAGGCTCTAATCCACAGTCAGCGAAGTATCTAAGACTTGCTGAAGGCCAGCAGGAGGGGTTTCTAACCTTTGAAACTAAACTTTTGAGTACCGGGAGTGTGCATGGCATTCAGCGCACTCAGAGAACATCAATTAACATCCATCACAGGCATTAGTCTGCACTCAACCCAGCTGCTAGGGATGCACAAGCCAGTATATTTTTTTGTGCTGGTCCCAAGCCTGGATAAATGGGGAGGGTTACATCAGGAAGGGCATCCGGTGTAAAACTTTTGCTAAATCAAGATGCAGACAACAAAACAGAATTCCATACCGGTTCGGTCAAGGCCCGGGATAACAATGCCCGCCACCAGTGCTGCTAGCCTACAGAGTGCTGGTGGAAATTGGACTACTGTTGGCCAAAGGAGAAGAAGAAGAAAAGGAAAGTAAGTCCAGAGGGAGGAAGAGAGAAAGAAGGGGAGGAGCGTGGAAGTGAGAGTATGAACTTTGAATGTTGGCAGCTTGACTGGTAAAGGTAGAGAATTAGCTGCTATGATGGAGAGAAGGAAGGTTGACATTTTGTGTGTGCAAGAAACTAGATGGAAGGGTAGTAAGGCCAGGTGTATTGGAGGAGGGTATAAATTATTTTACCATGGTGTGGATGGAAGGAGGAATGGGGCAGGTGTTCTCCTGAAAGAATAGGGTATCAGATAGGGTGATGAGTTTAAAGATAGAAATGGAAAGGATAGAAATGGAAACGTACTTGTTTAACACAATCTTGGAAAGTGAGAGGATGCCTGAAGAGTTGAAACGAAGTGTACTGGTACCGATTTTCAAGAATAAGGGTGATGCACAGAGCTGTAGTAACTATAGAGGGATAACGTTGATCAGCCACAGCATGAAGTTATGGGAAAGAGTCGTGGAAGTGAGGTTAAGAAAAGAGGTGATAATCAGTGAACAGCAGTATGATTTCATGCCGAGAAAGTGCACCACAGATGCAATGTTTGCTCTGAGGGTGTGGCTGGAGAAGTACAGAGAAGGTCAGAAGGAGCTGCATTGTGCCTTTGTGGACTTGGAGAAAGCATATGACAGGGTGCCTAGAGAGGAGTTGTGGTTTTGTATGAGGATGTCTGGTGTTACAGAGAAGCATGTGAGAGTAGTTCAGGATATGTATGAGGGCACTGTAACAGTGGTGAGATCTGCAGTGGGAGTGAGGGATGCATTTAAGGTAGAGGTTGGATTAAATCAAGGATCAGCGCTGAGCCCGTTCTTGTTTGCAGTAGTAATGGACAGGTTGACGGACAAGGTTAGACAGGAGTCTCCGTGGACGATGATGTTTGCTGATGATATTGTGATCTGCAGTGAGAGTAGGGAGCAGTTTGAGGAGAACCTGGAGAGATGGAGATCTGCTCTAGAGAGGAGAGGAATGAAAGTGAGTAGGTAAAAGACAGAATACATGAGTGTGAATGAAAAGGGAGGAAAGTGGTGTGGTTAGGATGGAGGGAGTAGAAGTAACAAAGGTGGAGGAGTTTAAAAACTTGGGATCAACAGTTCAGTGTAATGGCACGTGTGGAAGAGAGGTGAAGAAGAGAGTGCAGGCAGGTTGGAATGGGTGGAGAAAAGTGGCTGGAGTGATTTGTGACAGATGGGAACCAGCTAGAGTAAAGGGGAAGGTTTACAGGACAATAGTGAGACCAGCTATGTTGTACGGTTTGGAGACGCTGGCACTGACGAAAAGATGGGAGGCAGAGCGGGAGGTGTCAGATCAGTTTTGGAGACAATGTTAGAGAAGCAAGGTTGCGTTGGTTTGGACCTGTCCAGAGGAGAGACGAGGATTATATTGGAAGGAGGATGTTGAAGATGGAGCTGCTAGGAAAGAGGAAAAGAGGAAGACCAAAGAGGAGGTTTATGGACATGGTGAGAGAGGACATGCAGGTGGTTGGTTTGAAGGAGGAAGATGCAGAGGACAAGAAGAAATGGAGAGGTTGATCCGCTGTGGCGACACATAAACAGGAGCAGCCAAAAGTCAAACAAGAAGAAGACAGGCATTAGTCTGCACTCGTTTCTACTGGCTGGATTTGAGAAGTGCCCATGAAGGAAAATCAGAAGCCATTTCTTAAATAGGTAGACTTTTGGTCATGGGACTATTTTTAGTTCTCTCTTGGGTTTCCCTTCATCACATCCAGACATCACCCATATTTTCACTAAATTTTAAATTTCAATCTTACAGATTATCTGATTGCAGGAAATGTAGATAATTCAGCAAAGTTTTAGCATGCCAAGCTTTTCAAGGTAAGCTTGGTGCAAAGGCTAAACCTCTGCAGATGTCCAAATGAGCCATGCTAAGAAGATTAACAAAAAAACTTTCAGGATGATGAAACCTAAGCACAAAAAGGACATTATGCTAAAGTTTAATTGAAAATGCATGTATAATTATATGTCATTACATTAACCTGGATGGTGATGCACTTCAGACATGCCTGCGATCTGTGTCTGAGACTTTTATATACGTGCACTACACCTAGCAGCGTTCCACAGCTGGGATCACTCAGTTTTCTTTCTTAATGTGCAGGTCTTTTCATACTGAGGCGATTTTAACTGATAATAAAAGCAAATTTGACTTTTAATGCATTCATAGGCTCTTACTGAACACCCATGCATGAAGAACATGAAGGAAAGAAATGGATTCATCAAGCATTAACTGGGATGAAGATATATTTTCACTCAGACTGCTGCTAAAAAGTTCATCAGCGGTTCAGCCGAAACCCGGGACAGCGAGCAATCTCTAGCTTTGATGTGAAAGAAAAAATAATAGCATTAGTGTTAATGTGTGTCAGTAAAAACTTCAATAAAGGTTTGATGCGTTATTCATAAATCGACACACTGATGTGCGCCACCACTTCTGAACGAGCTGCTGAACAAAGTGCATTTAATTTTAAAACGTCACGGACCTGTACAGATAAGGGAGAAAGAGCACACTTTTCAAAGATTAGAGCATTTTCATAAATGCAGTTTTATTACGTGTCGCACCATTTTAGTGTGGTGGAAGACTGGAGGGGATTTTCCTGCCAGAATGGGAAACAGTTTCTTCCCTCAGGCCATCAGACACCTGAACCAGAACTGAACTCTGCTTCCAAAAACAAACTCACGTCTTGTTTTTGCTCTTGTTTTATAGAATGTTATATATTTTTGTGCAAATGCTGCTGTTATTGGTAACTTTTACACAGTAATTTAACACTCCCCAAAAATCTTTAATCATCTGCTGCTTGAAACAGCATAACACTGTGTTCTGTACCGTCTCTGCTCTGTCTCGCCATTACTGTCCTCTGTACTCAAACCCGGAACCGTCTCTGCTCTGTCTCAGTAATACTGTCCTCTGTACTCAAACTCAGTACTGTCTCAGCAATAGTGTCCTCTGTACTCATATTCATTTCTGTCTCTGCTCTGTCTCCACAACACTATCCTCAGTACTGATTCTCAGTTCTGTCTCTCCTCTGTACTCACACTCAGGACTGTCTCGGTTCTGTGTACTCTGTTCTGTCATGCTATATTATGCACTGTATGTCATTTTGTCCACACTTTGTTTTCTTTGAGATGCGCTATTTTGTTTCACTGTGAAAGATTAACATGATAATAAACATCACATGCTATGAACGTATTTTGGGAAGTAGAAGTTTTGTAAATCAATAAATCAGTTTTTATTTTCAAAATTCCCAGTCAAATTAGAACACCACAAATGGTATCAAGTGGCTGAAAATTGGCAAACCCAACACACACAAACACACAGACACACACACACACACACTACATGCCACGTGTTAACGCGAGGTGTTTTCCCTTTGCTGCTAATACTTACAGCAGTATCCTCCTGGTGGGAAGGCTGAGTGGATGAAACAGCCATGCTGGGAGGAGGAGAAGAAAGGGGGGAGAGAGAGGAAGAACAGATTCCTCACCACACTGTGTGTGTTTTTCCTCACTCTCATAGTGCCTCCTGCTGCTTGCCCATCTGTCGCCGTGCTCCTCAACGTGGCAGCTGGCGTCTAAAACCCACCCGCTTCAAAATGGCAACTGTGGCTTCAGCACTGGCAGCAGAGAGACTCTTCCTCCAACTTCTGCCCTTTTCCCCAACCTCTGACCTTCAAAGCCATCCACCCAAACGCCCAATTGACTCCAGACTCTGCTGCCCTGAATTATGGTAATACAACATTATGGAAAAGGATGATTCAGGGGTGTAAAACATGGCTGATGTCCTGAAGGCTGGAGGACAGTGTGGATTATGAACATGAGCCAGAGGCCCAGCGGCTGTATGTCCACTCAGTGTGGAGCGTGAAGAGATGAAATCAGAGGCGATTAACATAATAGGGAAAAGTCCGCCAGAGCAGGTTCCAAGGACAGGTCACTGTGTGGTCAGGTGTGAGCTTCATGGTTTGTGTGCATGGATGCATTTCAGATGCACCAAGCTGTGAGCAGATGTGTGGTGGCTTGAGTTATTCACATTTTCAAGTTTTGATGCTCTTTACACTTTTTAATGCTTTTTGGCTGTTTTGCATTATTGAGTTAGAATTTTACAGCTTCAGAAAGGTGCAGTGTTCTGGTCAAAAGTAGATATAAAACTGAAAATCCATTAAACTTTTTAGAAAATAAAATTACTGGGCAGCATGGTATTGGAGTGCGTAGCACCTCAAAGTGTGAAGGTCCTTGCTTTGATTCCCAGGCAGGTGTGGGTCAGATCAACTCTTTGTGGAGTGGACTGTGTGGATTTCCTCTGGGAGCTCTGCTTTCCTCCCACCATCCAAATACATGCAGGCCGTATATTCAGCGATGCTAAATTACCTCCTATGTATGTGTGTGTGAGTGTGAGTGTGGTTGTATGTGTGTCTGCCTTGCAAAGCTCTAGTGACCTGTCCGGGGTGTCAGGACAAGCAGATAAGAAAATGAGTGAGTGAGTGAGTGAGTGAGAGTAGCTCTAATTCTACAAGTTGTAGATGTACCAAACTAAGCTTACTCTTGGCAAAGCCACTTTCCCATAACTTCTAAATCAGGTATTGTTTTTGGTTACCATGGAGATTCACATGTATTTAATTTGAGGTGCAGAATCTTACTGGAAGCTCTTTAAGGGTTTATAAAGTTCCATTTCATGAAAAAGTCACATGTAATTGAGGAAAAATCACCTGGATGGTGTGTTTCATTCAAACCAGTGTTTCTTTTATCTTAAGTCTTAAAAAACTAAAAATAAACGACCAGGGTCGTCTGCGTTCAACCCACACAAACATGTGTCCAGAGAGCAGTGATGGGGATGATACCTTGCTCAGAGGAACCACAGGAACCTGCTTATCTGGGATTCAAACCCAGGCCTGGGGCCTAGTCCCTAAACCACTAGGCCACCACTGCCGTACAACCTACATGATTGAGACAAATCAGCCCATGAACAGTCAGTATCCTGCACCAGACTGAGGTCCACTTTCCTGAACTTCAGGACCATTCAGGAAGTTGAGTTAGATAAACCAAATATCTTATCTGTGACAATGCAAGACACTGCCAGCTTCTCACAGAGCTCTTCTCTGGATTACACCATCAGAAATGGCTTCCTCAGCTAGTTCAGTAGGTCAATCAAATTTAGACCAAAATCTCCTGCATCCAAACGTGTACTTCTGCATCTCCACATGGCTAAGCAGGGTTGCCAGGTGTCTGCTTTTGGCACAGAGTCTGCTTTTGGCCCAGAGTCTTTGTTTTAGAGCTCTGCTGTCAGCTGGCCAGTTTGTACAACTGACCACCTGGAGAACTATTTGTTGATGCAGATAAATCCTGCTCTTGCGCCGTCACTTTTTTGAGCATCAAAGGCAAAGTGTGACTGCAGATGGTGTTTTAACACAAATGCATTCTAACCAGTGCTCCTGTTTCACCAGCTCAGTGTCTGAGCAGGCTTGAAAATAGAAGCACTTTTTCCAAACGCACAGTAGAGGATGCTGTACAGCATGGAGTAAGTCTCTGTTCTAAGCAGATCAGGTTATTATTTTCAACCTTGCGTCTCTCCTTTATCCATAAACTCCCACGAGGAAAGGATCATTTTGATGTAGATTGATTTAATAAATGCACAGGCACTGAAGTGCATGTAATGATACACAGGTTTCCGATGCTTAGGCTGATGACCAGTTTGGTTAATGAAGTTAATCATGATATTAGAGCTCTTTAATGCATTTTAATTGTGAATAGATCTGGTGAGAGGGAGTTCTGCATGTTTGTTAACATAGTTATTATCATTAGAAGTGTTCAAAAGAATGATTAGTAGATTGAATTACCGTTTAATGGCACATTCTTCATGAAACATATCCTTTCCTTTAATAGGCAGAATAAATAACTTCATGTGACGCTGGGAAGCCAACTTGTGAGCTTATCTGGGAGTGAGATTTGAGTGAAGAACCATGAACGCCAGTTGGGGGTGTGGTTTCCTTTGGCCAGAGTGATTGCCAGTATGTTTGTATCTTTGTCACCCAGAAGGGGAAATAAAGTGTGAGATTTCTTGCTTGAGTGTGTGATTCTTATGACAGAAACATGAGAATTGGCAGCCATAATGCAGGGCCAGGCATAATAAACCCTGCAACGCTCTGTGTGCAAATATATGAGTAGAAAACAACTTTAAAATCAATATTTGATTTGACCACCGTTAATCTTCAGCACAGCCTGAACTCTTAGGCAAGCTTTCATGTCATGTCAGTGAAGTGAAAGTGACTATTTTGTCATTGTGAAACAAAAACACACAGTGAATCATAACGAAATACAACCTCTGCGTTTCACCCATATGCACTGTGCAGCAGAGAGCAGCTATTTAAAGTGCCAAGGGAACAGTGATGGGGATGGTACCTTGCTCAAGGGTACCTCAGAGCAACCTACTGGTCTGGCATTCGAACCCAGGACTACCAACCCAGTGTGTGTTAAATACAGACGCTATGTTTCGTCATGCTCTTATATAGAGCAAAATACATCATCGCTTCATTTTCACATCTGTTCCTCATTCTTGTAACCTGATTTAGTAAAAATCAGCAACTGTTGATTTTCTTTAACCAATCTTCTCATGTGAATAAACAGAAAAATACAAAATTAATTGTTGAAAAAGTTGAACAAGTTGTTTTTCCTGGATTTACTGAAATCTGAAGGCAACTTTAAGTCATTAGAGTATGCTCTTGAAACCTGATAATGATCTTATTACTGGTTTTCATTTAATCACTATATTAGAGATACGCTCCAAAATGAGTGCAACATGACGATGAATTCCATGATTTGTACCAAGCTGTAAAAAAAGAATATGCTTCAAATTCCCAGAGCTGGAGAAGTGAGAAAGCACACAGAGGGAAATTAACAAAATTAATTCAAAATGAGTCGTACTTTACAAGTGGCGATCAAATCTCAAGGCAGATAACTCGTTACTGGACGGCACTTTTAATTCAGAGGCTGTAAAAGGCCCTATGTTCAAAATGAGGTCATGGAAGGATCCTATTCAGAAGAGCCAAAATTAAGTTTGTATTGCTTCACAGCACATCTCCTTTTCAAGGCCATAACCCCAAAAAACCATCTGCTTTAAACCCCTTTCAGTCTTTCCCCCACAAAGGTCTGAATCTCCAGGACTGTCCAACATTGAAGACAAGTCAGTTTGCAAAGCAGAACAAATTGACTAGGCTTACCAAACATCGACAGCAGCACATGAAGAGATGCAGTCAGGTTCATTTCCAGAGGAGACATAACACAAGAGGATACGGAAGGCCAACAAAAACAGCTGATCCATCCATGAAGGGTCAAAAGGCGTGAGAAAAAGTATATGTAATTAATGCAGTGAAAAGTATAAATTATATAAAAAATTATATTAAGAAATACATTATACATTTTATATCAGACAAGCCAATTAGTGTCATCCAATTACTAAAAAAAGTACTATTTGAAATAATGTACTTAATTATTTGCTTTTGTAAATTAGAAAGGTTTTTTTAATTTAAAAGCAGTTCAAATGGTTAAACAAGTACATTTGTTCATCCAATGAGTTTTGGTGCATAGGGAAAGTATTCCGACCTATATTAAATAAACTATATATAAACTATATTATATATTATATTATAAACTTTAATAAACTCCACACGGAAAGGACCCGGACCGTCCCACCTGGGAATCGAACCCAGGACCTTCTCGCTGTGAGGCTTAATAATTTACACACAAAACTTGTAACGGCTTGTATGTGGGTTTGATGGCAGGATTTGAGGCCAGTTTTTTAAATCCCAAGCTAGAAAATGTCTCCAAAGTCTCCAGAGTCTCCAAAGTCTCCAAAAATGAAATAAAACCAACCACAAAGGCTTTCACAAGACCAGACAGCCCGCAACAAGGGTGCGTATAACAGTGCCTAACACTCAACATCTGGAAGAGGGAGCAGACAAGAATGAAACACAGCTGGAAAAGGGCTGAACATGGGCAGGGCAAGGATATAACCAAAGCACATAGGCAACCAAAACAAGGACACATGACAAACCCTTGTCTTTGTACTTGGTTAAAGCACCCTTGGTGGCAATGGCAGCCTCAAAATGTTTTGGTAATGATCCTACCAGGTGAACAGACCTTTCTTTCAGAAGTTTCTCCCATTCATCGTCAGTCATTAAAGCTCAGCCAGGTTGGACAGGGAGAGGAGAGGCTCTAAGCATAGTATTTTAAAGTGCACCCTCAAAGTGATGTGGCAGCTCTCAATTAATTGTGAGAATGGGCTTTTTGAATAAAAAAAAAAGTTCTTTATACCAGTCCAACCTTGGAACCTAAATTAACAAAAAGTGAAGATTGACTTTTGGCCTGAATATCATTTCTAAGCTGTTCTGCCGTCTGCAGTTAAGAAAAACGGTGGGCATCGCGTTCTGCTCAGCAGATTTAACAGATGGAGCGCACAAACCTCACATGAGCCCACAGCAAGGATGGAATTTAAACGGGCCACTTAGGACGACCCCCCAAGCCTCATAAACACATAACAGGGCTTTCTTCTCTGTCTTAACCTTATGCCCAATTATTGTTTCATAAACCTCCTATGTACCTAATTAACTTTTTATGAACACCATACTTCATGTACCTACCCGCCCCTCCTCCTCTTTCGCCAGAGGCAGGAGTTGAACAAGCTGCATGGGGGATCTATAAAAGCTCTTCGGGCTTATGTGATTACTGTTAGTGCAAATGCAAGTGCCATTGGATTTATAGTGTAATTTCCCCTGGAAGCGTACATTCCAGCTCGGACATAAATCTCTCCAATGACCGGCCTGCAGAAAGTAGCTGAAGAGCCACAGCCTTGTTAGTTTGACTTAAAAAACAATACAAAAGTACAAAGTATAATAACGCAATGACCCACCCACACACACACACACACACACACACACACACACACACATACACACACACTTCCCTGGGAAGATCTGACCTCTTGTTCTGGTGGAGGCCACACCCATATCACTCACACATTCACAAGCACACACATATACAAGGTATAAGTGAGCAATTCGCCCAATGTTCTCTGTTATTGCATATGTAGCATGTGTGCTTCTTTTTAATATTCACCTCAATTTTCCTCCAAACTTAGACACTGCTAATTTCCAAACACTAACTAGAACTAATGCATCATCCCTGTTTGGAGGAGAACAGTAAGTGCTTAGTGTGTTACAACAGCTTACAGGCAACTGCACTGGCTCCCAGTTTGCCAGTCAACAGTTTGGGCAAGGACAATAATGCTGTTCGAGTCTCGAGTCTCTCACTGATGGGCAATGATCTCTGAATTCTACCCATGATAATGACCACACTGGGTACCCATGATAATGACCACTCACATATATGTAATATTGGAGCATTTTCCTGAATAAATAAATGATCATGTGCAATATTTTGTCTTGTTTGTTCAAATGCGTTCTTTATATTTACGACATTTAGAGGACAATCTTATTCAGAGTGACTTACAATTCCAATTCCTTGCTACCTCTTGGTTCATAGGTGAGTATCCTACCACTAGAGCACCACCACTCCGGGGCCACCACTTATAGGGCTAATGAGGAGATCAACAGTTCAGAGTAACAAGTGTGAAGAGAGGAGAAGAAGAGCGTGCAGGCAGGTTGGAATGGGTGGAGAAGAGTAAAAGGAGTGATCTGTGATATATGGATACCAGCGAGAATGAAAAGGAAGGTTTACACAGTAGTGAGACCAGCTATGTTGTACAGGTTGCAGACAGTTACACTGATGAAAAGACAGGAAGCGTCAGAGTGTCAGAGTTAAAGATGCTGAGATGTTCGTTGGGTGTGACGAGGATGGACAGGATTAGAAATGAGTATATTAGAGGGACAGATCAGGTTGGACGATTTGGAGACAAAGGAGAAGCAAGGTTGCATTGGCCTGGACATGTCCAGAGGAGAGACGAGGATTATACCGGGAGGAGGATGTTGAAGATGGAGCTGCCAGGAAAGAGGAAAAGAGGAAGACCAAAGAGAAGGTTTATGGATGTGAGAGACGACATGCAGGTGGTCGTTTTGAAGGAGAAGAAATGAGAACGGATGATCTGCTGTGGTGACCCCTAATCAGGAGCAGCCAAAAGAAGAAGAAGAAGAAGAAGAACACGAGCAAGAACAAGAAGATAGGGCAGCTGTGAATATCTGTTGATGTTTTGGGTCATATTTATGGAGAAATATAATCAATTGTAAACGGTACACTAACTTTTAAGCACCACTGTGAGTACACACACACACACACACACACACCCAATTGCTACAGTAGTCTTCTCGCAGCTCTGTTAGACTTTTATCTCTGCAGAGTTTACCAGCAGTAATTAGTTCATTTATCATATTAATGGAACAGCCCCAAACTAAACATGGCCTCCCATCCCCACTGCAGCCATAACCCACCTTTCCGAACAGAAGGGGGCGGCACTCTCCGTTCAGCACTGAGCAGGCAGGGCACCTAATCCATCAACTACACCAGCCCTTTGGCCCACAGCAGCTATAAACACACACAGATCAATATCATCTAAAAACAAGCAATGAAAAAAAGCACCGCACATTTAAAACAATTTATTACGCCACATCCAAAATACACTGTACGCGTTGGCCTTTGCAGCTCAAAAGGTTCGCTTATGATTAACTTATAATTTCAATAACTCATAGCAGAGTTACATGCTCATAAGTAAAAGCATTTTCCGTTTGTTCCAGTAATTGTCTGTCATAACTGGAACTCAGTGGTGCATTTCAATTAGAAAGACTAAGATCCAGTTGATATGTAAAAGAGGAGTCTCAGCTCAATCTCAATTTAATAAGAGCAATTGTTAGAAGACCAAGGCAGACAAATGCTTGCGTGTACCCATGTGAGAATGTGTATGTGTGTGTGTGTGTGTGTGTGTGTGTGTGTGTGTGTTTTGCTCTGCAGCTGCAATACAATAAGCAAAAAATATTGTAAACACTCCAGAAACAAACTCTACACACAGTGTGTGTCTGTTTGTGTGTCTTTCAGTGTTCGTTCACTTGGAGAGGTGAAGGGATAGAATACATATTTCTTGCTTCCAAATCTTTTTCTGTTTATTTGTTTGAGAATATGACCACACAGCTCAAAATCTCCTCAAAGTCCCTGACAGATTTCCTCATCTCTGGTGAGATCAAAATATCAATATGGCACTGCATCCAGATCCAGTTCAGAAAATCTCAGAAGTGAGAGTATGTGCTTGCATTAATTTAACATTAAACCCAGAGAAGATACTATCACAGTTTCTCCAAAACCCCAGTACAGGCTGGGCATCAGTGGCTATTGGTAAGGTGCCCAGGGTTCCTGGACCAGTAGGTTACCCTGAGGCAACCCTTGAGCAAAGTACTGTCCCCAAAACTGCTCCCCGGGCCTTGCAGCCCACTGCTCCTGCTCCTGGAATGTGCGTTCACTACTGGTGTGTATGGATGGGTGAAATGCAGAAGACAAATTCTAGGGCAGCGGAGGCCTAATGTTTAGGGACTAGGCCCCAGGATTTGAAGGTCATGGGATCGAATCCCAGACAAGTGGGTTCCCCTGCGGTTGCCTTGGCAATCTTGAATTACTGTAAGTGAAGTTTATGTGACTACATTGTGAAACAGTAGAGCACACAGTGAATAACAGTGAAAAGCATTCTCTGCGTTTGATTAATACAGTGACATGCTTGCAGTAGTAAGCAGCCATATCCAGCACCCAGGGAGCAGTGACAGGGATGGTACCTTGTTCAAGGGTACCTCAGGGCATCCTGCTGATATGGGATTCAAACCTATGACTTTCCAATCCTGCGGCTGAGTCCCAGAACACTAAACCAATGCTGCTCTGCATTGAACCGACACACACTGTGCAGCAGGGTGGCAGCTATATTCAGTGCCCAGGGAGCAAAGATGGGAACAGTACCTTGCTCAATGGTACCTCAGGTGCAGGTCCAGGATTTGAATTCACAATCTTCCAATCCGCTGGCCTATTCCCTAAACACCAAGCAACCGCTGTCCTGGCAACAGAGATAATCTGCTCACTTTGCTTTTAGAGGGGTAAGTGGGAAACAGAGATGTTGTGAGGGGCAAATGTACTGTAAAATTTCCTTTGAGATCTTTAAAAACAAATAATGCAAATGTTGACTCAATTCTGCATTTCGCTAATAACCAGGCAACCTGTCCAGGGTGGCAGAGCTTGAAAAGGAGCGATGTGTTGTCTCTCTTGGTTCCAGTTAAAAGTCCAGCATCTGCATTTTAAACAGGAATGAGTCAACAGTCCAAACAGGAAGTGATAAAAGCATGGATATTTAACTGTTCCCAGGTATTTACAACATAATAAAAAGTTTGATTATTTGGCCAAGGCTTTGATTACAGACTTGTTTGTTAAAAAATGCTAGAAATGAATGAATTAATCATATTGCTTACTCTTTTATCGCTGTGATTTCATCATCCAAGTTGCTCACTGGTAAGGTGCTTGTCTGCCAAGCAGAGGGCACTTATTCAAACCTCACTCTGAAGATCAGATTGGCAATCTGTATAAATCAAAGAATTCTGAATGTGGTTGTAGTTAAGTGGCTGAACACTCATCTATGTTATAAAAAGGTTATGAATTTCAAATTATTTTGTGATTTTAAGCACTGGATTTATGGGCTGCTGTGCTCAGAACCCCTATGATCACCATGTTAAGCTTTATATACAAGGAGCGTTAATAGCTTATGGATGGACCAATAGAAATGGTCCAAAAGTCCACTAGGGGCAGCGGTGGCCTAGTGCTTAGGGAGTTGCCCTGGATTGTAAGATTGTGGGTTTGATTCCCTTACCAGTAGGTTGCCCTGAGGTACAACTGAGCAAGGTACTGTCCCCGTCAATGCTCCCCGGGCAGCTTTCAATAGCTGCCCCCTGCTGCACGGTGTTTGCATGGGTTAAATGCAGAGCTCCAATTTCGTTATGGTTTACTGTGTGCTGTGCTGCGACCTCGCAATGACAAGAATAGTCACTTTCACTTTTTCACTTTAAAATGATTCTTTGTCACAGTGCGTTCACACTTGGAGCGATGAGAGCACCAACATTTGCCTCACACTGCTGAAAGTTTTCTGATGTAGATGAAGTCTACATCACAGAATGCTTGTTTTTGATCCACAAATGCAGGATGCCATTGAGATCAGCTATGTTATATGGGTTGGAGTATTCTGATGAAAAGACAGGAGGCGGAGCTGGAGGTGTCTGAGCTAAAGATGCTGAGATTTGCGTTGGGTGTGACCAGATTAGAAACGAGTATATTAGAGGGACAGCTTAGGTTGGACGATTTGCAGAGAAAGTGAGAGAAGTGAGTTTGGACATGTCCAGAGGAGAGACAAGAATTATACTGGAAGAAGGATGTTGAGGATGGAGGTGCCTGGAAAGAGGAGAAGAGGAAGACCAAAGCGGAGGTTTACTGATGTGGTGAAAGATGACATGCAAGCGTTTGGAATGAAAGAGAAAGATGCAGAGTACCGGAAGAAATGGAGACAGATGATCCGCTGTGGTGACCCCTAAACAGGAGCAGCAGAAAGAAGAAGAAGATTCACACACACAGAATTCCCCTTTTCCCCCAACTTTTAGTAAATCCAGTCAGTAAACTCACACCTGTTGTGAAGAGCGCCTCCTAGGTTGCATCATAATCGACAGCAGCGCTGCTCTTCGAGGGGATCCATGGGTTCCTGTGTTCTCAGGCAGTACCGCTCGTCACCTGTGCAACACACAGCGAACAGTAATTGCTTGTCAGAGCTGTCAGCCTGGCGTCGGGTGCATCTGCGCTCGCAGACACCAAACAGATATTTACACATGAAATGAAATTACTCCCCTTTCAGTGCACTGCTCTGGAGATGCTTCACTTACTCTGCTGTCAAACTCACTCAGTCTGTTTGCACCAAATTGTTTAAGTAATCTAAAGAAAAGAGTCACCCACACCTCTGACATCATGAAAAGCACAGATCTGAAGTGCAGCTGTTTTAGCTCTTTTCAACTTCCCTTTACTCTCCTTCAGACTCTTTCAGATACAGAGCAAAACACTCACATAATAATAATAATAATAACAAAAAGAAGAAGAAGAATTATTCTAATCATTATTATAAACAATATTTTGCATATATAGATATAGATATGTCCATAAGAATAGAAAGCAATAGAAATGTGTTCTTTTTATTATTATTTTAGAAAATGTGTTACACCAGATTTGCAGTACTATTCAGTGTTATTATACATATATATGTATGTATATATATATATATATATATATATATATAAAATAACCCTGAAATGTACTGCAAATCTGCTATATATATATATATATATATATATATATATATATATATATATATATATACTATTATATATTATGTTATATAAAAATGTCTGTTTTTTTTCAAACACACTTTTCTGAAACTTCTTTCACTTCCAGCAGGCCAGCGTGACTCATTAGGACTTTCAGACAGTTAGTGAAACAGATTCTAATGGAAGACAGCAATAGAAATAAGCTGAGCTTTATGACCATGACCAATGCCACACACACGCACACACACACACACACACACACACACACACACAAACACACACACACACACACACACACACACACACACACACACTCAATGGCCATTATGTCTCTGTGCAGGCCTAGAGCACTGCAGTGAGTTTGGCTGTATATTAATTAGCTGGTGCTTGGAGAGACTGGTGTGTTAACACAGCTTCAGTACCTTTTATTATCAACACTCCAACATGGTTCAGTCCCAGGTCAGTCCCCTCAGTCTGGCCTGAATCACCCCCTCAGAGTCCAGATCACAACCAGTTCCATTTTGCCAGGTTTAATGCACAAATCCAGAGAATTTTAGTCTCAGTGTGCGTGCAAAGCTGTTTTTTATGTATTTATTTATTTTCGGATAACCGTGTGTGTGGGTTATATCCACTGACACCTCTATAACTCTTCAACGATGACACACCAGCCAAAGCTAACTCCTTTAAATGTCTATCTTTTTTTATTCTGTTCCAGTTTGAATAAGTAAATGCTTCAGTATTTCAGTTTTTTTTATCATTATTAGTGTCATAGTGATCCGCTACTGAGAAAAACAGCAGAGTAGACAATGAAACACAACCTCTGCTTTTAACCCATACACACAGCAGTTATTTAAAGTGCCTGGGGAGCAGAGATGGGGACGGTTCCTTCATCCTGAGGCACAGTCCCTCACCAGTAGGCTACTGCTGCACCCATGACCTTCTGATCCTCAGGCCTAGTCTTGGTTCCTTACAAGGTTTCTTCCCTCAGGTCTTTGCCTTTGTTGCCTTGGGCATGCTCACTAGAGGCCAAGACCTGCTTTGTGACATGACTGCTGCTAAATATAAATAAAACTGACTTCACCTGTTTAAGTCTATACTTGGGGAGAGTGTGAACATGCCCTGGGAATCAAACCCAGAACTTTCTTGCCTTGCAGCAACAGTGCAAACAATTGGATAGAAATTAAATGACCCAAAGTGTCCATATGCTTTTGTTGTTTAGTGCACTGATCTACTTTTCATCCAAGTCTGTTATGGTCTATGCGCCAGAAATGCACTGGAAGCTGAATGGGATTCTCCTGAAGCACCAAACAAAACTAAGATCACCATGGACCAAGAGGTCACAGGTTCAAATCCCACCTCCAGCACAACCACCATTGGGTTCCCTTAACCCTGAGTTCCTCCAGGGGGACTGTCCCTCTAATTAGGAATTGGAAGTCGCTCTGGATAAGAGCATCTGCTAAATAACGTAAATGTAAATGAATGACAGAAGCAGGTCACCTAAAGACATTAACCCAAAGAAGCTCCCTAGAACAGCTTTAGGATGAACTAGATTAATAAAACTGGATTAAACACATCTGCATCGAGTAATGTTCCATTGAACAGCTTTGGGATGAGCCGGAGTGATGAAACATCATAGAAATCCTTTGACTTTTGCACTGATGAACTGATGTGATAAGGCCCGGTTGAGCACTTTTGGAGTGAGTAAGAGTGATAATGAAATTTTGTGAAAGTGAAAGTGAAAGTGAAACTGTGTCATTGTGAAACGGCACAGCACACAGTGAGACACAACGAAATGCTTCCTCTGCATTTCACGCATACACACACCGTGTACGCAGGGGGCTATTTAAAGCGGCCAGGGAGCAGTGATGGGCACTATACCCTGCTCAAGGTTACCTCAGGGCAACCTACTGGTCTGGGATTGGAACCCTTACACATCTACACAGTGCAGACATAAACATTTTTGAGATGAATAAAAGTGTTTATGTTCCATTGAACACTTTTTTGGGATGATTGACGGTGATGATGAGTCATTGAACATTTCGAAGATAAGGTAGAATGATTAAGTTTCACAAATAAATGGTGAGATGGTGAGTGGAGAATTTGGGTAGAGCTCTTCCCTCCTTCCATATCCTGTGCAGGGCAAACACAAAACAATTAAAAAATCTGTAATAATAAAAGTATTCAGTTAAAGGAACACCCATAACCTGTGCTTCATCGCGCCTTTCATTAAGATATTAGGCATAAGGGCTTTCTGTAAGATGAAAGGGAACATCAGAAAGTCCTTTTTAATGGGTTGCAGTGTGGATGAACACACACTACCTTCCGTCCCTCCTCTGGGGAGAATGCAGCAGGTGTAGCGAGTGCAGGAGAGGGGGCCAGATATTCTCTTTCATCAGAGGAAATGAGGGGAGGGAGAGGAAAAGAGGGTTTTCCTGTGGAGCCACTGCGTGAACAGACTCTCTGAGGAGAGCAGGAGAGTTAAACTCTGGCAGGAGGTGAAAAAAGGAAGCCTCAGGATTCTCACTCTCCAGGGTCAAGGGAGGATAAAGGGTATATCTAGGTGCACCAGGATGGAGAAAATGTCAGTTTCACTGTACACTGAAAGTAGCTTCAAACATGAGAGCATCTGATACTGAAGTGTTACAAACGAACAACAGTTTGTTGTTTAATATTCAGATTTTCCACCCATTTTCAGCTCTTTTAGTCATTTCCAATTCCATCTCCTAGCTAGGCCTTTGAATCCGATCAAGCTGGGTGAGTGAATGCTAACAGTTTCCTCTGAGACATGTAAAGCTGTCATTAGGCAGCTCAACACGCTTGGAGGAAAACACTAATTGCTACCTCTGTTATGACAGCTAACAGATGCCTGCACAAGCCAGCATCATGCTGAATGATGAGGGGAGAGGGAGGACCATGCTACCCACCCAGAGACAGCAAGGCTAATTATGAACTCTGAGCCACGGATAGTAATTTAAAATTAAAAATATTTCAAAATTACTGCTGCCTTTTACATTGTATCTAATTTTTAACAAACACTAAGTTTCTTCATCATACCCTTAACCCAGAGAGGATATTTGCCTTCTCTTATTACCATTACGGAGGTGCATGATAACTCATGACCAGTAACAAACTTCAGGGATAGAACCGTGTATCTTTAGGCCCTTTACAGCCTGTTGCATTTAAACATTCATTCCCATTTAATCTACTCAATATGCCAAAGATAAGACAGCTTGAAAGGCATAAAATAGCATTTTCTCTGAAAAGGCAAGTGAAAGGGACTATTTGTCATTGTGAAACAGCATAGCACACAGATAACCACAACAAATGCGACCTCTGTAGCAAGGGGCAACTATGTCCAGTGCTCAGGGAGCAGTGATGGAAACGGTACCTTGCTCAAAGATACCTCAGAGCAGCCTACTGGCATGGGATTTGAACCCACAACCTTCCAGTCCTGGAGGCCAGTCCCTAACCACTAGGCCAGCACTGCCATATGCAAAGGCTTTTCACTGTTCATCTAGTATAGGTATATATTTCAAACGCAAATATATTACGCAAATATAGTTATTTTAAGCACTTGAAGGCTAAAAACAAGGGCTGCGTGTCTTATCAGCCAGGTCGACTTTTAACACTTTTCACTTCAGCTCAGAAAGCAGTTGTTAAGGAGCTGAGTAGTAGGATCGGGTGTTTTAGGAGCCGAGTAAACACTGATGCGCAGAACATGGGGGGTATCCAGGGTCAGGGTTAGGAGCTCACAGATGAGCTCATCTGCTTGCTGTTAAAGCCCGTCCTGAATACACTGCTACTCTTAGCCTCTGTGATGGGGAAAGTAAAAAAGGCAGTGTTTTGAAGGAAAACCCCAACCTAACGCTGCAGCGCTCTTCTGATCCTCTGGATGGCACCATGCTAGCCTGTGTGCCGTGCTACAGCATCATTAGGGGTTCTGTCGACTTTCTTCTGTCTCTCCGTCTCTCGCTCTTCTTGCATGTGAGTAGCGGTCGCCATGGCAACCCCTTAAGAAAGCAAGGTAAATATTGAGAGGGCAATTGATTTTGCTGGGGAAACTAATAAAACAGAATTCAGCATTCAGTAAGGGAGGACAGCTGAGACAGGAAAAAAAAAAAAAAGCCCCGGAGAGCACACAGACCAACAACAACTCACCAAAGATGTCAGAGTCCTCTCTCTGGTTCTATGCACTGTCGCCCCATTTAAAGGTCACTACAAGACCTTTCCCAACAAAAGGAAGCTGAGGTGTAGTTTCTTTGTGTAAAAAGTCATGTCAGATTAGAGGCACTCATGTCACTTCTTGGACTTCAGGGAGAGTGTAGAGAGTCTAGATCTTGATCTATTACACACTATATAATGATGAACCTGGGGCTGGGCTACCATTGATTATTTGCAATCTCGAGGCCTTGAATGTAAGCCTCAAGAGTGATCCCACTAAGAAAAAAGTTTCTACACAGTGTCACCAGCTCATATTGGAGTCTTTTTTTTTTGCACATATGGGCCCTCTCACCCGGGGCAGAGTTGGCCTAGTGGTTAGGGACTAAACCCCAGGGTGAGACAATTAAAAAAAAAGACTTAAGGGCTCGGCATCGCTGACTGCCTGCATGTTACTGCACCACTTGTTGATTCATTTACACTGGTAGGCGAGTTTGGGTAGCTGTCAACCATGGTCCATGGTCAGGGACTAGGCCCCAAGATCAGAAGGCTTTGGTTTTGAATCCCAGACTGGTAAGTAGCGATGAGGTTTCCTTGAGCATGGTACTGCCCCCATCACTGCTCCCCATTTCATTGTGTTTCACTTGAAATGAGCAAGTGTGTTGGTTTTTTGACCTTGCAACTAAACCAGATAGTCTGGAGGGAAAGGACTGCAGAATTTACTAGCTGGACTCTTGCATTGTTTGTAGACAGGTTTTCAATCCCTTTTCATGAACAGGCTGTTACGTCATGGACTGTCAACCAACCAAAAAACAAGGGAAGAAAAATCTATGCAGCTCCTGCTTGTCTAAGTTGTGACAGTGCATTTGATGAAGGTGGGCCTTTGTTGTAGTCATGGATACACTGGGACATTTTACTGTGCACACAGCTAATGTTATGATGGTAATCCATGAAGTAATCAATTCATATGTGTACTCAGTGCTGTCCGCTCACGCTCAGATCAGGATGAACGTTAATGCCAGGTATAAACTGGTTTTCATTTTGAGAAGTTTATTATTAGTATGCTCTGTTTTCGATGAGGCTCGGCAATGCACAACTACATAATTCTGGGTAATCCTGCTGGTGACGGTAGGAATAATTTAATCTCATCATTAATGAAGTGTTTGGTTTTGTATGCAGCAGTTGTGTGTGCAGTTTTCTGAGCACTGATTCTGCAGCCGCCACAGTTCATTACTAAGAACAGGCCCTGCCTGTGACTGGTTGACAGCTTCCCACAGCCGCCTACCAGTGGATAAATTAGTAAACAAGTCAACTAGTGGTGCAGTAACATGCAGGCAACAGGAGATGCTGCTTTTTGACGCTCATACACACATGCACACACACACACACACACACACACACACAAACACAGTGTAAGATAAGCTAAAGCTGAAAAAGCCATTTCATGGCCATTACTTCAGAAATTAACTTCAGAATGATATAACACGTCGTGTGACTTTTTTAAAAGAAAAGATGTTCTTGTGACATCTGCTCCCCATGCTCACCCAATTCTGTTTTCTTTTAATAACTGTCTTCTGTGCTTTGAGCTTCAGCTTCAGAAATCTCTGTATTCTCTCTTAATGAATTTCTAAAAGGTATCCATGGTTATCCACAAAGGTATATATATATATACCATATATACACCTTTGTGGATAACCATGGATATATATATACACATCTGTTAAGAGTTCCTGGAGGCCACAAATGAACCACCATTAATGGAATCCCTTCCAGAGGAGGAAGGAAGGAGGTACAGAAGTGTCTGGCTGTAATTTAGTGTCATTGAAGCCTACAGGCTCATTGCTGGAACCCCAGAACGCTCTCAAAGCAAATCCACCTCATTCAGTCCACAGGCCTAGAGGACTGGCTCCATTACCCCAGCAGGAGACATTTCATAAAAGACAGAAGAAGGGAGTTGAATGGGTAATGCTCACTGCGATTCCTGTCTCTCCTCACACTTTATCTGTATCTTCATCTGTCATTAAGCACTGAGGATGACACAGACGAGGAACATTTAGATGATCTGATGAAATGATAAGGCTAAATAATTGCACATTGCATATTTACTCACTTCAAAAAAACCCCTAACATAAGAATAAATACAAATTGAATACTAAATGAATCTGAATATGATGTAGTGCTTTTACGCTTAAAGGAAGCCAGTGTTTGCCATTTCCATCCAATACCTGGCTGGCTAATTAGTTCTTCATTAAACTAAATCAGATATGCTGTGCAATTTTACAGATTCATGCAATGGCTGGAAGGGCTTAAGAAGTAAAGCATCAAACATGTCTTTTTTGAATGGAAAGGTTTAATTAATTATTGTGGCCCTGGGGCAGTGGTGGCCTAGTGGTTGGGGACTAGGCCCCATGATCAGAAGGTCGTGGGTTTGAATCCCAGACCAGTAGGTTATCTTGAGTTACCCTTGAGCGAGGTACCATCCCCATCACTGCTCCCTGGGTGCTTTCAAAAGCTTTGTTGAGATCAATATTTGTGAACGTTGGCCAAAAAAGGGATTAAACACAAAATCATATTGATTTCTTAATGTTATTGGGGCTCATTTGCTGTTTTCAGCAACTCTGCACATGTACATAGGAAGTGGTGACCTAGTGTTTAGGGGCTAGGCCCCAAGATCGTGGTCGTGGGTTCGAATCCCAGACCAGAAGGTTGCCCTGAGCAAGGTACCACTCCTTTCACTGCTTCCTGGGCTCTTTTAATAGCTGCCCCCTTCTGCACGTGTGTATAGGTGAAAAGCAGAGGCTGAATTTCATTTAGTGCTCTGCTGTGTTTCACAATGACAAAATAGTCACTTTCACTTCACTACAAAGTCAGATTTCTCCATGGACTGTGGTGAAACATGTAGCAACATCAAATGCAGTGACATTATAATAAACCGACAGAGTTTCAGTATAGCCACCACTGTGTTTCTATTCATGCATTTTAAAAAATCAAACACACTGTGAAGAGTGACAACAATTCCTTTGAGATCGATGAAGTTTCTGATTTGCTGAAGTGCTCATCCACCCATTTACTCAACCACACTTTTCCTGCTGGTCCTGGGGACTGAACCGTCAACCCTCAGGATTACAAGCCCTCCTCTTGAATCATTAGGCCATGGCTGCCCCACATGTGAACCATTAGTATATTCAGCATTACTAGAAGTGTTAGACATCCAATTTGCAGCACGTCTACATGATTATGTACAAATTAAGTTTCTAAAAGCATCTTAACGGCAAAAATATTACACAGAGTAAAGTAAGAAATAGAAATTGAGGTAGTGCACTGGAATGACTCATGAATGATGAGTATAGCAGGGAGAAGAAGAGACCATGTAAAGGGTGGAAATGGTCTTTTACAGTGTTAACAGCCCTGGCTATTCTGATAAATGTCTCTCAGGGAAGCTGAGACTGCTGTTACTATATGCTGCATCACAGCCCTCGTACCCGACAGTAAGGCAGCTGTCTGGTACGGATAGTATAATGCAAGTTTGTTCCCAGTCTTGTAAATCATACCCTTTTCCATTAGAATACAGAAGCTTAAACACAGCCAGGAAGTGCATTCATTGTATTGCTACTGTGAAATGGTTTAAAGAAATCCAAATTAAATCTATTTAAGAGTCTTCAGCATAGAACATCTTGGCCTAGACACAGTTTTACAGAATCTTTGGCCAAAACCCTTGTCAGTCTTTGCCACTAGCACCAAGTCTTACTCTTCCTTTTGGCTAGTTTAATGCTAAAGGGGTTGCATGAGGTGGTAGGGCTTCATGGACCTTCAAATATAGAATTTCAAGAGGCATACTTCAAACAAAGTGTTTTTCTCAAAAAAAAACCATCAATTGCAGTTTTTAACTCGTTTAATAAAGATTAAGCTCCTTAGATTATAGTCCTTTTGTTTATAACAAGCACTGATTGTTAACACTGAAGTCTCTGTAGATGAATCATTTTCATATTGGACTCTCCCTTTGAAGGAATACGACACCGTACATGTAAGCAAAGTTCAGAATCCCTGACAGTCGTTGCCCAGAAGTGAAGCAGCTCTTATTTGATTGGTGACTTGGTTGATGTGAGAGCTTCTAAGATGAGATTGGCTCTTTGGGAAAATGTATTGCATCCAATTACATAAAGGCCACTGCTGCTGTATGGGGTTCTTGAAGGCTTGTCCCATTTTGTAGGAAACATTTCAACACTTCCTCTTGGAACTGGGTTCCAAAGAATCAGGGGACGCTTGAAAAGAAGGGTAAGGAATAAACGTAAGAAACAGGATTGGGGGAACAAAACATTTTCTCAAGTAGCTGGATGAAGAGCCGTAGATGTTTTTCCAACAGGACTAAAGAAGCTCCACATATACTGAGACCACAGTGGCTGCTATGTGGTGGCCTAGTAGTTAGAGAGTTGGCCCCAGAATCAGAAGGTCATGGGTTTGAATCCCAGACCAGCGGGTTGCCCTGAGGTACCCTTTAGCAAGGTACCATCCACGTCACTGCTCCTCGGGCACTTTCAAAAGCTGTCCCCTGTTTCATGTGTTAGTGTGTATGGGTGAAATGCAGAGGTGTAATCTTGATGTGGTTCACCGTGTGTTGTGCTTCGTTTCACAATGACACGAATAGTCACTTTCACTTTTTGTGTGTTTAACATATAGGGTTCAAAATGACCAAAAAAACTCAACAAAACAGACATTTACTTAA
Organism: Hepsetus odoe; assembly: GCA_017165825.1. Taxonomy (NCBI): domain Eukaryota; kingdom Metazoa; phylum Chordata; class Actinopteri; order Characiformes; family Hepsetidae; genus Hepsetus; species Hepsetus odoe. The sequence continues at coordinate 4,923,302 of CM029369.1, forward strand.
TCGTGTCCACTTTACTGTACGATAAAATTAAATGGAGAATAAAGCAGAGCTGCTCATTTTCTAGGAACACTGGCGCACTCTTTGTAACAGTAAACAATTGTTACTTTTTTGTTACATTTACAATTTACACCACTAGACTACTGAGAGTAATTACATATTCAAAAAGGGAAGCCGAGCAAAGGTTTGTGTAAGCTCTGGCACCGTAAGACAGATGAGATAAAGACCAATGATACAACAGCTTTGACCTATGAACCTGGCTGCTGCCCTGGACCAATCAAAACTCCTGATATCAGTTCTCCCATCAACCCTCTGTGCTCTGTGACAAATGAGGCTTCACTGCGCTGTCCCACGTAGCGATCGCACCATGACAAATGCTTTAGCTTCAGTCATTTGTATTCATTTCCATTGTGATGGAGGAAAGCACATTGCTAAAACTCAGCTTACAGCTCAACGGTTCGAGCCTGTTCTGTGAAAAAACTCAGGATTACTAGTTCAAAACCCAGACAGGAGACAATATATGTTTTGAAATGATGTGCTTCATGAATAAATGTGGTTGGATGTGACTTAATTTGGTGCTCTATTGTTATTTCCTTTTGCTGTCAATGAAAGAAGCCTCATACCTACGGGTTCTTTATGATCTTTAGAACCGGGATTGATTTGGCTCTGATGTTTGTTTCGTCAAACCTATTGGAAAAGATCTCAGATGGTTCCTCATAAAGCTGTGTCAAGCTGTGTCAAGGCAAAGGTTACTCTGAAGAATATGAACGTTTCGTGCTCAAATCTGATTGGCTGAGCTGATTATGTTGCTCACATTGACCACATAGAGTTCATTCATAGTGGGAACTAGGCATTAGTATATCTATGAAGTAAATGCGCCAAAAACTTTAGAACGTTTATAAGAAGATGGTTTAATTCAACGTATTTTCCTGAAAACTACAACCACTGATCCAATTAGCAGATAGCTAACAGGCTCCATCACTAATTCTATGTATCCAATAGGGGACCAGGAGACCCACCAAGACAGAACACCAGCACGACCGAACACCATACTAAATTTACAAAGGATAAACTGACGTTCAAAAACCAAAAACCCTCTTCATAAGGCTATTAATGAATCTTCTTTTTCTTTCAGCTGCTCCCGTTTAGGAGTCGCCACAGCGGATCAACCGTCTCCATTTCTTCCTGTCCTCTGCATCTTCCTGCTTCAAACCGACCACCTGCATGTCCTCTCTCACCAGATCCATAAACCTCCTCTTTGGTATTCCTCTTCTCTTTCCTGGCAGCTCCATCCTCAACATCCTCCTTCCAGTATAATCCTCGTCTCTCCTCTGGACATGTCCAGTCCAACGCAACCTTGCTTCTCTAACTTTGTCTCCAAGACGTCTAACAGTTGTAATCCATTTTGAAAATATTTTTGTTTGGATGTTTAATAATTTAGGTTTCTGTTTAATGATTAAAAGACATGGTTATGTTGTCTAATGTGCATACAGTTGCCTTATTGCATCAAAGTGTAAAAATAGAATATCTCTGTCACAAAATACCACAACAGCGGTAAACATTTCAGACTGACTTCAGGTCAAGAAGCTTCAAACATGCCGGTCACTAAAGTAAATATAATATTGTCCAAAATGAATCCCAGGTGAGCTGAGTGACATGGGCCTGACACTAGCAAAATGGGTTAATGGCATTAAAAGCTGGTATTAATCGCCTGGTTTTATAATAATCTATAATATTCTAACCAGTATAAGTGTCTTAAAGAAGTCATTCTATGCACTGTATAGCTATGCTCCATGAGCAGTCTGAGCAGGCAGTTTCTAATGAAATAAAGATCTAAAACTGTTCATAAAAACTTTTATTACAGGTTTTAGCAACTGAGCCAGGCATCATCAGGGTGTGCACCAAGGGGCTCTGGGGTTGTACCTGCATTTTCTAATAAAAAAAGGTTCTTTGTGAAAGGTTAGCAGGGCGGTAGATGCTTGGTGTGCGGTGCGTGTCGGCTGCAGACAATAAATACTGGAGTGACAGGTGGAGGTGGAGGGATGTTTATTGCATCAGGGAGAGGTTCTGTTTCATGCATGCTGTGATCCCTCATATCGCTTTGTTTACCTACGCTGAGGTGAGTTTGGGAAAAGAAGCTTCACGTCGACGCGCGGCTCCCGCGCCAAGGACGAAGCATGGAGGGCTCGTAAGTGATTGATGCCGGGATAAATTAAATCGCAATCGAAGGACATAATGCACGGCTGGGGCTGCAATTCATCAATTTAACCCTAAAAAGAGCAATTACAGCACATTCTACTGAGTTTAGCCTTCAGCCAGCGAGAAACAGGGAGAGACGATGGCGTATTCATGAGCCATCAACACTGTGTCATCATGACACGCCATTCATCTGCATGAGCATTCAGCCACATTGATGGGGGCCTCGTTTGATTAATCTGCAGCTTGGAAAAAGCAATAACAGTGCAGATCATCTCTGTATCCCTCATTCACAAGACTAGCGCTACTGTACTAGCTTGACTCAACCATTTCTCCATATGTCAGGCCTTTTCTCTGCATTGCTGGCCATGTATGAGAAATCCAGTGCAAGCGTTGGTACTGTAAAGTGCAGAATTATGCCTAGCAGACACTGGAAGATATCTGGAGCTAAAGAGCAGCTGGGCAGATCAGTTGAGCGGCCCATCTTGTAGAGAAAAGGACCTCAGGGGTTATGTTTTGGAGTCTATCACTTGAAGACAAAATGCCTGTAAAAATGAGAAGAGAAATGCTTTGCACCAATTTTAACAGCAGGTTCTGGGTTCTCACTGCATCTCCTCTCCTAAGAATACATTTCATAGCAGTTTTTTCTCGGGTCTGTGTTTACAGGTATTATCACAGTCTGCCAGACGTCTGATTCTCACTTGCTTCTCGTAACCAACTTGCTTTTACAAAAAAAAACAAGACATTTCCTTTACAGAAAACTGCTGCTGGCGGTCGTTGTTAACCCGGGCCTCGACTGATCCGGTATGGAATTCTGCTTCGTTGTCCGCAAATTAATTTGGCAAAAGTTTTACACCGGATGCCCTTCCTAACGTAACCCTCCCCATTTATCCGGGCTTGGCACCGGCATGAAGAAATACACTGGCTTGGGCATCTCTAGCGGCTGGGTTCAACAGCATGTGAAAGTGAAAGTGACTAGTCTTGTCATTGTGAAACACAACACAGCAAAAAATAAAGCCTCTGCATTTTACCCATACGTGCAGCAGGGGACAGGTATTTAAAGTGCAATGATGGGGATGGTACCTTGCTCAAGGGTACCTTACCTCAGGGAAACCTACTAGTATAGGATTCAAACCCACAACCTTTTGATGCTGGAGCCGACTCCCTAACCACTAGGCCACAACATGTGACACGTAAAATCGTGAAGCGTTCCTTTTTTAGTGGCAGCGGTGGCCGAGTGGTAGGGAAGTTGGCCCCAGGATTGAAAGGTCATGGGTTTAATTCACTAGATTGGTGTGAGGTACCCTTGAGCAAGGTACTGTACCCATCACTGCTCCCCAGGTGCTGGAAAGAGTCTTGTGGTTCATTGCATGCTGGGATTTACCGTGACAATTTTTCACTTCATATTTTATTTTGAAATGATATTTGTAGAAAGCTTATAACACTTAAACACCAAAAAGATTCAAGACAGTAAACAAAAGTTTGAAATAATCATCCTGTTTTCCAGATGTGGCATGGCTAAAATATTTAATAATGCAATTTAAAATTTCGGCAGCAGCAAAATATTTAATCATGCAGCTGCATGTAATACAGAGACACTGTAATAAGAAAACTTCAGCCCAACACAGTAAAGCTGCTTCAGATTATACTGGTTTTCTGTAAAATACAAGAACGCACACATGCATTAACTCATTTTTTACATGCGTGCACACACCCACACACACACCCCCCCACACACACACACACATACACAAACAGTTGTTGCATTACAAACAGTCTGTTGGCCATGGGGAAGAGCTCTGTGTAATGAGCACTGCTAGACATGGCCAGCATTGCAATGGTCTGGTGATCATCAGCATTTTGCTTTCAGTCCACAGCAGAACATAAAATCATGAACTCAGTCTTTCAGCACCTCCCTCTCCACACACACACAAACACACCCCTATCTCAGCTTGACTCATCTGTGGTGCCTTTACACATGGTGGTGATGGTCTAGTGGAAGGATGCTCCCCTACAGCCCAAGAGGTCACAGGTTCAAATCCCACCTCCAGCACTACCATCACTGGGTTCCTGAGCAAAACCCTCAACCCCGAGTTGCTCCAGGGAGACCGTCCCTGTAATCGGGAACTGTAAGTTGCTCTGCAGTGTCAGATAGATGCGGTGAAATTAAATTTACAATATACTGTGATTTTTTTTTTTTTTTGCAGGTATTTACATTTAGGCATTTATCAATACATATTATAAAGCACCTTCCGTATCTGAGCAAAAATATTTGAACATAAAGTAAATCCTGCAGCCAGGTTTCTTCAGCACATTACTGTTTTGTTTTTTTTTGGTGAAAGTGCAAGTGACTATGTCAATATGAAACACAGCAGAACACACAGTGAAACATCATGAAATGCTTCTCTGCATTTAACCCACACACACCCTGCAGCAGGGGGAAGCTATGTCCAGCATCCAGGAAGCAGTGATGGGGACGGTACCTTGTTCAAGGGAACCTCAAGGCAACCTACTGGTCCGGGATTCAAACCCATGTGAAGGGATGTTTTTTAACATCAGGCCTTTTGAGACCAATTTGTTATTTTCTTTTTGGAGTGTGGAGTGGATGGAGTTGGATACATGAGGGGGATGAGAAAGTTTGCCATGTAAAGAAAAACACTAAGTACCATTCAGCCAAACAGGTACAAATCTAAAGATTTCAGCATCACAGTCATTTGTTGGTTTAGGCTATATGTTCAAATAAAGCTGTTAGTAACGAGTGTTACTGCCAGAAAATTAGAAATAATGGAAAGTAAAGCCCTTTTACTCTCATCATGAAATCACCATATTGAATAATCTCAGGAAATGCATTTCTTCATGAAACAGTAAACAACACTGTTGGAGGTCTAGTGGTCAGATACTCGTCTACGGACAAAGAGACACGAACACAAGAAACAAACCTAAGACACGGTAAACACAACGTCTCAGTTGTTACCTTTTAAAATTAAGTGCAATAAACAAAGTGTGGTTCTTTTAGAGTTTGAAAGTGAAAGTGACTACCCTTGTCATTGTGAAATGCAGCACAGCACAACAAAATTCAACCTCTGCATTTGACCTGTACACACGTGTGGCTATTGAAAGCAGTGATGGGGACAGTACCTTGTTCAAGGGTACATCAGGGCAACCTACTTGGGAGGGAATCGAACTGGGGTCAACTCCCAAACCACTAGGCCATCGCTGCCCCTTGCAAAGCAGTAGACTGTAGACAAACATATCGCCTTGTTCCTTCATTAACTTTCCCACTAATAACAAACATTTCAATTTAATGAATTAATATAAAATGCCAAAACAATTTCTTTATTAGTACTGTTTGCTGATCAAATAACTACCATGACAGCTATGCTAATTTTCTTTAGCACAGGTTTTTTCTCCATCAGGTCACCGGCTCTATGCGAGCAGCAGACCATTTGTTCATAGAGGTGTGTGTTTATTAATGAAAACGGAATGATTTTAAACTACCAACATGCAGGTTGTAAAAATGAAATAGTGGCGAATAAGTAAAATAATGTACATGGTTTGCAATAATGAGCACTTCACATAAAAACCATTCCGTGCAACAACAAATTGCTTTAAAATTAGAGTTTATTGGATTTTGGGCAGTGAGTATTTGAAAACATGATGGAAGTTCATATAAATATTTCAGGGCACTGACTTTGTTAAAGCATAAGATCAGTTTCATCTGAGTTTCAGCAGGAAAAGAGAGAAAAGAAGTGTTAAAAGTGAAAAATTTATAACAAGAGTGTGGTGTGAGTGGACGTCTCTGCGGGTGCTCTGAGGTGAGGGGCTGCAGTTTGATGAAGGGCTGAGTGGGACTGATAGGCCTGAGGAGCTGATCTGATGGGGTTTGATGGGACACAGTAATTGGCTTGACAGCATCTGATGAGGGTACTGACGTGTGCTTCCAAAGTCATACCAGAGAAAGAGAGAGAGAGAGAGAGAGAGGGAGAGAGACAGACAGACAGACAGAAAAATAGAGAGACAGAGACAGAGTAGAGCAACAGAGTAATGATAGTAAAGTAAGAGAGAGCAAGAAGAAACTAGAGAGCAAGATCCAAAACAGAAGAGAGAGAAATACAAGTGAAAGAAAGGGGTGAGAGAGAGAGAGAGAGAGAGAGAGAGAGAGAGAGAGAAAGGGATAAAAAACAAACAGAGACAAAAAGAAAAAAAGAGGGATAGAAAGTTAATGAAAAAATGTGAGGGATGGAAAACTAGAAATACATATTGAGAAGGAAGACAGAGGAGAGAGAGAGAGAGAGAGAGAGAGAGAGAGAGAGAGAGAGAGAGAGGGGGAAATATAAGAGATGTAAAATAAACATAGAGAAAGAAAGTGGTGAGAGAGAAAATGAAAGAAGGGGGAAGATAGAAACCCATGAAATGATGGATAGGGAGAATCAGGGAAAAAATGTGAGGGACAGAACAACAGAGGAGAGGAGAAATGGAGAAAATAGAAGAGACAAAGAGAAAAGGGAGAGAGAGAGTGAAACAGAGCAAGTGTGAAAGAAAGGGAGTGATACAGAGAGAGAAGGAGACAGAGAGATACAAAAAGTGAGGGACAGAGGTAGAGAGAAAGAAACCGAGAGTAAGGGACACAGAGCACAAAGTATAGAGTGATGCCGGAAGTGAGGGACAGGGAGACGGAGAGAGACGATCAGAGAGTGAGGGACAGAGAGAGAAAGAGAGACTAAGGAAGTGACAGAGTGCCAGAGACAGAGATAAAGAGAGAGAGGGAGTAAAAACGAGTGAAAGTGAAGATTGATATTGTCATTTACCCTTGGACGAGTGGAGGACACAACCAGCATAACAAGTTGTGACACTTCAATTAGCTCGTCTGAGATAAACAATGCAGAAATAGCTGCTCGTTCTCCTCGGCAGGCGTCCCACTTTAAAGCTGAACAATAACAGCGTTTTAGTGCTGGGGCAGATGTATACCTCTGCGAAAGTGCATGTAAACGTATCTCCATCGCGCTGCAGAGAAGGGGCTCATGAATAATCATGGGTGGGGGATTTGGAATAGAATCAGAACCAGCACAAAGTCTGAGGGTCACATGGCAGAATGACCCATCTTGGAAACACATCAAGCACAGTGAACCAAATATGAAACAGTAGTTTTTTGGCATCACAAAAAAGTTTACATGCTATCAAAAGTACTATTTACACTCCAAACCACAAGTTCTACACAACTCAACCTGTTCTGATTTCATTATTTTTGTGATGTCACAAAAAAACAACTTTTGCCTATTTATCCTAGAGCTGTTTAGCTCCACCCATTCATGGAGAAGCTATTAAGAGTAATTAGGCCTGTACTGATCACTTAAGACACTATACTGAGCAGCCAATCAGAGTAGAGGGTCTATGTCTATCTTACAATGGTGGCGTGGTGATTAGGGATTAGGCCCCAGGCTCAAAATGTCATAGGCTCAAATCCCAGACCATTAGGTTGCCCAGAGCCTTAAGCAAGGTACCGTCCCCATCACTACTGCATGGTGTGTGTGGGCTAAAAGCAGAGGTCGCATTTGGTTGTGTTTCACAATTAAACTGCATTTCAAAGTGAATCCCAGACCAGTAGGTTGCCCTAAGGTACCCTTGAGCAAGGTACTGTCCCCATCCCTGCTCCCTGGGGTGTGATTTACCATGTGCCTCCCAATGACAAGAATGGTCACTGTCACATGTTCTCCTGTCAATCAAATATATCGGAAACACCTATGAGGGGAAACATATTCAGTTTTTTGTGCATGCTTTGAACAAAACATTAACTAAACCTTGTAGAACAAAAGCCTTACGCCGACTGAGTGTGTCTGTTAAATTAAGTTTATGGCAGATATTAATTAAAAGCCTTCAAATATTATTCTTCATGACGGTCGGGATGGTAACATGACACTGTTTAACGGACATCATTTGTCATGAGGTCATCATGGGACAAATCTGCCACCTGATCCAAGCTTCACGTGTTCCAAGACACCCAAGAACTTCATAGTTGATGGGCCCGAATCACTGTTAGGGCCAAACTTTCCCTCCAGTCGACACATGACATCACCATGTTTTTGTGCCGCCACTCAGCGCTGAGTGTTGCCACCACTCATTTAAAATTGAATGACTTCCTGTGATCTGAAGAAAAGTGTGTCCGGCATGTCAGTCCACTGTGTACAGATAATGATAAAGAATCAGTGCAGCCGGAAGAGTGAGAGCTCCCGCTGGGTCTGTCCAACATCTAGAGACTTCATCACGCATACACACACACACACAATGGACAAATCACTGCCTTGCCACTGACTAGTGTGTGTCAGAGTGCAATTATCCTGATTAGCTCTAAAATATCCTGATATGTGTGAATTTATCTCACCGAACAGGTCTTGATCTTTATGTATGAGTTGTTACTGCTGCTTTGCCTGGCTTTTTCAGAGTAATTTCTCATTCCGTCACAAATTACAGTTACATCCATGGTCTTTGAAGGTCTGCCTGCTTGTAGGCACCCTGTCTGATGTCTGTTGCCTGCTAGTGGACAATTAGAAGCAGGTGCCAGTTCTGGTGGTGGTCTAGTGATAGGATACTCACCTGTGGACCAAGAGGTTACAGGTTCAAATCCCATCTCCAACACTTCCACCAACACTTTGGGTTCCTGAGCAAAACCCTCAACCCAAAGTTACTGCAGGGAGACTGTCATAAGTCACTCTGGATAAGAGCATCTGCTATATAATGTGAATGAAATAAGCAAAATATATAATACGTTTCTTAAAATTATTTGTGAAAAAAGGACACAAACCTGTACTTCAGGTTTTAAATATCTGTACTTTCCTCAAGTATTTATTTTTATGATAACTTTAACTTCAGTTCCCTACATTTTCACATAAATGTCTTTCATTTCTACTTGTTACCTAAACAGGTTTTTCATTTATTCGAAACACATTTCAAAGGAATCGCCCTTTAATTTCATTTTCACTCATTCGTTTTACATCAGCTTCCCAAATGATGTACAAAACACAAGAAGACATCCATCCATCCATCCATTATCTGCCGCTTGTCCCAAACGGGGTCGCGGGGGAGTGGTGGTGTCCAACCCAGCGCACACAGGGCGAGGACGGGGGACGCACCCTGGACAGGTCGCCAGCCCATCGCAGGGAACAAGAAGACATAACAAGTGAAAACAAAGAACAGATTGATGGGAGACAAAAGGCGAAAGTGAAGCGGTGAAGCTATTGTTCATTATTTTCAGTAGATTGTTTTTACTGAAGCTTGAAGGGTTAAATAATTTTTAAAATATATTAATATGGTGCACAAACAAAGTAAGCAGAAATTAACTTTTTCACTTTTCCACTTAGTAAAGACATTGAATCAGTACTTCCACTTTCACAAAAGTCTTTTTTATTCAATCTGTTAAGATTGTGTACTTTTGAACTGTGAGAGCTGTAGAATGCATTTCCATATATATTTACAATAAATGTACATATATGCCCAACAGTTCATTTAAACGGTTGCTGTTAATTTCTGCAAAATTTTTCAGCTTTAAAAAAAAAAACAAAAAATACTCCAGCAAAAGGTGTAGTTTTATTACATTCCTGCAGGTTAAAATAAACTCACAGGGAAAAGGAGGAGAGAATTTTTTTTGTGTGTGTGACTTCAAAATAGAAAGAAATGAGGTGAGGGTGACATTGCCTCATTAAAACAGTCTCACAATAAGAGGTGATGATATGTTCCAAATTAATTAATAGATGTCATGGCTGATTTTATCAGGTTTGAAGGTTATTTGTCTCTCAGTGGCAGTCTGGCCACAGAGGAGCAGGCCGAATGGAAATTAATTACTGACTGAGCAGGAGCTGCAGCCATCATGCATCTAGGAGGCTCGCCTGTCAACTCGTGTTCATGTACATAAAAACACCCTGCATGAACACCGGGGTACAAGCAGGGTAAGGCGGATGGCTAATTAAGGACGGTAAGATTACTTTAACAGTCACTATGAATTGTTTTATTCACAATTACCTTGGAAACGAGGCCAGTTAGCCTGTATTAAGCTTGAATGAGAATTATAGCTGAAATATTTCACTACTGATATTTTCATACTGTAATGTTAAGCCTAGTTGATTCTGTTGTAGAAATTTGTATAAATGATGTGCTCAAGTGCACAATCACAACAGCAGTTGCATGTGGCGATGGCTTCCACCCGTCCTGGACGATTTGTAGTTTGCAGTCACTTGACTGGATCAGAGATCTATGGGGCAAAACACTGTACAGACTAGTACACTCTTTTAGAAGTGTTTACATCCACAGTAAAACAACTAGAACAAACCCATTGTTGACCTCCATTCAGCACCGCTGCAGCATTTAATTCACCACCAAAAGAGTCCCTGCCAGAGCTCTACTATGAAAACATCTGCATCTTGTGGAGAATCCGTCCCCTCGCACTGCTCTTGGGGTGAAAGTTTACAGCCGTGTGTATTTTCAGTGTTGACGGGACAATATTAATGCCACATGGGAGATGAAGAACAACAAACTCTTCGCTGTCAAAGGAAAGGTGAGTGATATTTAGCTGATGTCAGCTATCTATGTTGTTCCTTTCAAAAGAACATCATTCTAGTCTGAATAATCAATCAAACATTCACGTTTCACATTCTATCGGTTGTCCTCCCCAGAGACATCTCTGATGGCATAAATCCACCATTTCCTCTTCTGAGATTGTTACTCTGTTCATATTCTGTAGAAGAACAGCCATCATCAGTTAGAGTGTCTTAACTATCCAGCAACCCTTTTATCAGCCATCACTGATAAAAAATAAGTGGTGAGCAGTAGAAGAAAGCCTTGTTCTCCTCTCCTGGTTGATTGAACCTTCAAAGATGGGATATCACAAGGAAACTGTGAACAAAGCCATACCTCGACTGACGTAGACTGCTCACTGGTTGAAGATCATCCTTACAGCGCTAGAACATATAAACTGGTGGATGAGGACCACTCACTTTCCTCATATCATGTTCTGAGATGAGCTGAAAATTTAACCCTGGTTGGGCCCCAGCCCACACTGTGATCCTACAGGCTTCAAGACACCTATACCCAAGTGGACCTGGGACTACCACGCTGAACTGACCTCTGAAGTGATGATGTTCTATGAGAGACTGATCAAGGCTTCCACAACAGTGTAACTACTGGACATGGATTATGTAATTACCCTTTTGTATTACCTTCATGCTCAGTGGTTAAACTCATAAGCATTATTGCATTCCAGTTGTGACAGTGAATAAATCATTAGTAGTAACATTACTATTGCATGGGTTTTAAAAGTGTTTCTGCACATTAATTAGAGACATTCACTCAGATATTCATACGCCAAGCTCATTAGATCCCATCAGTTTGTTGTCTCAGTATGAGCACTTTAACACCATCTCCCACATCATCCCTTACACTCGCTCTCACCTGGATGCTGGTAAAGTGAATTACTGTACACTGAGGCTCAGACTATAGAGCCTAGTGCTTCTGAATACTGGGAACGGCACCTTCAGCATCAAAAAGTGTCCCAAATTCTTTGCTCCAGTGCTCCTTCGCTCACTCTCACTCACACACATGCTCACTCGCTCACTCACTCATTTTCATAGCCGCTTGTCCTAATTAGGGTAACTGGCAGTGCTGGAGCCTAACAGCCTAGCAGACACACAGTTAAAAAAAAACACACTCACACCTATGGGACAATGCATATCTCTAATCCACCTGACATCCGGATCGAAACCGGAGGATCCAGAAGAAACCCACACAGACTCAGGGAGAACATGCAGACTCTACCCAGAACGCCAAACCTGGGATTCAAAGCCAGGAGCTTCTCCCTGTAAGGCAATTGCACTACCCACTGTGCCACCATGCCATCTTGCTTTAATGCTGCAAAACATGGTGGTGGAAGGCCTGATCGTATACAAAAACAATCCAACTTGAAAAGGTGGATATGCTGCAGTCTTGGTATAAGGACAACTTTGATCTGAATTTCTCCAATTTCAATGGGATGGTGGTAGACCTCAGGAGTGAGAAGCTTAGCATCCACTAAATCACTTTGACCCTGGTGGAGAAATTGTGCATTTACAGCTACCATGAGGTTTACATCCCTGGTGAAAAAAGGCCATAAACACTTATCAAGTTTCATTGCACACCCCCACTCCAATTTTGCTTTTTTTGCAACTCAGCACTTATAGAATGCAAAGTGACTTGCAAATCCTTTATTTCCCTGTACATCATACTGCCTGTGTTTATGTGCTAGAGCTGCCACCAGAGAGGCTTTAAACACACCAGCATCTACATCCCATCTGAGAAACCTCGGAGTCTGCCTGTTTGAGGCCTTCAGCACTGAGGACGGGGACAGTGACGTTAGTCAGGTGGACAGAAGAAACTATGCATTGCTGGGGGCTCTTCATGGACAAAATTTAAGCCCCAGGCTCTTCTAAGAGATCAAATGTAGCTTGATTGAGACCCAACTGTGACTACATGAGCATCCATCTATCAATCCATCCATCCATCCAAGTGACAGTTGGGGACAGTCATTGTGTGCACACAGCACTGTACTCAGTGAACCACAACGAAATGCATCGCCTGCATTTAACCCACACACACTGTGCAGCAGTGGGCAGCCATATCCATTGCCCGGGGAGCAGTAAGGGGGACGCTACCTTGCTCATGGGTAAGCTTCTGAGCCCGGGGCCTTGTCCCTAACCACTAGCCCATCCCTGCCTCTTTCTATCTGCCTATCTGTCTGTTCGTCCATCTGTCTGTCCATCCATCCATCTACCTCCTCCATCAGGCAGGTTCCCATGTGCTTGTAAAGCCTAAGCTAGAAATTCTTCAAATTCTAGAAATTAAAACAGGCTACTTTCAATCATAGCGTTTGATTCCCAGACACGGTAGCCTGGGTCCTTTTGGTTTCTATGTGGGTTTCCACCCAAAGTCAAAAGACATACTTTAGGTATATTTCAGATGAACTGGAGATAATTAATTGCCCCCTAGTTGTGACTATGTGTCTACCCTGTGATGAACTGGTGACCTGTGCAGGGTGTTTTGCTGCCTTTTGCCCAGTGAGCCCATGAATAGTTTGTAGTACCACCAGTGAGTCAAAGATAGTGGATGAGTGGATAGATGGATGGATGGATGGATGGATGGATGGATTTTCAGCATTCATTCACAGGTCCCTCTTGTGGCAAGGTGATAAAAGGTTAGAGTCATACCTGCCTGAAAGGAGAAGAGGTAAGAGACAGTTCTCGCCGATAAATTCATACTGAGAAACGTACAAACCCCCCGGACTGAGCTGTAATCTCAGGGTTTTAATTTTATTCAACAAAACTTGTCACTGAATGTTAAACAGAGAATAGAGGACATAAAGTATGTTGGCTGAATGTGGCGTGTTATTATTATTAATGTTCATTTTCAAATCTGAAATCCCTCATTCCTGCATTTTTCATGGAACGCATTTCTATTCATTACTCTGTTCCCAAGAGAAGAGGGTAAAGAAAGATGTTCTGTTGTTCGGCAGCTCTGAAGTGAGATGCGGCTCAGTGACTGATACAGAGTGCCCCAAATAATCAGCCTCCACTTTATTTGGAATAATGTTTGTGATGTGAGATTTTTACTGGCACTTCAATGAAGTTTAACAAAAAGTATCTCCAAATGTTTTGCTCTCATAATGCAGTTTGGGGACTCGGGAATGAGAGGAGGAGAAAGAGACGTTGGCCCACTTTATCTCCACCTCTGCCCCAAAGCCCTTTCTATTTAGAAGCAATACACTGTTGCCAGGGTCACCTGTGAAGCAGGTACTTGCTAATCCGTTGGACACGTTTCATTCATTGTGTATCAAACGTCTTCTTAGATATGAAGAGCAGGCTTCATCTGTAAAGTGACTTGACAATTGTTATTTATTTTTTTATTTGTGTTCTTTTTTGCCCAAAGCCTGTATTCCTCCTCTAGGCAGGGTGAAATCAATTAATTCCAGCTTTACGTATAAGCTTCTTAAGAATTGCCATATTTGCTGTGATTTTGTTTTTTTAATGAAAACAAAATAAATGAACTAATCCTTAAATTTTCATAAATTACCATTCTGAGCAAGAAAAAGAGAGAAAACGTCTCGCATTACTCCTTTGAACAGATGTTACTGATATCCAGCATGAGCTGTTAATGATCTGAATGAATAAATGGATATCTCTGCTTCATTTTCAATACGTGTTGCACTATTTAAAGCAGTATTGTCCCAAATGTTAAAGGACGTGGTTCTATTTGTTAAATAGTTTCTTTTAAATAAATCTAAATCTACACCATCAGGGCTGGGCTGAGATTTCTGTGTATCAAGACAAAAATATGTGCCCATCTCTCTCTCTCTCTCTCTCTCTCTCTCTCTCTCTCTCTCCTTTATCATGCACCCCTATGGAAGCATCCTGGGAGAAGTTCTTTCACAGAAACCAGGTCTTGAGGATCTGCTCAATACCGCAGAGGATCTGTTTGGCTGTATTACACAGATTAATGTAAGACTCTCACTCTGGAACAAACTGAAAGAGAGAGAGAGAGAAAGAGAGAGAGATACAGAGATAGAGAGAGAGAAAGAGAGAGATACAGAGATAGAGAGAGAGAAAGAGACAGAGGGAGAGGGAGGGGGAGAGAGAGACGGAAAGAGATAGAGAGGGAGAGAGAGAGACAGCAAGAGGTAGAGATAGAGGGAGAAAGAGACAGAGAGAGAGAGAGAGAGGGAGGGGGAGGGAGAGAGCGAGAGAGAGAGAGATAGACAGAGAGAGAGACGGAAAGAGATAGACAGAGAGAAAGACAGAGAGACACAGAGAGAGAGAGAGAGAGAGAGAGAGAGAGAGAGAAAGAGATAGAGAGGGAGAGAGAGATAGAGAGAGACAGAGAGAGACAGTGAGAGTGAGAGATAGAGGGAGAAAGAGAGAGAGAGCGAGAGAGGGAGTGCAAGAGAGAGACAGAGAGAGCGAGAGAGGGAGAAAGAGAGAGAGAGTGATCGCTTGCACAACAGAACAGTAGTCAGACATTAAAAACCCAGTCAGGAAGCCGAGAAACAGCAGCAAGGCTGCATTAGGATTAACTCGGCATCGACAGCACAGAGAGTAAAGGCCTGTTCACACTAATAAGATTTAAGTGTTAAAAAGGATGTGATTTTTTCACAAAGTGGGTAAAATTGTACCATATTGGATGTTTAGGGTTTTCAACACTCCATGAAGAGGATGGAAGGGTTTCAACAATTAATTGATTTTTTTTCTTTTTACTACCTATTTGAGTAAAGATATAAATGCTATGTTTCTGCATTTTTTATTTAACCTCTATTTAAAGTCAATTTGTGACTTGTCATGTGTTTTTGTGGTCTACAATCAAGACAAGCCATTTTACTGCCATTTGTTTTAAGTGCAATCATGAAAATGGAGCTCTGGTGGGTCAAGCTGGTTTTAACACATCAGTGCATCGTAGAGAACTGAACTACACCGTCGGCACAATTATTAGGCGAGTGAATATTTTGAGGGTTCATTTTAATCGGGAACAAATCCAATGCAATCAGTCAATCCAGAATGTTAAATCCCTGAAACCTGAATGTTCTAGGAAACGTGAGTGTGAACATTCTCAGGGGATACATCTGTGTGCACCATTATTAGGCAACTACTAGTGCAGAATTATTAAACAAGTAAATGAAAAAGGGAAAATTTTCCATCTCACTTGTTTATTTTCATCTGTTCACTCAAAATTTACAAATAAAAATGTTTCTGACATTTAAAAAAAATCAGTGAAAATACGGCCACCCTTCTTTTCAATAACAGTCACGATCCTTCTGTCTGTCAGTCTGTCTGTTCAGAGAGGTGGACTGTTTTCCTTCCCCATAAATCTCCATCTAAGAAGGTCTATAAGTTCTCAGTAGGGTTTAGTTCAGGTGAAGAAGGAGGCGTGTTATTATTCTTTCATCTTTAAGGTCTTTACTGGCCATGCAGTGGAGAACTTCCATGCATGTGATGGAGCATCGTCCTGCAGCAAAATCATGGTCTTCTTGAAAGGTGCAGGGCTTTTCTGTAACCACTGCTTGGAGTTAATGTCTCTAAAATCTGGCTTTAGATTTGGGAGTTGATTTTGAGTCCATCTTCAACTGAAACGTTCCAACAAGCTCACCTTTAATAATACCAGCCCGTACCAGTACCTCTCCTCCACCTTGCTGGTGTCTGAGTGGAAGTGGAGCTCTGTGCCTGTTACTGATCCAGCCAGGGGCCCGTTCATCTGGTCCATCAAGAGACACTCTCATCTCATCTCCATCAAACCTTTTTAAACATGTTTGAGATATCTTGAGATATTTCTTGGTCCAGTCTTGATGTTTCAGCTGATGTGTCTTCTTCAGTGGTGGTGGGGTTTCAGTCCCCCTTACCTTGTCCACATCTCTGACACTGAACACCTTGTTCTTCTGGACACTCCAGGTAGGTGCAATTCTGGAATATGGCAGCACTGGAGGATCATGGGTTCCTGGAAGCTTCACGTTTGATTTTTCTCAAATCTTTGGAAGTTCATTTGCGTCTTTTTTTCTCAATACGTTCCTTGTGACGCTGTTGACTGTTTACAACAAACCATTTGATGGCTCTGTGATCACGCCCCCATATCTTCAAGCGTGCTGCATCCCTCTGAAAGACCTTTAACAATTTCTGACTTTTCAGAGTCAGTTCTCTTTTAGTACATGTTGCCTGAGGAGGAAAATAAGCTGCCTAATAATTATGCACACCTTGATATAGAGTATTAATCTGCTTAGGCCACCCCCCCCCCCCCCAATTAGGCCATCAGAAGTGTAGTCACTCTGCAGAACCCTGAAACATCCAAACAGAATCCATATAACCTGCTTTTCGGACAGCACTCCACTTGCATGCAGTTTATCAGAAGGAGTTGGGTTTTTTATAAAAACAAACGTCTAAGGCCTTGGGGTTTTCTTAAGGCCATTTCGTGACTCAAAGCTGTGCTGGGTTGGAAAAAATCAATAATGCAATTTGAAAAAAGAAAAAAACAACTTCTTGTATTTCCAGGCCTTTATCTTTTTTCATGGTCAGCTGACATACTTGAATCTACAGCACTCACACAGCCCTGTCTGTGATGAAAAAAGCATATGAGACACCGCAAGGTTTTATAATATGATTATATAATATGATCTCTATATTAACCCTGAGAAAGAAAAGTAGGCCGAATAGGTTAAGACCTCAGATTTTGCCCACAAAAGCTGGTTTTAGTCAACGTTTCTGTAGGTTCTAGTGGCCTCCCTTTATTTTACAGTGCTGTGTAAAAACCTAAAACACACCTCTCATTTCCTAACTGTAGCTATGGATGGACCCTGTTGGTATAAAAAATACAGAAAGCCTGTCAAACTGTTTTATCTTTGTCATATTAAGGATTAAATGAAAGAAACAGGGCCAAATGTTTAAGCGCTCCAGGCTGCAAACTGTCTAAAGATATAAGGTTCTAGATAAAGGGGTTCCAACCTCTCAGTGTTGAGCATCAGAAGTAAACTAATCACCTGATCATCTGGTATCATCTAAAAGTGAAAGTGACTATCCTTGTCATTGTGAAACGCAGCACAACGCAGCACAATGAAACTCAACCTCTGCATTTCACCCATACACACACGTGCAGCAGGGGGCAGCTATTGAAAGCTGCCCAGGGAGCAGTGACAGGGACAATACCTTGCTCAAGGGTACCGCAGGGCAACCTACTGGTGAGGGAATCGAACCCACAATCTTCCGATCCAGGGCCAAACTCCCGAACCACTAGGCCACCGCTGACCCTGTTTTTTCATTGTTTCATGTCTTAAGTTAGACGCTGTGTTCTGCTTGAAGGGTCAGACGTAGATCACGGTGTGGATTAACCAACAAAAAGCAATCCTCTGAATCTGCTCGGGAACAGGAAGTGGGCTGCTAAAATAACTTCCAAGATGACATTTACATTTACATTTAGCTGACGCTCTTCTCCAGAGTGACTTACAATTCCTGATTACAGGTAGAGTCCCCCAGCAGCAACTAAGGGGTTAAGGGTTTTGCTCAGGAACCCAATGGTGATAGTGCTAGTTTAGTTGGTAAAAAGCCAACTTTAAGATTTGAAGCCCAGTTTGAGGATTAAGGTCAGAATGACGCTGAAAATAAGTATCGTCAGAACCATTTTATGAAAAAAAAACGGTTCCCGTTCCAGTGTCAGACTAAAATATACGGTGATTCAGTGAATTTCAGAACAGTAGATGTGGAGGTTTGTCAAAATACCATTGAACATCTCAGAAGAGTCAAAATGACACATTTGGGCTTGCATTGGGTTGAACTGACAGATGTCAATATTGAGATCACGTGATGGATTTCTCACTCATTTCTAATTGAGATAAGTGCACTATTCCACGAATAAATTATAAGCCGAGAGTGAAAAAAAAAAAGATTGTTGTTTATAAAAGAAAATGAAGTGAAAGTGACTAATCATCATTATGAAACACAGCACGACACACGACAAAATACAACCTCTGCTTTTCACAGCCTGCAGAAGGGGGCAGCCATATCCAGAGCCCGGAGAGCAACGATGGGGACGGTACCTTGCTCAAGGGTTCCTCAGAGCAAACTACTTGTTCCTACTTCCAATCCTGTGGTCAACTCCCTAACCACTAGGACTATGCAATTTCATGCTTGTTTGTTTTTTGCACACGTTCAAACCTGCCAATACAGAATGCAAGTCTAAGATGAAAATTATTAACTTATATCAATGTAATTAATTATGTAATTACATTACCCGTATATGATTAATTACATATATATGGTTGTATATCAAAGTGATGCCTAACTTTATCTTTAAGCTGTCGCCAACTCATCGGTGTACAGCACAAATAAGAAATACTGCAAGTGAAACGGCTTCAAACAGGAAATAAGTTTCACCTGAGTGTGAAACACAGACTTTGAAAAGCTTTCACTGGCAACAAAGAGCCTCCACAGGTGCGCACAAGTGAGCTGATGAAATCTCTGCACATTCAAAGCCTGGGACAATTTGATGCAAACAGATCCATGCTCACTTGTTTCTCAGCTCGCCGCTGTAATTGCTCAGATAGCCCAGCAAATGCAGAGCCCCCTGGCAGAGCGTGCCACGCTTGTAGTCAATGGCCATTTCATGATTGCCCATTATGATTAAAAGCACAAACCTGAGAGAGGAGATGACCAAAACAGCGGCCCTGCAGTGGGCAAGGGTGTAATTGGGGTAATTTTCTTCGCTTTGGGCCTTCTTCGTAAGCGTAAACAGCACGGTGCTCTTCGAGGAAAAGAAAAAGGTCTTTTTTTCCACGGAGCAGGTTTCTGATTGAGTTCAAGTAGAGGAAACCAAACGCACTTTGTGGTTTACAGAAAGGAAATGGCGGTCAACATATTGCGAAGCCTCAGCCGAGGCGGATTTCACAGCATCGCTTTTTTTTTGCCGTTGTTGTTTGCAGCGCTTCTTGAATGGGTATTTAAATAAAAGCATGTAGCAGGCGTTTAAAGTGACAGATGGAGCTGCATTCACGGTTTGCTTTCATTACCTCTTTCTACACCTCTGACAAATAAAAGGAGACAGGCATCATTCCCTTTAGAGACTAATGAGCTATTGTCTGGCTTCTTGTTTCCTCGCACACATTCTCCTTCTATCTCTCCTTCTGCAACTAAAGCCCTTAGCGGCCATGGCCAGTGCTGTACTGAGGGAGTAATGAGTGGGAATAAAGGAGAAAGTCTTTCGTCTTTTCAACGAAAAAAAAAAAAGTGTTGGAAGAAGTCAGGCAAGAGTCTTACAGCAGGATAAAATGGACTAGATGATGTAAAGGGAAGCATCAGTCATTTCAAGCACATATTTAGTGGATCTACAAGATGAAATGGACTTTTTGTCACTGTGAACACAGAGCGAACCACAATGACATGTTTCTAACCCATTTAACCCTTACACACAGTGTTGCAGAGGGAAGCCAAACATCCAGGCCCAGGGAACAGTGATGGGAACGGTATCTTGCCCAAGGGTACCTCTTGGTAAGTGTTTCATCTACTGGGGATCTCTTTGTTGCTTTAGACTCTCACTGGGCAGCGGTGGCCTAGTGGTTGGTGAGTTGGCTACAGAATCTGAAGATTGTGGGTTCCTTTTCCTCACCAGTATGTTGCCCTGAGGTACCCTTGAGTAAGGTACCGTCCCCGTCACTGCTCCCAGGATGCTTTCATAGCTGCCGCTGATGAACGGTGTGTGTTTGTGCATGGATTAAATGCAGACATCCAATTTTGTTGTGGTTCACCGTGTGCTGTGCTGCGTGTTCTCACAATGACGAGAGTAGTCACTTTCACTTCATGAAGTGGAAGAAGTATATTTTTAAGAACAGGGCTTCTGAGTTTGAATTCAGTGGGGGCAGGAGAGAGTTAAATTAAATTCATATATATATATATATATGTGTGTGTGTGTGTGTGTGTGTGTGCGTATCTAAATATAAATATATATCTGATTTTCTTCATTCGACATTTGGTTTATTCATCATCATAATTGTGTTGATGTAAAGGGTTGATGTATGGTGTGTGTGTATGTGTGTGTGTGTGTGTCTTATATGCACATACTCCATAACAGTCTGAAAGGCTGCCAGAATGCATTTTGCCCAAAACAACCTAATGCCTGATTTCTTCACTTCAGTTCAATTCTGTAACATAGATTCACCTAAATTCACATTCCAGAAACGTTGCCCCTACTGACCAAAGATGGTTGACCATCTAGCAGGAAAAACACTTAAACCATGAGGAAAAGCCACTGAAAGGAACCAAGACCCAAAAGGAGAAACTTCATCAGATCATAAGGAAGAAACACTGAGAGGAACCAAAACCCAAAAGTGGACTCTGTCTTATTCTGGGCCAAATCCAATGGCACAGATGTGAAGAAATTCACAAGAAAGCCTATACAGAGGCACTAAGATCAGCATTTACAAGCCTGTCAGAAAAAAATAAATAAATGAATAAAAAACACACACCTATTTTCCTTGAATGAACTCTAATTGGCTGGCATCAAGACCATTGTAGAGCAAGTCTACACTCAATGTTAGTTTTTTTTTTTTTTTAACAAAATAGCCCGACAAACTTTTATATCATCACCACAAGCTTTGCAGTGCCCACTTATCTCATAGAAAAACTCCTGCAAAAAGTAATTTGTGCGAATGAGGGAGGACACTTCAGAGAAAATGGAACCACCATTTTGGTATCTCTCTCCATTTACTGCCATTCTTTCTTTCCCTCGCCCTGCCTCTTTCTCTCCGTCTTTCAAACGATGCCACGGGTGCTCTCATTGTCAAGAGGCTATCATGGAGTGATTAGAATACTTATCCGTTCTCTCCCTCCGTAGTTGTGCTTGTGCTCCAGCATAACTGGCCTTTCTTTTTTTTGGTATGTGTGAGAGTCTATGATGCCTTGGCTGCACTGAGGTGTGACACTCTACAATTATGGCATTGTCGCCCCACAATGAGGCTCCATCACGCCATTGTGTAGCGGTTGAATAGAGCGGGGTAATTGCATCAGTTTTTAGGGTCTCACAATAGCCGCGCCCCGCCGGCTGTCGGAGTTAATTAAAACGGGGATATTTCCTCACGAGCCGTACAGTTACAGCCTCGAAACTTCTGTTCCTCAAAAGCGCTTCTCAGCTTGCCTCAGTTCAAAAGACGCAAACACGTCGCCACGGCCACCTCAGGACCGCTATGGGTTCACCAGCAGAGGAAACGAGCATAGGACCCATCTGGAGAAGTATTAAGAAGACTAATGGACAGCGGTGGCTTAGTGTTTAGGGGACTAGGCCCCAGGATCAGAAGTTCATGGGTTAGAGATCAGTAGGTTGCCCTGAGATACCCTTGAGTGAAAGTGAAAAGTGAAAATGAAAGTGACAACCCTTGTCATTGCAAGGTCACAGCACAGCTGACAGTGAACCACAACAAAATTGGACCTCTGCATTTAACCCATGCACACTCAAACACTGTGCAGCAGTGACGGGGACGGCACCTTGCTCAAGGGTACTTCAGGGAAACCTATTGGGAAGGGGTTCGAACCCCAGATCATGCGGCTAACGCCCTAACCACTAGGCCACCGCTGCCCCAAGTTCAAGGTACCATATCCATCACCCAGGTGCTGGATATGTAAATCAGGTTTTAAACCTGTGCATTGCTATGATAGAAATACTATGGAGTGTCTTTAAAAGCAATACCTTTGGTGTCTCCAACCGTCACTGCCAACATTTTTTGGTTAACTTTCCTGAAATGCTGAATTTATTGTGGCTGATTTTATGAGTCCCAAAATTTTCCATTAATGAAACTGGTGTAGTGGTTAGGAAGTTGGGTCCATGCTCGAAAAGTCATGGGTTCGAATCCCAGACTAATAGGTTGCTTGAAGTAACCTTGAGCGACCCCATCACTGCTCCCTGGGTGTTTTAAATAGCTGCCCCCTGCTGCACGGTGTGTGTGGGTGAAAAGCAGATGTTGAATTTCATTGTGGTTCACTGTGTGCTGTGTTTCACAATGACAGTCACATTCAGTGAGCAAAATACAACCTTTAAATAGCTGCCCCTTGATGTAGGGGCGAAAAGCAAAGAGCCCGGGGAGCAGTGATGGGAATCAAGGGTACCTCAGGGCAACCTAAAGTCACAACCCACGACCTTCAGATCCTGAGGCCAGCTCAACATACTTAAAGGGGAACCAAAGCTTCTCATTGAGGAGGAAGTGGATGGGAGGAGCATTAAGGACAGGAGAAGTTCTCAGTGATCACTGGCCATTAATGGTGGCTTTGAAGGATAAACTCAGATGTTAAATGAACAGGTTTATGGAGTATTTGGTTCCTGATCTACCACTGCAGGAGAGTGTGCAAGAGCTTGCCCTGTAAAGACACATTAACAGCAGGAGGAGTAAGTTTGGGTAAGTTTTGGGCAGCTTTTTTTTTTTTTATCGGGGTGCCATTTAAAGCAGCCCAAGTTCTGGGCAGGCAGACAGAGCCTCTCTGATTAGTAGTCCAGGATGTGAGACTCACTGGAGAAGGAAGCAGATTCAGCAGGTTCATCATGATAGTCAGCATGTTGGTTGTTCCAGAGGAGACCATCCCTTAGGCTTTCCTGTTCCTCAGCAGAACTGATTTTTTTTCGGCGATTCTGCTCATTAACAGAAAAAAAAAAAATGTGGCTTAGACCCACACCAGTCTGAACACACCGACAGGATGTGCTTTCTGCAGCACGAGGACTGGGAAGCTGAACTGACCTCATGTCCGCTCGCACTCTTGCACCCATCTACAAAGGTGCTTTCGTGACCCTTCTTGAATTTTCAATATTTTCAAAAAATATATGTGCTGAGATACACAAGTCCTAAAAAGACAAATTAATGGACATTGAAGCTTTTTAATTGTATTTCCTAAACTTTCCTTTGATCGTTATAAACTGAAAGTGACAACCCTTGTCATTGCGAGGTCACAGCACAGCACACAGTGAACCACAACGAAATTGGACCTCTGCATTTAACCCATACACACAAACACCGTGCAGCAGTGGGCAGCTATTGAAAGTGCCCGGGGAGCAGTGACAGGGTTGGTACCTTGCTCAAGGGTACCTCAGGGCAACCTACTGGTGAGGGAATCAAACCCACAATCTTCCGATGCGGGGGAAACTCCCTCACCACTAGGCCACCGCTTAATGCGCAGGAATACCAAGACAAAAATAAATACATTTAAAAAAGAGTCAATCATCAGTCAATGATCCCAGCTAAAGGCATTTAATATCATTTACATTAACGCATTGCCATCATCCCTCATGCATTAAAAAATCCATAGGGAATGTCACATGGAAGAGAGCGCAAGCCTGGCCACACCATGATGGATGATGCCCATCACACTTGATTACCGAAACAGGGAAAATGACTGGACTTCGGCATGAGCTTCAGGGGAAGAAACACAGACCCATGCACATCTCACCCTGCTCACCAACATTGGCTTTCCAATGATATCGTTTACGGGAACAAAAAGGCAACATCTGTCATGCACTGCAATAATGACACTTACATCATCAGCTGGGCCTAAATGACCTGCTTCATATGTGCACTGCAGTAAAGGGTGCCATTATTTTGGTGTTAAATTTGGACAATCTATACGAGCTGGTCATCAAACAATGCAAGCGATATTTCGTAGATGAATTAGGACAGTCTCTCAGTGAGTAAGCTTTTGATTATTTTGACAGATAATTGAGTAATTATGAATAACTTTTCACAGCTTTCAGAAAAAAGTAATTGAATAAGACAAATGATTAATACCAATTAATATGCATATAGGTTAAATTAAGTATATTTAATACTTTCAACTCAAATGAGTGAATCTGTCATTTAGGAAAGCACAGTGCATCCATCACCCAGTGGACCAAAACAAAATGCAGCCTTCTGGATATGACTGCAGGGGGCAGACATATCCAGAACCCAGGCAGGAGTGATAGGGACGGTACCTTGCTCAATGAGTCCAAATGATCCGGGACTCAAACCCACAGCCTTCCGATCCTGGGCCTAGTCCCTAGTACCACAAATAACTCTAGGCACAGTTTAATTTAAGAAAATATAATGTTTACACTTTACTTTATAGTATCAGCAATAAAACCAATAAATCAAACAAGGGACAAAAGACAGTCAGCATTTGACTTAATTATTGAAATTTCGAAGGTAGATTGTGAGGAGAACGTTTAAACAGAAGATAATTTTTATTGGTGATTAAATACCTATTACTTATGAAGAACTTTTTTTATTATTATTAATTTAGATGAAAATGCAAGTTAAAGCAACATTAATATTTCACAGAGAATCTGTACAGTAATGGGCCTTTTCTACAAGGTGGAGCATTTTGGACAATGAAGCTCTTGTTTAGTGACATTTAGGGTGGAAAACATAAAAAAAATAACACATTTAGACTTTTGCTAAATGAGATATTTTGTATATATTCACTTCATTTATGCAAACTGTAATAATTTGATGCTGAGCTACTTTTGAGTATTTTGGCAAGTATGAGTGTCTGAGATGCTACTTTATGCTTCTTTATCCCTTAAATATTTGTTTTGTATTTGTTTCATTGTTTAAGTAATTCTTATACGTTGTTTATAATACCATTGTCCGGGAATGATTAAGAAAAAGACTCAATTAACCATAACGCATTGCTGGTTGTTCCTGTTAAATTCTGCAGCCTAGTCACATTTCAACCAATCCTGTGCTTGTTTCTGTGATTGACAGCAGCTTTGTCCAATCAAAGATCGAGCTTGGTGAATCTCATTTAGAGGGCGGGAGAAAAAGAGGCAGCGGTTGGACAGTGATTTATTAAAACTTCCAAACTAAAAAGTATTCAGAGACTTAATGTCATGTTATTGGTTCAGATATTAAGTTGCACATCGGGCAAAAGCTTGGATTAACCATACATTTCTCCATCGTTAAGTTTTCAGTAGTTCTTTAAGGCTCCATGTTTATTTTCTCGTTTTTTCTCGCGAGAGTTGGGCATAGTTAAAACAGGTAAACGTTGGTATCGTTAGTGATGTGTTTCATGAATATGTCACCGCTAGAGTTACAGTTTATTCGTTTCTGAAGTGAAAGAGGAAAGGGTTCAGCAAGAGTCGGAAGGAGTCGGTTCGCTGAGTTCTCGAGAACCACAAGCTGAAAAACGGATTCGGTTCATCCGAACTCCTTCCTGTGGACTCGGTTCATCAACACTGGTTTCCGGGAAGTGTGATTTTGTGTTTTTGTGTGTTAGCACTTTCTAACATCTTTGGAAATACATGCACATCAACACATGGGGCCCCAACGAGATGAATTAATGTAGTATTTTCAAAAGCACTTTAAATGGTTACTATTTTATTTGGAACTGACCTCCTTCTTCTTGTTTTCCAGCTGCTCCCATGTGATTATCAAAGCAGATAATCTGTCTCCACTTCTTCCGGTCCTCTCCATCTTCCTCTTTCACACCCACCGCCTGCATGTCCTGTTCATCCATAAACCTTCTCTTTGTCCTCCTTCTCTTCATCTTTAACTTCCTTCACCCGATATACTCCTCGTCTCTCCTCTGCTGATGGACAGGATTAGAAGGGGGTTAATTAGGGGTAGACTTCAAAAAGCTGAGTATTTACTAGGGTTCCACAGTAGGTTTGGTTAAGAAAGAAAATACTTCTTCCTTCTTCTTCTTTCAGCTGCTCCCATGAGGGGTCACCACAGAGGATCATCCATCTCTATTTCTTCTGGTCTCCTGCATCTTCCTCCTTCACACCTTCTTCAAATCCTCTCTCGCAAAATCCATAAACCTCCATCATTGGTCACTCTCACTCACTCATTTTCATAGCCGCTTGTCCTAATTCGGGTTGCGGGGCAGACACGCACTCACACCTAAGGCCAAATAACATCTCCAGTCTACCTGATGTGTTTGCCTTTGGATGGTGGGAGGAAACATACAGGGAGAACATACAAACTACACACAGACAGCAAGGACCCAGACTGTCCCGTCTGGGAATCGAACCCAGGACCTACTCACTGTGAGGCGACAGCACCACCCTGCAGCAGGGTTCAACCTGAGCTGTCCCTTGGATGTACTAATTCCTAATCTTGTCCATCCTCATCATTGCCAACGCAAATCTCATCATTTTAAACTCTGATCCCACCAGATTCGCTCTCGTCTTTTCATCAGCACCACCGTCTCCAACCCGTCCAACACTTTTTATTATTCTACTACAATAAGAAGTGGCGGTGATTCATATTGTTGTCTTTAAAACGTCACAGTTGTTTGATGCCTGCTTGTTGCACAAGCTGATGAAGGCCGGCTGATTTCATTTGGTAAAGGACCCCTGAGTGGGCTAGTTTTTTTCTACTGAATGACGGCAAAGCCTGTGTTCTCGCCTTTCTGGCTTAATGATTGGTTAGATGTCGGTGACTGCTCAGCAGGACAGGAGGACAGACGTAATGAAGTGCATTTCTTTAAGGCTTTTTATTGTGAAGGGACTAACTGTTCTCTACTGCCGCTGCATGTGTTAAAAGCATAAAAGCTGTTTGCTAAATTGTTGGACGCAATTAATCAATTAACACACACACTTAAATCCTCCAAAGCCGGGCCTTTGGTGAGAGGTTGGTCGGTGTGGTTTTAGTTTGTTTTGTTTGAGAAAGTGCTCCATAAACCTGTTCACCCTCCCATTGCTGGTTGTATTAAATTTCATCCAGCAAAATAGGCCTCTGTAATGGCATTCTGTCATTAACAATTGTGTTGAGAGCGTTCAACAGGACTCTGACAGTTACCTAATTTTAATGCCACAGTGTAGCACTTTTTGTCCAGAAAAAAACAAAAAAAAACAAAGCCCAGCATGTGCCATTTGGAGAGTCGGGGGGAAAAAGTTCAGAAAGTTGGAGCCTAGGAGGGAATTAAACCCCATTTAAAACTCTCCTACTGCTCAGACAGGTCCACACAGCTACGGCAACGCATTCATCAGGTGTGGAAAATTGAAAAATCTGCTGGATTTTGACCTTCAGAAGGGAGAAACATGTTGCAAATGCATTTACATTTACAGCATTTGGCGGATTCTTTCTTCCAGAGTGACTAAAAGAGGACAGCTCAGAAAAGACTCATTGGATGCAAGCCCATTCATGTCCAGTTCCTATTTTCATGGGCTAAAATAACAGTACCTGTGATGAAGTGGGTAGAGAGACACAACAGGGAGTGTGACATTTAAAATCCAACGGTCCACAGGCTTTTGGGAAGCCGTTTTCGTCCACAGTGTGGTCCACACTCCCACTTCAATTTTAAACGGGTGACTAAAAAATATACTGGAGGAATTTCAGTCAGGCCTCCAAACATATTAAGCCTCCAAACTCTGAAAAGCGTCCTTAGTTCTTGTCCTTTTAGAGCTTAGCATTGATCGACCACGACTTCCTGTCCTGTCCCAGACGAGCCCTGATTTTGGGGCAGTAGTGGCCTAGTGAAGTGAAAGTGACTATCTGTCATTGTGAAACACAGCACACAGTGAAACACTTCTCCGCATTTTACCCACACACAACGTGTAGTAGTGGGCAGCCATATCCACCACCCATGGAGCAGTGATGGGGATAGTACATTGCTCAAGGTTACCTTAGGTCAACCTACTTGTCCGGGATGAACTTCTGATCCCGGGGCCTAGACTCTAATCACTAGGCCACCTCAGGGTAACCTGAGGTGCCGATGAGCAAGGTACCATCCCCATCAGTGCTCCTCGGGCACAGCTTCACTTGGTGGATGGGTCAAATGCAGAGAAAAGCATTTCACTGTGGGTCACTGTTTGGTGTGCTCTGTGTTTACAGTGAGTCACTTTAACTCCTTAACGGTCTTGAGAAATCGGTCTGTTTTTTTGGTCGGTCTCACCATTATCAGCCTCACGTAACATCCTGCCACTTTGGGGAGATCATTAGCAGGGTGTGTTTCCATAGTTGCGTGGATCATACACAGATGTAGGTCTCTGCTAAAACGATGCAGCAGCTGAACTCCATTATTTCCTGCCCTTTGGCAATAAATAAATCCATGAGCATTTCTTCAAGTTAAACGAGGACAAAACTGAAATCCTGTTTGTCAGCAAGAAGAAAAATGCTGTTTAATAATCTGGGGAAATTTAATCTGGTCTCTTGGTGTTATCTTTGATTCCAATCTGAACTTCGAAGAAAGCATTGTTTTTCCACAAACGCATTATAGCTAAAGTACGACCATTTATAAATCAAGGTGCTCGAAAAACATGCTGGACTCAAACGGACTTCATTACTGTAACTTTTATTTACTGGCCTCCCAAAAAATTCCTCTGAGCTCAGCTGTTATCCAGAACTAAAAGTAGAACATTAGTTCAGGTGTAAATGCTCCACACAGGCTCCCAGTAACAGTTATTACACGAGGCATGTAGTGGGCTTGAACCAACCCACGTTACTGATGTTCACTCTCTGAAAACCGTGCTCATTCGCTGCTGCTTTACGGAAAGTTCTTTTTTTTTTATATACAGTTCCAACAAGTTTTTTCTTGGAATATTTCTAGAAAAGGTAAAAACAATTTAAAAACTTTTTTAAACTTTTGCCTTTTCCTGGCACTAACCTTCCCGATTTTGGAGAATTTTTAAAATGAGTTATATATATATATATATATACATACACACTACTGTGAAAAAGTTTTAGGCAGGTGTGAAAAAATGCTGTAAACAAAGAATGCTTTCAGAAATATAAATAATGATTGTTTATTTTGATCAGTTTACAAAATGCAAAGTGAGCGAACAAAAGAAAAATCTAAATCAAATCAATATTTGGTGTTACTACCTTCTGCCTTCAAACCAGCATCATTTCTTCTAGGAACACTTGCACAAAGTCAGGGATTCTGTAGGATTATAGTCGGTGTATGATCAACCAGTTTTACCAAACAGGTACTGATGATCATCAATGTCACACGGAGGTTGAAACACAGTCATGTTTGGAACGACCGACCAGCCGAGTTCCTTCAAAAACCGTGTGCAGGTGTACCTAGAAGAACTGATGCTATTTTAGTAGTTGATTCCAGTCCAGACCAGTAGGTTGCCCTTGAGCAAGGTACCGTCCCCAACACTGCTCCCAGGGTACTGGATATGGTCTGAAAAGCAGAGGATGAATTTGGTTGAGGGTCACTGTGTGCTGTACTGTTTCACTTTCACTTCGAACTCCGTTCCATTCATTCGTAAAACAGGAGGAAAGGGGGCGCCTGTAACCCCTGCAGTTGAGTACCAGGACGCTCTGGCAGATCAGGGCATCAGCAAAGTGGAGCTTTATTACGATTCATCAGATAGTCTGGACCATTGCACAGTTTAACGCTGCACACTCAACTAAACGTCTCCACCCACCACGCTGAAGCATCAGTGTCAGAAGCGTCAGCGTTTCTTGACACTTACAGGCTACACAGCGACCAACAATTATTCATGAGTCAAATGTTATTAATTTTTTCAGTATTTCATAGGTTATATTTCTCTTTTTCAGCTGTGAGATATAATTATTCAAAAAATATTAAACTATAAATATATGAAAGCCATCAAGAATTAGCATAATATATAGTAATATGCTAAAATAAATACATTTATAACATGGTATTTTGTTGTTTGGCATAAATCATTTATTGCTATTGTTTCAATGAAAATGAAGTTCATTATTGTTATCATCATTATTATTATTAATAATCAGTGATACTAATGTTCATTGTGATTACAATAAAATGAAAGCATTGCACAAATTATAGAAGACATTCATCCTCTCAGTCCAAAAATGAGACCTTGTGTGAAAAGCGTGCTAAACCACACCTTAAGTAATTTATTCGTGCTAACTCCGCCCCATTTTCAATTGGAAAATGCCACACAACTACTCTCCTTAATTACTTTCCTTAATTGGTTACTTACTTTTTTTTTTTTAATTGTATGTTAATATCATGACATATTGTTTTCCCAAGATAATGATACAAATGTCACGCCCACCACGGTACCCAGGCCAGGGGAGAGGTCCCGATCCCCGGAATACTGACCGGGCTTTCACGAGCACTCGTAATCATCACCACTGATCACCCACACCTGGACAACCACACACAAATAGCCTGCCAGTCCGACCCAGTGTTGTCCGTTCACCGTCCTTACTGTCTGTCTGCACCGTAAGTTACGGCGTTGTGTTTTGTGTCATGGTCTTGAAATAAACCTGTCTTCGTTAAAGAAACGCGTGTGTACCTTGCCTCTCGAGTATAACCATGACAGATGAACGGACCTTCGAGCAGCAAGGCACAGCGGGCGGAATTTTTCCTGACGAAAGGGCGGACATGGAGCTTCGGCAGCGGATCCGAGATCACGAGGGGATCCTAGGGCGAATGACTTCCAGGGTAGACGACATCCAACACCAACTGGAGTGTCTAACCATCTCGGACCGAGGACCCCGGGCAGCTGCCGTGGCCTTTCCGCCTCCGCCGTTCGCCCAACCGTCCGTCCCGCCGGTAAGCCACATTGCTCTACCGGAACGCTATGCGGGCGATCCAGGTGCATGTGCGGCGTTTTTGGTTACATATAACATGTACTTTGGACAATATTCCTGGTTGACGGAGGTGGAGAAAATAAGGGCAGTGGTTGGAAGGCTTACCGGTCGCGCCGCTGAGTGGGGAACGGTGGTCTGGGCAAGCGGTGGCGAGACCGTGAGCACATACGATCGCTTTTCGTCCACTTTTCGGGCGGTATTCGATCACCCCGCTCACGGGCAGTCCCAGGGGGATCGCTTGCTGCGCATGAAGCAGGGAACCGGCTCCGTCGCGGAATATGCCCTCGACTTCCGCATTACCGGGACTGGTAGCGGTTGGAGCGACCCTGCTTTGATGGCGGGGTTTCGGGCTGGCCTTCACCCGGACATTCAACGGGAGCTCGCCTGCCGAGACGAAGGATTGAGCCTGGATGAACTCTTCACCCTGGCAATTCGTCTCGACCAGCATAAACGCCGAAGCACCGGGCCCACGTGGGAGCCACGCCCATGCCGCGCAGCAGCGCCCCCCGTGCCCACGGCCGTCAGTCCACGCAGCGACAGCAGTTCTCCTGAGCCCATGGATCTGGGCCGGATTCACCTCTCTGGGGCAGAGAGGGAACGCCGCATCCACAATGGGCTCTGTTTGTACTGTGGCGAGCCAGGACATGGGCGACAAGACTGCGTCCTGGCAGCTAGAAGACGCACAGTAGTCAAACCTCTTCCTGTATTGTCTAATCAATTTTCCGTTCAAGTATATGTACGCTATGCTGAAGTCTGCTTTTGTGTTTCAGCGTTGATCGATTCTGGGTCAGCTGGCAACTTCATCTCCCCCACGGTAGCTACCCAACTGCACATCCCTCTGTATCCCCTATCACAAACCGTGTCCGTGAAGGCGGCCGATGGGCGGCAGCTGAACCCAGGTGGGGTGTCACAGGTCACCGGTCCTCTCACCGTTCAGCTGCTAACGCACACTGAAACCTTGTCCCTGTTCGTACTGCCGCTTTCAGATCACGGGATCGTACTGGGCATCCCGTGGCTGAGGTCCCACAACCCGGTCCTAGACTGGAGGACAGGAAAAACAAGGTCCTGGTCCCCGGAGTGCTCTTGGCACTGTAACACCTCACTCCCGTGCCTCTCCACGTCTGTGGAGAGCCCACTGGCTCATATACCATTGTCTATCCCGGTCGAGTACCGTCCAATGAGTGAGGTGTTCAGTGCAAAGAGGTCCACTCAACTCCCTCCTCACCGGCCATGGGACTGCGCGATTGAACTCCAGCCAGGGGCTACTCCTCCTCGCTCTCGCATCTATCCTCTCTCCGAGCCCGAGACGAGAGCGATGGAGGAGTATATTACAGAGGCCCTCCGGCAGGGGTTCATCGTGCCGTCCACATCGCCGGCCTCCCGCGGTTTTTCTTTGTGCAGAAGAAGGACGGCGGACTCCGGCCCTGCATCGATTATCGGGGACTGAATGCCGTCACCGTTAAATTCCGCTACCCTCTCCAACTTGTTCCGTCGGCTCTCGAGCAACTTCGAGGGGCCACCATCTTTACTAAATTGGATCTCCGCAGTGCGTACAACCTGGTGAGGATTCGGGAGGGCGACGAGTGGAAGACAGCCTTTAGCACGGCGACGGGTCATTATATGTACAAAGTAATGCCGTATGGCCTCAAGAACGCCCCCTCCGTCTTCCAGTCGTTTATCAACGACGTCCTGAGGGACATGTTGGGTCGGTTTGTAGTCGCCTACATGGACGACATCCTGATTTATTCCAAAAACTATGACTCGCATGTCCCCCAGGTACGCCAAGTCCTTTCCCGCCTCCTCAAGCATGGGTTGTACGTCAAGGCGGAGAAGTCTCCTTTTTAGGGTACCGAATCGGGCCAAAGGGAATCGAGATGGAACAACAAAAGGTGACGGCAGTGACCAGCTGGCCGGAGCCCCGCACCATCAGACAGTTACAAAGCTTTCTCGGGTTTGCAAATTTCTATAGGCGGTTTATTCAAAACTTTAGTGCCGCGACAGCCCCTTTAACCGCCCTGCTAAAGGGAAAACCTTCCCGCCTCGGATGGACGCCCGAGGCACGAGCGGCCTTTCTAGACCTCAAACTGAAGTTCACTTCGGCGCCTATCCTACGGCTGCCCGACCCGGAAAGGCCGTTCGTGGTCGAGGTCGATGCATCCGAGGTAGGTCTGGGGGCGGTGCTGTCGCAGTACCACGGACAACCCGAGAGACTTGTTCCCTGTGCCTTCTTCTCCCGTAGGTTAACCCCCGCGGAGGTCAATTACGACATCGGCAACAGGGAACTCTTGGCGGTAAAGGCCGCACTAGAGGAGTGGCGGCACTGGCTAGAGGGCGCAAAGCACCCCTTCACGGTCCTCACCGACCACCGTAATCTTGAATATATCCGGCTGGCAAAACGACTCAACCCCCGCCAGGCACGCTGGGCCCTGTTTTTTACCCGTTTCAATTTCACCCTGACCTACCACCCAGGAACTAAGAATAACAAGGCCGACGCCCTCTCACGCCGCTTCGAGTCTTCAGAGAGGGTGTCGCAGCCAGAACCGATATTAACCCCTACTGCAGTAGCAGCCCCAGTGCAATGGGACATCGAACGGGACATCCGGCAGGAGGCTGAGGGCACCTCCGTCCCCCCTGGGTCCCCCCCAGGGTGCCCCCCTGATCGGATCTTCGTGCCGGAACGCCTCCGCATCCGGTTAGTCAAGTGGGTCCACACATCTCCGGTCTCAGGGCACCCGGGCATTTGTCGCACAGGGGAGCAGCTGAGCAGAAAATACTGGTGGCCCACCTTAAGGGCCGATGTTCTGGCCCTGGTCCGCTCCTGTTCCACCTGTGCCCAAACTAAGACACCTCGTGAGTTGCCAGCCGGTAAGTTATTACCCCTGATGGTGCCCACCCGTCCGTGGACTCACGTGGCCATCAATTTGGCCACAGATCTCCCACGTTCCGGGGGGTACACGTGCGTCTTAGTGGTGGTGGATCGATTTTCAAAAGGATGTAGATTCATCCCCTTTGCTGCTCTCCCGTCTGCTCGACAGGTAGCTGATGCTCTGTTCCAGTACGTGTTCCGGTATTACGGTTTCCCGGAGGACATCTTATCCGACAGAGGTCCCCAGTTCACCTCACAAGTCTGGTGGGCCTTCTTTCGGCGACTGGGAACCTCCGTCTCGTTAACCTCTGGTTACCATCCCCAAACCAATGGTCAGGCCGAGCGAGCCATCCAAGAATTGACTAGGTTCCTCCGGGCGTACTGTCACCACCGGCAACACGACTGGGCCGATTAGCTCTACTGGGCAGAGTACGCACAAAACTCCTTGCGCCATTCCTCCACAGGAATGACCCCGTTCGAATGTGTGTTGGGGTTTCAGCCACCCCTCTGCCCCTGGGATACCACACCAACGGAAGTCCCGAGCATCGACACCTGGTTCCGAGGGGCTGAGCGCGTGTGGGAGAAAGCCCACACACACATCGAACGGGCAGTGCGCCACTTCCGCCAACAAGCCGATAGGCGTCGACAGGAGGCCCCCGACTTCCAAGCCGGAGATAGGGTGTGGCTCTCCACTCGTGACCTCAAGCTACGGCTGCCCAGTAAGAAACTCAGTCCCCGATTCATTGGGCCTTTCCGAGTAGAGGCCCAAGTCAACCCGGTCACTTACCGTCTCAAGCTACCCGATCACATGCACATAACCCCTGTTTTCCACGTTTCCCTCCTCAGGCCCTACGTCCCGGGGTCCCTGGCCGCACCGGTGGGAGAGGCTGAACCCCCTCCTGTCATCGTCACAGAGCAAGGTCAAGCCCATAAGGTCCACGCGCTCCTGGACTCCCGACGACGTCGAGGGGAGCTTCAATACCTGGTGGATTGGGAGGGTTACGGGCCGGAGGAACGCAGTTGGGTCAAAGCCCGGGACATACTCGACCCTCAACTCCGGCTCGACTACCACCGTAACCACCCTAGCCGCCCTGCCCCCAAACAGAGAGGCCGACCCCCTCGACACAACAGACTCCCACAGCGTCCGCCAGGACGGGGAGGGCCCGGAGCGCGCTGCACGGGGCGTCCAGAGGACGCCTTTGGAGGGGGGGGGGTGATGTCACGCCCACCATGGTACCCAGGCCAGGGGAGAGGTCCCGATCCCCGGAGTACTGACCGGGCTTTCACGAGCACTCGTAATCATCACCACCGATCACCCACACCTGGACAACCACACACAAATAGCCTGCCAGTCCGACCCAGTGTTGTCCGTTCACCGTCCTTACTGTCTGTCTGCACCGTAAGTTACGGCGTTGTGTTTTGTGTCATAGTCTTGAAATAAACCTGTCTTCGTTAAAGAAACGCGTGTGTACCTTGCCTCTCGAGTATAACCATGACAACAAAATTCATTTAAGATCCTGGAAAAATAGAAACAGTTTTCTTACGCTTCCTTTTTTCTTTGTTTGTGTTCAGTGGTTAGAAAGAGAAAGACAGAAACTCAAATCAATTCAATAACCATACATACACTGGATGATTTTGATACTGTATTGGTATTTATTTATTTATATTAAATTAAAAATATATTTTTGACAGATTCATGTAACAAA
This sequence comes from Hepsetus odoe, assembly GCA_017165825.1. Taxonomy (NCBI): domain Eukaryota; kingdom Metazoa; phylum Chordata; class Actinopteri; order Characiformes; family Hepsetidae; genus Hepsetus; species Hepsetus odoe. The sequence continues at coordinate 4,959,102 of CM029369.1, forward strand.
ACTGTGGAACTGTATTTAAATGCTCTACCTTTTTTGTTGAGGGCAGGAGGGGGACCTGTGGTGAGGCAGACAGTTGTGCTCTGTCCTGCCTGTAGGTGGCAGGAGTGAGCAGGAACCCAACCACAGACTATACTGCTCTTAGTGGTGCCACTCTTCTCCCAAAAAAAAAAAAAAAAAAAAATTAAATGAAAGGAAAAGAAGTAGACAGGCCCGTTCTGACAGGTCATCACTCAAAGCTAAAGTGGCAAAACGAGCCGTCCAATCAATTAGTCCATTTGCCAGAGTGGATAACACACAATGACACATTAATCTCTCCAAGAAAAACCATTAGAGGGCAATTAGGACAGCCGTACCAGAGCCACATCTCAAAATAGTGCCCCGGGACAGGTATTAACCCTGAAGTCATACGGAGCCAAATTTGTTAAGGTAGCTGGTCAGCTTCTACCATGCTGGCCATTATGGATTTGATCTTCTGCTCGGCTGATCATCAGATAACCTTACCCTGAGAGTAGTGCCAGGCGATTTATCAGATCCATATTGTCATATATTGTCCAGTATGATGAACTCAACAAATATACATGCATAGACCAAATTTAGCAGAGAAAGCCCATTTTAGTGTGTGCGTGTCATTTTCTGGATGCCTTAGATTGCTGCAAACTGTTGCAAATAATAAAAGAAAAAAAAAACTAAGCTTCTGACCGAGAAACTGCAGTTCTTTCAATATTTACAACACAGTGTGAGATTTTCTCTGCTGTCATTGTAACAAAACAGTCCAATTAAAAGAAGCTACAGCATTGTTTTAGCACAGGGAAACCGAATGAGCTCATTTGGGCTCCTGTTTGCTGGTTTTGCACAGTCACACAAGCGTGTAACCAATGAACATGAATTATTTCTTTAATCATGGCAAAAATGGCAATTACGAACTCAGTCGTTGTTTTTTGGACGGAAAAACGTTCTGCATTTTTGTCAAATTTCCAACGCAAAGTTGGAAGCAGGCTGAAATCTGCTGTCACAGCGTTGAATCATAATTTATCAAAAAACTGTAACAACTATGTAATTACATTTGAGTAATACCCATCAGTGTCGCCCGGCACTACCTCGGAGGTATGGGATGGGATTAGGGCAGCGTACTGGCCATAGGTTGGGGAGTGTTGCCTCTGAAAGCAGTATGCCAGAGTGAAGTAATAGATGTAACTGAGGAAGAACTATGCTGTACTGTGGCAAGGCGGAAAGTCTAGAAAATGATATCTGGCATCCGAGTTGTTAACACACCGAAGGGAACTGTATTGCAAAAGGGTGTCTGACCCCCCCCCCCCCTCCCCAAAGCAAAATTTCTGTACAAAAGATAAAAATAAAGATACGAGGGAGGTTATACCCGACAGAAAGAAAGAAAAATCATCTCCCAGCACAAGGGCAGAGGTTAAAGAACACAAGATCCACCAAAGCTGTGCTAAATACAGTCACATGGGTCACATCAGGGCACTACAAAAACCTGCAAGCGCTACAAAGAAAGTATGTGCTGTTCAAATTACAGATATATACAGAAAGCAAAGAGGAAAAACCGATCACGCACGCATTGTGGTTAAACAAAGACAAAGTGGGACACAATAAAAAATCAAAACCGAACGAAAATCGCAGTTTTCATCGCAGTTTTCATCGCAGTGGGAAAAGAGCATGAGTTACCCACCTATTTACAAATGCACCAGGCCAATTCTTCAACAATCTATAAAAATACTATTCACATTTTCTTAGTTAACAGTAGTAAAATCACGAGGAATCAACCGTTCCAAAAGGTTTTGTGTTTCGGGAAGAGTGATGCCTCCCCTCGACTGGCTGCTGGAATATAAAACGAATGATCAGCGTGTAAACTGTGCTTACTCTGTCTCTCTGTACTTTCCAAGCATGTGGACACGTTACTGAAGATAAATCAGAAGAGACAATTGAAGGATGCACCCGAATGCCTGTGTATTTCCGTGCTTCATCCATCCCTCGTTCAGGTGCTGATGGTAACGTTAGATATAAATGAGAACTTTAAATGACGATTTGGAAAAGACCTTATCAGTAGACTGGTTTTAGTGAACAGTGTGCTGACAAACAGTATCCCCCCTCGGTTTGATTCCTTGTGAGGAAGACTTTTAAAGGAAATAAACTTCTGAGGTTGTGGCATCAGCAGATGTGTCGGTTTTAGCATCAAGACAAGCTCTGGGTTTTAGGTCAACATATTTCTCCAAGACACACGAGGACCTCATTATTCTGTTGTTAACCCCACAATTTTGATCAGGCCAGCACGATTGCAGGTTGCCAGTTCTGTTTTCAGATCCCAAGCATTGGTGGGGAGTGCCAATGATTCAAGCATGCCATTTGGGAGCCCAGTCTTTCATTAGAAAATTCTTTTTTGAAATGTGTCCCATCACATTCATTAATAAATCAAGTTCCAAACCTACATGTTGGGTTGTATAAACATTTTCCTCTAAATACATGCATTTATTATCTGAGCCGTTTATTCTAACGGGTTGCGGCAGGCGTTGGAGCCCTACGTTCAGGGTGGAAGGCAGAGAAATATCCTGGAAGTTGGTCAGTTTTCCCCAAATATCAATTATGAGACCATTATAATCTGAAATACAAATACTTTTTTCACAAATCTAGGACGTACGTTAACACTGTTTGCATGCATTTAGCCCCTTCCAGTGCCTTGGGTGTAACAACTCTACTTTTTATTTGGTTTTGAACATTTTCTGTGAAAAAAGTCTTGATTCTACAAAGCTATACTTATACCTCACTCGCATAATTAGACTACAAATCTTTAGAACTCCATCCATCCATCAATTATCTGCCACCTGTCCCAAACGGGGTCGCGGGGGAGTGCTGGCGTCCAACCCAGCGCACACAGGGCGAGGACGGGGGACACACCCTGGACAGGTCGCCAGCCCATCGCAGGGAGGAGCGGGACGGGGATGGCACCTTGCTCAAGGGTACCTCAGGGCAACCTATTGGGAAGGGGTTCGAACCCCCGATCCTCCGATCAAGTGGCCGACGCCCTAACCACTAGGCCACCGCTGCCCCTATCTTTAGAACTTGAGACGGCAAATACGGAAAACGAAATAACCCCTAAAACACAAATCCTATTAATAAGCGCTTTAGAAATTGAACCCAATAATTGGCCTGTGGGTACATCCAAAGCCGAAGACGTGCCACTCCCTCACCCGATCTGATAGACTGCAACCAGCCAAATTTTTACAATTTGATACACTTGTTCAAGCTGCAACATATTGTAATTATTACACACTTAACGTAGAAAAGAGAACATTTATTTGGGCGTGATGATTGTGCCGATGATGCCGACTACAACTGGATGCACAACCTCAGAAATTCATGCTGTGTAATGTATATTGTATCAGCTATACAGAGTTTAGCTTATTGCATCAAAATACAGGCCAAATAAAGTGTTTGAGTTGTATGATTACTTTTTATTACTTAATTAATTTATATATCTTGAAAGCTATTAAGTCCCAGTAATAATAACCATGTTTTGCTGAGCTGGGGGCATAAGATATTACTTCACATATTACTTTTGAGGAGTAAAACAGAACAACAAAACCCCTTCACATTATTTCTCTTATACTCCCAAAGCCCAAAAATAAAGCCCAGATATATTTACAGCGGCCACATTTCAGAAACGTTTGTCTGAATGTACAGATTTCACCTAAAAGAAGAAATAATGAGCAAACATGAGTCCTCCTTTCTGGATTTCTGTTAATCCCTAACCATGATGCAGCCTTTAGTGCAAGAGCACTTAAACCCCTAGGGCTGCAAACTCAGACTAGACTTTGTTTTAGCCTAGATGTTTCTTGCTTAGCTGCTTGTTAGTTTATGCATCCTGAATGCACAGTGTTCGCTACATAGAATCCAGTTTATTTCCACACGTTCACGATGCTCCTCTCAGCTGCAGTATGCGATGCACATTTTTAAAAGTATGATAAGAAACATTTTCACCGTATATGCAGATTATTTTGTGAATTATGGCACACGTTGGTCAATAAACACAAAAAGAACAGGAATTATGTATTACTGGTTTGTTAGTCCATTAGCTTGTCTTGTCGAAAGAAGAACAGCTGTATATCGAAGTTTGGGCGTCCCAGTCTGAACATGGACATCAAAAACACAAATCTAAGCTTAAATATGGTGCGTTCCATGTGTGCTTGAATTGCATGAATACCAAGTATTTGCAGAATGAAAATAAATGCCCCTCTTTTTGTTGACCACACCTTATTAGACCTTAATATGCGTCTGTCGCAGACAATTTCAGAGCATAAGAAATTAAACACGGACCCGTCAAACCTCAAAGGGTGTTGCGCTTATACTCAGCAGTCATGGGGTCATCTCTGCAGCTGACTGAGATCCGGGATCCGAAGCTGAAGATAATTTATATTAATCATTAAGAAATGGAAGTTAAAGAGAACTAATGAGACAAAGAAGACTTCATGTAGACTGATCAGGAATGCAAAGCGAAACCCCCACATCACTGTCAATAAACTAGAGATTATGCTTTTGAATAAGGACTGAATAGTTAAGGGTCATCGATAGGTCGTTTTAATTGTGTCTCATCACCAAAGTCCTAATTTGAACCAGGGTTGCCACAGGGTTAGGGTTAGGGTTAGGGTTAGTTGCCAGACATTCTGGAATCAACCCTTTGACTACACGCACCAAAAAGTATGTTTAGAGAAGAACATGAAGCATTTCAATTAAAACAACACCTCAGCCTCTTGATCATGAAGGTGGGTCGTTTACGGTGGGTGGTTACGAGTGGCTCTGTGAGCTCCAAGAAATGTTTTGAGGGTGTGATTCCAACCAATGAGGGTTCTTTAAATATCGACATATTCAAAAATGTTAGATTTAATTCGTTCTATTCTGGAATATTAACTTCTTTTCATCAACCAATGTCCAAAAGGGAACAAGGAGGCCCAAACTTGCACATACACCTGTACTTCTTCAGAACTATTCCAGTGTGGAAAAAGAAGCATTTTTATCAGTTTATGCCTGACCATGAGACGTCTCAAAATTCTGGAGCCTCACGGAAACCTTTCTGACTGCACCTTTTAGCGATACAGATGCATCTTCCATGCAAACGTAGTCTTCATTCAAATCTTAAGAGGTTTTATTCCTATTTCTTCTCCCAGTTATACCAAAATAAATGACTGGATCTCCTTCTTGCCTCATTTTAATAGGAAAGTGTCTGAACACGTGCACATAAAGAGAATCGTTTTCAGGCCTTGGTTCAGCTAAGTGCGGCAAATTGTTCCACAAAGGCAGAAACCAATACTATATAAATGAGCTCTTATGATTTTGAGAGGAAATAATAATGTACCAGATTAATCCTGTGCAGCTACTTACATCTGTTTACGATTCAAACAGGGACGTTTTATAATAATTTACCATCCTACACCATGACTTCTACCTTTGGGATACGTTATAGAGCAATTTGGCATTCCTCTGAGAACTTCAGATCAGTTTCAGCAGGAGATCAATTAGACAGCAAGGTTTGTTTTAAAGCAAGCGATGCTTGAGATAAATACTTCATATAAATAAAGTACAAGTCAGCTCCTATTACAGAGGCAAGGTTGCCTTTTCCCAAATCTGTCTACAACAATGAGAAACCCAAGGAACTATTAATGTCCTTGTGTTGAACCACTAGGGATGGTTTCCCGTACAGTTTGAGCTTAGTCTTGGACTAAAGGACGATGCCAACTGGGAATCCCTGTTGAAGGTTCTCTTTAGTCCTGGACCAAACTCACCCTGTGTGTCAGCTGAAAGTGCTCCACCAGATGCTAAACCTTCATCAGCAAGCTGAAAAAGCAATCAGCAAACAAACAAATGTCTCAAACGCAGGACATGGTGCGGCACAAACAGGCTGGCTTTTCAATACCAACATGGACAGAACAGAATTCAAACAAAAGGGTATTCAACAGTCTGAGTTGTAGGAAACAGATACGTTATTTGACTGTGCCAGACTATTAAGTGCTTTAAAAAACCTCCACAAGAGACCCTTCATTAGCAGCGAGTCGTAATGCCTGGCAGTGTTCAGAACTACACCATTTTTTTCTGGCCTCTGGATAGCATGGTGACGTTTGAAGCTCGTTCTCCAACGCTGTGAGAAAACAATACCTTTTTATATAAACTTCAAAAGTACAATTTCTCCTAGTTCCTCCTTTTTGAGCTGATTTTTATTTTTTTCCCTCAAAGGCCAGTCTGAAGGGAGAAGACTGATATCAGGCAGACAGGTCTCAGGCCTAAGGGCAGATGTTCTATTTTTGTGTCCTCATTTGTTCCTCGTGGCACGACGATATTTCTGCCCCTCCTCACCCTCCTCTAGTTCAGCTTTAATGACTCCAGGCGAGGCAGACGTGGGTGCCAGCTCTAGCGCTCACCATCCACGGCCAATCCCATGATGTCCCACTGGCCGACCCTGGGTTGATGGACTATCATAATAGCGTTTAATTTGCTTCGTGACAGTAATTCTGCAGTTCTCCTGCCATTGCCTTGGGCACCAGTGTCTGAAAGTGGACTCGTGAGGCCTCTTTGCCATCTTCATAGGTTTGGACATGTTAACACCCTGCTCCGCTTAGACAAACACAAGCTGCCCATCTATATGTGCCATGGTTGTTCATCGGTATTAAAGTTCGGTTTCCAAGTTCAAAGTACAGTAGATTCAGTTTGTGCAATCCATATGCTGTATAAATGGTGTGAGACACAACCGGGAACGCTGCTATGTGACATTTCTGTGGATCGAAAGAATCGATGATCGCTGGATTGACAATAAAAAAAAATAATAATAAAAATATTGCAGCACAATGTCTGAAGAATCTTCTTTTACTGCAGTAGCCTTCATAAACTCCATTTGATTCCCAGCCTGTGCTGTGGGCCCCATGGGTGGAGACCCTATGGGTGGAGGCTCTGTATGTACATGAGTGTGCATGAGATGCATGGGCTTTGCACCGTTACATCACCTCTGAACGTGGCAACCAATGAGAAGACCAGTGGCCCTGTAACTTAGACTGCTGCACTATTTGCATATGGATGAATTAAACTTCTGAGTAGATGGATGGGCTAAATGAGCATGTCAGTGAATTAAATGAGACATGTCATATCTGTATGGACACTGTCAAAAACTGGACCCATCTTGGCATGTTTTTTTTTTTTTGTTTGCACATGTTGTAGAGCTCCTTGATGAAGTAGGAACCTTCTCAGAGGTCGCGATACACAACTCTTGACTGAGGTGAGCAAGCGATGCATGGTTGTTAGAAAGTAAATGCCCAACCAAATCAGTCACAGTCCAAAAGAAGGTCTCCTCCATCGCTATGTTTGGATTGTTCAAATCTGCCCAAATGCTTGTGGTTTTGCCTTGACTTTGTCCACTTTTATTGGATGGTCCGGTTGCCTCTCATCAGGGTTCACTTGCTTACCAGTTACCCATAATATCCTTGATCCAGGTCCAGTTAAGGTCAGGTGAAACATCAGAGTATGCTCTGAGGTTGCTTAGTCCAGGAAGGCTGGTGACCACGATATGTTTGCATGATGGTGGAGTTGCAGTTAGCACCTCCTTTAGTTAGCACTGAAGGACGTGGGTTGACTGGCTTTATCAGTCTCGTTTACAACACCCCTTCTGGAGAGGAGACTTCTGATGGTGGACCTCGAACCCCAGTTGGTAAAGGAGAGGAATGAAGGGAAGGAGAAGGTGTATAGTGCTGGTGTGAGGTCCATGTTGAGGATACATAGGTAAGAAACTATGAGCTTCAGGCTTAATTTGATCTTCCACCGTTTGGTATGAACTCCAGGAAGTGGGAACCAACTCGCCTGTTTTTTTTAGGCGATTTAAACATTTTCTTCCAGTCTCTTGCTTTAAGAGTGTAACTGTTTTGAAATTTATGATCATTAATTTGTATACTTATCTTATTCACTGAACATTTCTTTGACTCAAAGAAGATAAGGGTGTTGCTGTGATGTTTTCATAGCTAAATTCCTTACTCTGGTACCCAAATACCAAATTCCACAGTCATTTACTGAGTAATTACTGGATAATAAGCCATAATATTATTATCTGAGTTATAAACCATGTGAAAAGAGTTTAAGGGGTTAAATACAGATTCAAACGAATGAATGACCATGGGCCACCTCCTCCTTCATCCTATTTCATCTGCCACTCATTTCTGTCTTTCTCTATTACACCACTGTGTTTCTCTGCCTGTATGGTGGTGGGGGCAGCACTGTCCCAGGTTTCAGAGCATACTCGGTCAGGTACTCCTGGTTTTCAGCCACAGCGGGCCGGATACGGCCGTTTTGTCTGTAGAAGAAGCGAGTGCTGCAGTCCTGCAGGTACTCCGGATTGTGGAGAGTGGCCTTGGGTGGAAGACTGTGCTGCCAGTACTCTGGATTGTCAAAGGTCTTTTTGGCCTTTTTGTCAGCCATGATGGTGCCGGAGTGCACAGGATGGAGGCTGAGCGCTGGGTGTCCGGAATGGGAAGGGTGAAGGGTATGGCCAGACAGTGTTGGGATGCTCTGTTGGGCAGAATAAATGGGCTGGGCTGGGAGATGTGTGTGAGCAGAAGGAGCATTGTGGGTGGGGTTTTGCACACTGGAGGCTCCTGGGTTTGCTGCTGCTGCAGCTGCTTGAGCCACTGGTATCCCGTTCTTCCTCAAGGCCTCCTGGCTTTTATCCCCAGAGTTATGGAAGGTGTTCAGATAGAGGGGGTCGTTCACATACTCGTCCTCCATCTTGGGCTGGCCGTTGGAAGCGGGGTGATGAACAGGGTCCAGTGTGTGGATTTCTCCGTTCCGGCGGCGGGTGACAAAAGGGTTCTCCTCCACAGGGTTGAGATAGTCTACACGAAGAGAGGAGAAGAGAAGAGGTTTATGCTGCAGGCTTCTTATAGAATCTTCAAAGACTTTACACTTAATGCCATGAATTACTGGGCTACACATCACCTTACCTGGTTGCTAAAAACCACTTGAACCAAGCAAAGAGGAACATATTAAGGAAAACAGGGAATAATAGCATAAACCATTGGTATTTATAATGTGAAATATAACCTTATTGAAGAAAATAACATTTTTAAAGAATACTTTATATGTCTGTATCATCATATTATATGGGAAAATAAACAAACAAGCCATACTTTAAATCTAAAACCTCTGAGGTAACTGACTTTCTAAGCAAGTAAATATCAGATAAAAAATTAGCTTCTTAATAGATTTACTTATTATATCAAGTTCAGTAAACCAAATATTTCAAGGCAGGTTTGTAGCTGACTAAGCTAACCAATTTTAAAGACCATTTGTTGCTGTATCACAAACAATTAACCCTTAAAAGTATTAAGTGCCTTGGTAAATGGTTATGTATTGAAAGTAAAACGTATTGACTCTAGATATTGTCCTTCATCAGATTTGGTTCTTACACCAGTAATCCAGTTTGGGTTTATTACCTGAAGGGTTTTTGTCCTTCTTAGCGCTCACATATCCATCCTGGTCTTTGTCAGCCCTGACTACCCGTTCGCTATGCAGCATGGTGGGGTCAGTACTGTATCGCTGACCACTGCTGTCCTCTGTAGTGCTGAGCCTGGGCGTGACCTGTTTTCTCAGCGTCCCATTGCAGCGTGGGTCCTCTAGGGGAGCTGCTGCGCTCTGCTGGGGTACTGGAGCCTCCTGAGAGGAAGCCGGTGTAACAGCCGATACGGCCACCACCCGGGGTATAGTGGCCATCATCTCCTCCATGCCAAAACTGCCATCCTGATATGCAAACTGGTTCTGTAGGATAAGAAGATAGTGGACAAGAACAGAGTGGACATTTCATTACACTCTCACATCAAGAACTTTAACCTTAAAAACTGTTGGATATCTTTGTGGATTTTGCAAATTTGCATTTACAATTTTATTGGAGATATTATATAATACTGCACTGGGCAGCGTTGGCCTAGGGTTTAGGGAATAGACCCCAGGATCAGAAGGTCATGAGTTCTAATCCCAGACCAGTAGGTTGCCTTGAGGTACCCTTGAGCAAGATACCGTCCCCATCACTGCTCCCCGGGCGCTTTCAATAGCTGCCCCCCTGCTGCGTGGTTCACCTCTAAAGCAAACTTATTGCTACCTGCATTTGCAGGGGTATTTGTTAATTGAAGTTAAAGATTGAAAACATCCAAGTTGTATCCAATAAGCTGAATTATTGAATATAGTTTTCATTTAATTTGTAAAGTCTAACAGACCAATAGATCGCAGGTTCGAATCCCACCTGTCCCTGTAGTTATGAAATGTAAGTCACTTTGGAAAAGAGCGTCTGCTAAATGCCGTAAAAGTAAACGTTGTTCTATGTTGGTCATCAAAACCACTGAGCCCGCTTCTAGCTGGGATAGGAAGACAGTTTGTTTCTGCGTTAATGTGTGTTTTCATGACCAGCCAGAGGAACTGGCTCACCCACAGCAGGGCACTATGCATTATAGCACAAAACCCAAGCTATTTACATTAGTTGCCAACTAGTAGATGGTCATTTTCACAGCATGAAATGAGACGAGAAATACTGCATGTGCCACAGAGAGAAAATCAGTCCTGGCCAAACCACAGCCGCTGACACAAATTAGCACAAAAGGCAGAACAATAAACCACTCCTATTCATGCTGGTGGGCAACAAGTGTTTATAATGCGAGTGAAAAGGCAACAAATCAGTGTTTATAATAAAGCACAGTTATAAATGGCCAGCAATGCCAATAGTTCCTCAAATTTGAATGTACAACACAGGACCCAATTAAATCAATATGCTCCTGTGAGTCGTCGGCTCTGATGTGAAAATAAACTCAATTTGAGAAGAAAAAGGGGAAAAAAAGATTTTCAATACTCTCAGAATTAGCAGGGACTAAATTTGAGTTAATATTCTGATCCGCTTTGTGTGCTTTGGCTCTATTTTGTTCTCCCTGAGCAGAGTTTAGACGGCAAACTCCAGCCGAAAGACGTCTGTCATGTTCCGTGGAGGCTCTGAAGGATTGATGTGGCTCATTGATATTCATGGGGCTCCCTCCACCTTCTCGCCCATTTAGAACAAAACAAAACAGCCGCTAGAATGCAGAATGGCGCTGCTGCTCAGCACGGAGTGGAGGGAGGAGTGTGTGAAGAGCGAGAAGGGCTAATGTAAAGGCCTCACACTGATAGAGAACGGCAGTTCATGCACTCATTAACTTTCTCTCTCTCTCACACACACATACAAACACTCACACACAAACGCATGCAGTCCACTCAATTATTCATTTGCAATGGTGACCCAGTGGTTAGGGATGAGGCCCCAGGATTGGAAGGTTGTGGGTTCGACTCCCAGTTTGCCCTGAGGCACCCTTGAGCAAGGTACCGTCCCCATCGCTGCTCGAAGGGCCTGGATATGGCTACCGACTGCATGCCGTCTGTGTGGTTTAAATAAAAAGGTTGTTTTTTGTTGTGGTTCACTGTATAACATTTATTTTTCTTGGGATCAACCTGACTGTTCCCCCAAGTTAATCGTAAAGTTAAACTATCCATCCATCCATTCTTTCTTCCTTTCTTTTGCTCTCCCTTTCTTTCTTTATTTGAAAACTGAATTTTAAGTATACTGTGGCACTTGTGACATTTTTACTAGAGTGACTCACAGTGAACCACATTGAAATTCAACCCCTGTGCTTTACAAACACTTACACACACACTCACACACACACCCCAACAGGGGGCAGCTATTGAAAGAGCACAGGGAGCAGTGATGGGGACAGTACCTTACTCAAGGGTACCTCAGGGTAACCTACTGATCTGGGATTCAAACCCATGGCCCTCCAATCCTGGGACTTTGTTGCTAATCATTAGGCCAACGCTGCCCCTACTTATACCAGATTTTGATGTTAATGATAAAGTTCTCATTCCTAGGTATTTGTAAATCCATAACATATTTTTAACATGTTTTTCAACAGGGTAGAATTTGTCTCTCTTGTAGGACAGTGGCTTCTTGACATCTGCTAGCAATATCTGTTCTTTTTTTGTTTGTTTCAGACTTGACTCTTCTTCTCGGGACATGTTTGTGCTGTAAAGGACTTGCCAAAGTCACAGTTTCCCCATCGTTCCTGGGCTAAACTGCTTGGCAACCTTAGTAGTCCATTTTGGGTCACTGCCTTGCTGCCTAATGAAACACCTCCAAGCAGGCCTGGAGCTGTCCAAGCTTCTAAAAACCACCGGGAACTAAAGTCATTGTATGGTTAAACTAGGGGTAGTGCAGCACAGTCGTCTGAGCGCACTGTTTTCATATTACTACACACGATCATCTGCAGCTTTCTTCTTGCTTTAAGACTTTAACTTTTCCAAGCTTTTGCTACATATTTGCTTCATATTTACTCCCAAACAGTTCTGCATTCTGGATGTGGTCTGTAATTTCATTGACACTGACTCTATAGGTTTTTCTTCCCACAGTACTGGTAATTGTCCTCTCATCAATCACCACGGCATTTCAAACCACAACGGTGTCCCTGCAATTGCTTTCTCTGTTTTCAAGAAAATCATTGACCATCTCTTCTATTCTCTTCATGTCTTTATATTTGTTTAAACCTTTTGAATGCTCATTTTTTCACACCAAAGACAGAGAACTAGTATGAGTTTATATGTCGCTATTGAATCACATTTTTAGTGCAAAAAAAACATTTTATTCTTGTCGTCTTTTCTATAATAAGTAGATTAAATGCACCTCCCCACTTCCTGTTTTATGGACACTAAGTGACACGATGGAGTTTCACTCAAATTCTGTATATTCATATTTACCAAAGGCCAGACGTAATACACAATCAGACCAAGGATTTTATAAACATTACAAATATAGTATACTATTGATAGAAGAAATAGATTTTAAGGAGGAAAATAAAACCAAAAATCAGCCTTCACACTTTCTATCATTTTGTTCATAACAATCATTTTCTCCATTTTATGGACATCGAGTCCCCGCAAAGAGTTAAAGACAAGTTCAACGGTACCCTACACCTGCCGACGCCACTGGTTAGTTGACGTCATGGATGTGAAGAGTTAATAAGCCAATGGCCTTGGGGCTGAGAGTAAACACCCAGGCTGGACTGGCTGTCTATGAGCAAACATCCCCTTCGCTTGAGTGAAGACCCTGATATTTACACAGACCTGCCCTCGTAATGAAAGTGCCACCGGAGACGCAGCCTGGGAAACAGCATGAGGAATCCCAGTCTCCTCGGAGAGAGAAAGCACTTTACCTGAGAGAGCAGAGTGCCTGGAGGCTGCTACTGAAATCTCCTAAAACATCATTTGTTTCAAAGGAACTCTAAGCAAATATGAGCCAGAGTTTTCCTTAAAGAAAATATGACAGCCTATTTTGGGAAGGTGCATTTTTATAGAATTGCAGTGCCGTCATACATTAAGCCCGAGGATCCCGACTATGTGAATAAGCCCAACTTCAGAAATTCAGCAGTTTGGTGACTTCCCAATTCAAACACACCTCATCAGGCCCATCGGTTCATTACCCAGATTGGCAGCTTTGCTTGAGCAATGGATCATCAGATTCAGTTACGTTTGAATTGATATGACAGAGGGATTGAGAAGGTGCAACACCATGACCTCAGTGTCTTAACTATAGACGAAAGATTTGGGATGCTGCATTAGCCGTTTTCAAAATGGACTTTTAAGAATATGCGATTTCTCCAATCTACAATGCATAATTAGTGAAATAAGCCAAAATCACCATTAATTTACTTAAAACACCTTAAAGAACAACCTTTGAGAACAATGTGTGCACAATCAAAGGAAGGAAACAGACTTGAACCCACACTAACAGGAGCTCAGGAATGCAAAATGCTTGCAGGCCCATGTATGATTTAGAGATAAAAATCACACCCTGTGTAAGTACTGGGATGCAGTTTACATCTTCCCTTCCAGTTGGGTTTTGGAGATGACCATGGGCTACGAAGGCAAAATAGCAAGAGAAAGAGGGTCCTAGAGGGTCCCATTCCTATGTAGGATCCATTTGGGATACAAGTAGGCCCAGTTTATAGGAACCATTAAATAGAATCACTTTTAGAGATAGGCCAATGACTGATGTTTAAGTGTTGATGCAAACATAATCTGGCATGCCACTGAGAGTTATCTGACAAATCTAAAAATGCTAAAAGAATATGCATATGAGCTGATCTGTGGGGCTAACCAGTTCAGAATTTCGGTGATTTATTCCTGTTTTTAAGAATTATTTTTCTCTTCCTCTTCCCTGTTCTTTCCATTAGTGAATAAGCTCAAATAGTCCTCATTCAGAAACAAGCTGCCTGACTCTCTGCTCCATAACCAATCTGGACCCAATTAATCACATCTGTTTTGTAGCACTCTTCAGTGGAAATGGCACACAAAGCACACTCCAATATTCAAATCTTTCACTTTTCCTACTGAGACATGGACAAGGACAAGAGGTCTCTCTCTTTCTCTATCATTTCAGATTTGAGCTCATTTACCAGAAATTTACATAGTTCAGAAAATTCCTTTGCATTTTAATGTACTTTCTGATTTCACTGTCTTTATGCGTTCCTTTATTATTTCAACGAACCTGCTGGTGATTTTGGCCCGGATGGAGTTTTGTAATGGGTCTCTCCTCTGTCTGGCCTCAGGGGGGTGGACACTGAACGCAGTTCTCTTTTGGCTTAACCCTTTGAGAAATGTACAACTTCCATTTAGCAATAAAAGTGTAATTATGGAAATAATGACATAACTAATTATAGTGAGTTAGGCATTGAATTACAATCACATTTACATTCTGTATCACCAGGCTGGATGTATCCAGCTGGCTGAGAGTTGATATAATATCAGATGATTTACTTCTGTTAAAGCGATGACTGTGAATTCCGAGGGCTCGGCAAAGCAGCGGTCAGGCTAGTTGTGGCTGACGACTCTGAATTCAGCGCAGTGAGAGTTTATTGCTGTTTTTTTGAATGACGGGAGTAAAAAAAAGAAAAGTCACATTGCTCTGTGAAGGAGTCCGCTCTCACATCCTGTAACATTCCTAGCATTCTGTTCACCTAATGCCCCATCTGGAGCTGTGTCTGAAATCAGTCAACATGCAGTGCCCCAAATATCAAGCTATCTACTTTGTAGTGTTTTCTGCATGTGTGATAAGTTATACACGTCATAGAGCATTCAATAGGGGTGCAATGTTGTACCCCAAAGCAATGGACTAACGCCACCATGCTTTACACGGAATTAAATTATGGCAGGCAAGAAGAAAGGACAAAAACTTCTTACATTTGGGCAACTTTGTATAAAGCTTTTAACATTTTAATAGCTTATCAACAACAGCTTAGATTTTTTCTGATAAGCTCCATTTATAGTGAGTAGTGAGTGATTTTGGACAAAGCCTAGATCATTATGTCTGCGATGTCTCTGCTCTGTTAATCAATATCCAGCCAACACGTCTTAAATTCTCTGCTGGGCCATTTCATGGGCTGTGCATCAGTCTGCACTGTTTAAAAGGTTGGCTCTGGTCTGGTAGGTATCCAGGATTGATGTTTTATATGCTCGGATTTTAAGCCAGTTTTAAGATGTTTTAGCACCGTCTGTAGCATTTTCCTGCCCACGAGAACAAGGAATGAACACATGTACAAAGGCAGAGAGGAGTGTGAGTGTGTGTGAGTGTGTGTGTGTGCGTGTGGAGTAATGAGATTAGCTTTTCAGATCCTATTCTTTTCAGTCTGATAGGATTTGTATTCAGTAAAAATGTGTATTTATGTGCTGAAAAGATGTCATATGTTTGGGCTTTACTGGAAAATCAGTAATTAATATATATATATATATGTGTGTGTGTTTGTGTGTGTGTGTGTGTGTGTGTGTGCGTGAGTGTGTGTGTAGAAGAGGAATAAAAGTCAGTAGGACTTAGACTAAATACATGAGTGTGAATGAAAATAAGGACAGTAGAATGAAGTTGATGTGGCAAAGGTTTACAGGATGGTAGTGAGACCAGCTATGCTATACAAGTTGGAGACAGTGGCACTGATGAAAAGACATGCAGCAGAGCTGGAAGTGTCAGAGTTAAAAATGCTGAGATGTGTGTGTGCCAGGAAAGAGGAGAAGAGGAACACCAAAGAGGAGAAGAGGAACACCAAAGAGGAGAAGAGGAACACCAAAGAGGAGGTTTATGGACGTGGTGAGAGAGGACATGCAGTGCAAGAAGAAGATGCGGAGGACCTCATCAACTGTAATATACAATCCCCGTTTCAAACTTGTAAAAGGTTTAAAATAAATAGATTCAGAAAAACGGAAAATGAAATGTGTACAAAAGTATGGGCACCCTTGTTGAAATAAAATGTGTTGATTGTTTATTTCATATTTTATAAAAAAAAAAAAAAAACAAACAAAAAAAAAAAACAACTTTCTACACTTCTAAAGATAATTTTATTTTCTCTCTGCAGGAAGATTTTTAAACATAACCTCTCTCACCCGGTTGGAGTCGACCCGTGAGCGGGTGGTGTACGTTAGCGGAGGGATGCTGAAGGCGTGAGGAACCAGGTATTCCTCAGCGTCCATCAGGTCCTCCAGCTCCTCCTCATCCAGCAAACTCTGGAAAAACTTGCTGTCGTTGGGACTGGGCAGCTTCATGCGGTCATCACCCTGAAACACATCCGTTTCATTTCTACACTTGATTTCAGTACATTTAGGGCGTTTACCAACAAAGCTCTCAACATTGCTGGTTTAGTGTTAGCAATGAATACCATTTAGTCAGGCCAGCAGAAGTAGATTTACTGCTTAGAGGAAAAAATACAAAGAAAGAAACAGATGACAGATTTGTTAAGTTCCTGTTGTCTTTTGGCTATTTGTCTTTATTTTTAACACTCAGTGAACCAGTGCGCATAATCTAATGTGGCTCTGAGCTGCTCCATGAAAACCGAGGCTGAGCTGAACCACAGCGGGCGCTAAACTGAGCTTTCACAGCTGCCCACTGCTGCACGGTGTGTGATTGTTTGCATGCGTTAAATGCAGAAGTACAATTTCGTTGTGGTTCACTGTGTGCTGTGCTGCGAGTTCTCACAATGACGAGAATAGTCACTTTCACTTTTTTCACTTTCACTTTGAAATAAGAACCAATCAATTCCCTGTTTTAAGAATGCAGATACACATTTTGAAAGTCATCATTTTCATTATCACCAATATCATCATCTCCATCCCAGCGTGTTTCCCAGCTCTAATCCCAGGAGCCTTTTGCACTTGTTTTTTCTTCTCTTTTCAGTCCGTCAGGTGCTTCATGTGCTTTGGAGCATTTAGAAAATGAGGTGTGAATGAGAATATTGAAATATCTGTGGACTCAATCTGTCAGAGGAAGGTACTGAACGGATGCTATAAGCGGTAC
This sequence comes from Hepsetus odoe, assembly GCA_017165825.1. Lineage (NCBI taxonomy): Eukaryota > Metazoa > Chordata > Actinopteri > Characiformes > Hepsetidae > Hepsetus > Hepsetus odoe. Next base: position 4,976,488 of record CM029369.1, read on the forward strand.
AACATTGTTCTTATGGTCAAATTGCTTCCCTTAAACGTTTAAAGCTGCACAACTTTCACTTTCTCTGGGATAAGCTGCTAATTTGTACTTTTTATGTTCCTGTTTTGTACAGACTCAGAAAACTTTGTCTTTGCCTTTAAGATTCAGTGCAAGTACTGTTGTGATGCAAGCGTAATTCTAATTTGGAAATTTTATTGAGTAGATATAATAATATATGGTAAGAAATTATAATTACTGGAATATTTTTCTTATTTTGTAAGGAAAAAACATGCACTAGTGCTCAAATAGACTCAACTGAATCATCATCAGTTATCAGGTTTGTCAGTCTTGGCAGGATGAGCTGCTGGTTTGTTACCTGGATGACCAGGTAGCGCTGCGGGTCTCGGGCCATCCTGCAGAATTCGGCAGCCAGCTCCTTAAACTTGGGTCTGCTGTCGGCATCAATCATCCAACCTGCAGCCAAACACACAAAGAGCTGAGCAAGAGAAACGGCAGGAACACTGATACCCACACCCTCCATAAATCTCTATTTAAATCTAGTTTTCCAGTTTCGTGTTCTTTGTGAGGTTTCTGCTAAATAAACTTGTGAAAGTGACATGCTTGGTTGTTCCTTCGCTCAAACGTATCGAATTTGTCTTCTGTGAAAATGATTTGTACTTGTTATTTACGTTTTCCTCAGGCATCTATATCGATTAACCTTCCCCGGCAATGACTGCTATCAAAGATGTCACTGCTGTCCAATGGCGACCATGGTTTCTCAATTTTTCATAGTTCTACAGTTTTGTAAGGACTAAACCCTGCCAGAAAAAAAGTAACGTGAAGGTACAATTTCTGTACAACATGGTTCTTGAGGTTTAGGTTTGCTATTTGTAATGCTTGGGTGATGTGGTCCGGACATAAATGCGTAGCCAGGGATGTGTGACTTGACTTTATTCAACATTATAAACGTGTGAGAATTACACCGTGCATGACTGACGCTCTGCTCTGACTCACTGGGACCTTTAAACCCTTGTCCAATAAGACAAACCTGACGTCCAGTCAGTTTATATTATAATTATATTTATATTATAAAGTTTATATTATAAAATGCTCCTCTGGAGTACCGTTTTATGATCCCTCACTAAAGGTACTGAAGGCAAACCCTTAAGGTGATGATCTGAGATATGCAACGGGTTTCACCACCAAGTGAAACCTTTTTTTTTTTCCTAAAAGCACAAAAATTCTTAAATGTATTACTCAAAGATGATCCACATTAACTTATGAAAGTGCTAAAAATAAATAAATAAATACAAATAAAATTCTTCTTCTTACCTGCAAAATCACTCTTTTTTAGAAAAAACGTATTTTATCCAATATGTTTAATTGAGCAAAACAGCAAATAAATAGAAAAGATGCATAAAAAATAAATTCCCTATGCAAACACATTCTCAGAATAGTCACTTATTTTCAATAAAAAAATGTTAGCAAAAAATGGTTCCAAACTTTTAATTTAAGGGCTCTGCTTTATATGCTGTCTCGCTTCACTAACATCCACACGTCATGTCGTGAAAGACATATTTTTAGGTTTATTTTTTTCCATTTCAGGGATCATCAGTCACCAGTGGTAATCAATCTTTCTCTCTCTTTCAGTCTGTATCATGAGCAGATCTTCAGTATTAAAGGACAAAAGCTGCCAAACACTTCTCATGCTGTGTGGATGCCTAACTCGCCTCGACAAGCCCAAGCTGTCACCAGACTTGCAGTGACAGTCCTGCAATGACACATGAATTTCAAACACTTTCCCTGCAGAACTGGGGAGAGCCGGTCGGTTGTCTACACCTCGCATGAATAAAAAGGTAAAAATCGTGGATTTTCACAGTTTTCTTTTTTTGTTCCATGATCTAGAAGACACGTATTAGGCTCCATTTGAAACATATGTAAGAGACAAACCTGGACCTCAAGGACCATGTTGTTACTTTTGGAGATATTTGTACCTTCATGCACAGAAATTGTACTTTAATAGTACATTGTGTGTAATCCTGACAGATGTTTCCTTTCATTTACATTATGGCTGCTGAGTTCAGAGAAAGTGAGAAATAATGAAAATCAATCTAAATACATGGTTTTCATTGGAAAGTGATGACATCTTTGATATAGATGTCAGGGAAGGTTCACTGATATAAATAATTGATGAAGGTTTAAATACAATAATGTCAACATCTGGTCAACATCCCTAAAACATCCTTCCAATCCCTTAAACCACATCTAACTCTTTATTATGGGGCAGTGGTGACCAAGTATTTTAGGACTAGGCTCCAGGATCAGAAGGTCGTGGGTTCAAATCCTAGACCAGAAAGTTGCCCTGAGATACCTTTGAGCAAGGTATTGTCCCCATCACTGCTCCCCGGCTGCTTTAAATGGCTGGCCCCTGCTGCACGGTATGCTGCATGTATTAAGGTGGAGCACGCTTATGGATGCAGGATCAGCCGCAGTAAGGCTTACTCTGACTTGTTAAATCTATTTCAATCATTTCAGGGAGCACCAGGGCTGGAGGGATGAAGGTCTTTGCTAGAATAAATTCTGATTCTAGATCAGTGCTCCTTCTGAGACAGTTTGGGAAAACAGACTTTGCTGTCTAAACTCAGGAAGAAAAATTAACAAAAAAATGAATGGCTACATCTGGCGTTGTATGAATTAGATTTTTCATCCAACCATTCCTCGAAGATGCGTTTTGAAAGTTATTGTTATTGTAACTTACAGTAAAGTGAGAAAAGTATGACGTGAAAGTGAAACAAAAGCGCCTATTTGTCATTGTGAAACAGCACAGCTCACAGTGAAACACCTCCAAACGAAACCTCTGCTTTTGACCCACCACACCGTGCAGCAGGGGGCGCCCATATCCAGCACCGGGGGAGCAGTGATGTGGACAGTACCTTGCTTAAGGGTACAACCTACTGTTCTGGGATTCAAACCCATGACCTTCTGATCCTGGGGCCTAGTCCCTAAACACTAGACCACCAGAGCCCCAGATATGACCAGATTATATGACTCTGAATGTGTAGTAATAAAGAGATGAAATGATAAACTGGCACTTATAAAGGAATCAAACAGATAAAGGAGAGAATGAAAGACGTTTAGAAGTGGGATGTCACAGAGCAAACTGCAAGCAAACGCAGAACTTTGAATAACAAAACACTTATAATCACAGTTCTCTAATATCACTTCTGTGTGATTTTTATGTTTTTCTCCATGACAGTGGACATGGCAACGCTGACACCCAGTGCAGAAGCTACTGTGGCGATGTAAGCCTATGAGAAGTCTGTGCGAGCACCTTTGTGTGTGTGACCAGCACAGGACTGCTGTGCACTGGCATGAGGTGAGTGTGTGGGCCATCTCCTGTCAGTCACACACACACACAAAACAAAAAACAAAAAACTAGAGGATTGTTTTTTCCTGGAGAAACATGGCTGTCACTGGCTATCCACAACGTTACAGAGAGAGAGGGTGACCCCAGTGCCATGCTCAGGGCGATCACGTATATGGGTTCTGTTTGGGGGGGGGGGGTTCTACTGGTGTGCTATTCTGACCAAACATTGTTGGTCTTAAAGTACACTCAATGGGTGGTTTATCATAAACCCATCCTTTATAGACCCTCCTTGCTACTAAAACTGTTACTCATCTGTCTTCAGTGTGAATGTCTGTGTCAGTCGTTCTCTAGACCTTCATCAGTGGTCAGTTTATGACCACGTGAGCCGTTCTCGGCTGAAAGTTTTTGGGTGGTGAACTCAGTAGTGACAGCTTTGCTTGACACACTCAAATCAGCACCACACATTACCATGTCAGCTGAGAATCATCCATCAGAAACTGACCAATGATGAATGAGACGAATGAGCCACCATTGGTCCTGGACCAGTAGGCTACTCTGAGGTATCCTTGACTGTCCCCACTAATCCATCCAGTTCTCACTAATCATTATTCCAGTAATGGAATTATAACGTTGTCTCTAGCTGATAGTGTAGGAGACATTAACTGAGGAGAGCAGAGAAAGAGAGATAAACCTCGTACATTTGACCATGACCATGTAGACATCAATGGTGCAGATGGGAGGCTGGGGAAGCCTTTCGCCTTTCTCCAGCAGGTCAGGAATCTCACGTGTAGGAATTCCATCGTATGGCTTCCCTCCGAATGTCATCAGCTCCCAGATAGTCACCCCTGGAAAAAAAAAAGTCATTGTTCATTACCATACAATGAACTGCAGCGCTTGTTCTGACCACCTCCAGATCAGTGGCTCATAGTGGGCTAAACCTTCAGGTCGTTCTGTACAGAAATGATCCCTTAGAGCTTCAGGTTTACTTTAAAATTCTAAACATTCGTTACCTAATCAATGTACAACAAACACTCAATTACAAAGCTTACATGATTTATGTGCAGTGTTTCCAGATTTCATTTTCATTTTTTATCTCTAATTCTGAGGAAAGCAAGGCAAAAGTGTAAAGGACGTATCTTGTTCTGCAAAGCCTTAATTAAATTAAACCTTAATCTAACTTTTAATGAAACAAAATAAAGGCAAGGTAGCGCATGGTGATGGTCATATCTTACCGTAACTCCAGACATCACTCTGGTGGGTGAACTTCCTGTAATGGATGCATTCCAAGGCCATCCACTTTATAGGCATCTGGAGAAAGAGCTGAGTAAGTAATAAGAAATATTTCACGTTTACACCCTACCGAAGTGAGAACCTCCAGAACACTCCAGAACTCTAGAACAAACACAACGCATCTATTAAATCATTAGACAATGAATGCTATCTGACTGTAAAAACAACAGATTCATACCGGAATAAAATCACCCCATGATTACTACTGGATTTAAACCAATAGATGGCTATTGCTGTCAGACTGTTATAACAAAGCAGATTCATACTGGATTAAAATCCCTCCGCTATTATTTGCAGACTGTAAAAACTACTCTCACAGCAGATTAAATCTGTATTAAATTCACTGGACAATAATTGCAATGGAATCTAAAAAGAAAGCAGATTCATACTGGATTAAAATCGGTCAGTAATCATTGAGTTCAAACTCCACACTTTGGATTCATATTGGATTAAAAACAGGGTAAAAAATATCAGTGTTAAACTGCAGAAGCTATCAAGTAAAACTAATCCAGCTCAAACATGGCTTAGCATCCTCCTGGTAGCTTTTTAATATTAAACAGATGCAACACATTTCTTCACTGTCACATCTGACATGATCCAGGGCAAAAGCGCTCTTTATATTTGAGATATTTACCCGTATCTGTTCTCTCAATAAAATGTTTTCCCCAAACGCACGGCCCAATCCAGCTGTCAAAGTCAGAACTCCCTCTGAAAGTGGCAAACAGGTTGGGCTGTCTGCGTGGGGAGTTTAGCTAAAACAGGTTTCGGAGTGGTTTACAGAAAAAGCGTCTTCCCTCAGAGAACTCAAACATGTCAGAATGGAGGTTACAGACAGTTAGAGCTAAATGGAAAGGTTTGACTTCGCCAGGCAGCTCTATTGATTGCAGTGAGTGTGAGGATGTGACCAGTTCTCATTTACAAAAGCAGCATGGAGGAGCCTCGGGCCAAAACGAAAGCCTGGTCAACTTGAGGCATGTGAAAAGAGACACTGCTTGAAGAGATGAGCATTCTGTTCTTTCATTCTGGATCTGGTTCTTTCATTTTTATTTAAATCAGGGGTTTCATAACCTTTAGCAACCTACAGGCCACAAAACCCACCTCAAAAGGTTTGGCCCATCTGGTCCTTTAAAATGGAAATAATGTCACACACAATCAGAGTAGATTCTTGAATTTCATATTATGCACGATTATATTTTGCAAGGAACTATCACAACTTTGTTATTTACCATGTGTAATGAAGATAATGATTATTTAACTGTATGCATGGTGCCAAAAAGTTGCAAAACAATGGCTTTTAACCACTGTCATCTTTTTTGTTTTCAAGTTCAAAATCTGTGTAGGTTCGTTCTTTAGCTTATCAGTTACTCTCCAATTTCATGGGACTGGACTCCACACACTTTCCCTGTTCTAATGTAAAAGTTAAAAAATCTAAGTTTTGATGTTCATTTAATATTCAAATAACTACACCGGGAGAAGAAAAGGATGCGTTTTGTGAGTTAGGTAGGGATGTGAATGTGGGGGTGGGGGTTGGGGTGGTGGCTGGACATTTAGGTGGGACAGCTAATTTACATCAGGATTATGATGCAAGCTCGAATATTTTCGGCAGTAAATTGACCTGTCATACCAGCCTGTGTTCTAAAACCAAACAAAAGTGATTCAACTACCATCTCTCGATTACTTCTAAACTATATCTGATTTACTTTTTATCCATTAGGGGCTGAAAGTGCACCTGCTTAATCCGGGTTCCTTATGGGCACCAAACTGGCAACCCACGCACTCATGCAGAAGCCCGACTGAGAATCACTGACCTTCCCTCCATCCGCGTTGTACTCTTTTTCATCTCCATCCAGCAGCCGTGCCAGGCCAAAATCTGTGATCTTGATGTGGTTGGGTGACTTCACCAGGACATTCCTGGCTGCCAGGTCCCTGTGCACAAGCCTCCGCTCTTCCAGATACATCATACCCTGTAAATGACAGCATCAGGACAGCAGGTCAAACTCAAACAGCTCAATATTTCACACTAAAGGGAATTTAAATGTAAAATCAAGAAATCGATTCCTAAAAGCATATGGATTCTAAGATCAGATGACATCAGGAATGTCATCAAGTCATTTGTTGTTGTCAACCTCATCAACACCCCCAGCACAAGTGTCACAATCAACATCATCAAAGTGTTTATAATCATAAACAACACAGTCAGCAACAACCTCATCAAAACTGTAACCATGACCACTGTCATAACATTGCAATCATCACCATCATGACCAGCATCATCGTCACCACAACCACCATCAGAATCAATGTCACCAACGTCAACATTGCTACAATCAAAATCATTAAAGTCATCGTCATAATCAATACTTGTCACCACCACCTCGACAATATTATAACAATCGCCACCATCACGACCAGCATCATCACCACTACCACCATTAGAATTACCATCACCATGAACACTTGTTTCCTTCACATAATATTATGTTAATCGCCACCATCACTATCACCACCACTTTTCGGACCAGCATCACCACTACTAGCACCAGAATCAGAATCAATGTTACCAGCATCACCATTGTTACAATTAACATTATCAACAGTCACCATCATGTCAACAATATAACCTCCAATATCACCACCTTTACAATCAGAAACACCATCATCACAATCAGCGTCATCATCACCAGTCATAATCAATATCATTATCCCCATGACCACCATCACAATCAGCGTTATAATCACCAGTCATAATCAATATCACCATCCCCATGACCACCATCACAATCAGCGTTATCATCACCAGCCATAATCAATATCATTATCCCCATGACCACCATCACAATCAATATTATTATCACCAGTCTCAATCAATATCACCATCTCATTAACAACACCATCCTAATGACCAAAAAACATCATAGTCATCGCTGACATCATCATCAAAACCACTGAAATCATCAGTGGCCAACTAATATTATGTACGAAAAAATCTATAACTTAAAATAAACTTCTCAATGCCATGAGGAAAGAGTGTTTGCAAGAGGAGGAAATAAAGGAGTGTTAGCAGGGAAATCATTGTGCCATTATGTTTCCTTTGGCACATGTTTCAGGGACATTTTATGGAGCAATTAAACTGAAAGAGGGAAGAAAAAAAAACGTTGGAGTCATGCTATAATTAATCGAGATGGTTTCGCAGCGATAAAGGCCGAGCCTCTCTCTCTCACCCTGCCAGGCGTTTCTTGGCCACGGTCATGTTCCTGAGCGAGTGATGAAAACTCTGCGCATCGATTTTCCGAAGGAACAAACAATGCATGTAATTGATTTAAGAGTGATCTGCAGCACGGAGGCCTTCCACTGCCAGATCGTGCTCCTTTTTGTGAGAAACGGCTGCTCTTTTGCTTCCTTTGTTTACAGGTAAAGGAACCACACCACCGTTTTCTAAATTAATCTGTTAAAATAAACTTCATCTGCTACAATCAAAGCATATGGGTGAACAGCATAGGCCACTAGGCATATTCTGCATTACCGACTTCTGTTGTTTACATTTACGGCATTTAGCAGACGCTCTTATCCAGAGCGACGTCCAGTTCCCAACTACAGGGACAGTCCCCCCTGGAGACACTCAGGGTGAAGGACATTGCTCAGGAACCCAGTGGTGGTAGTGCCAGAGGTAGCATTTGAATCTGCGACCTCTTGGTCCATAGGTCCTGAGGCAAATATCCTACCATTAGACCACCACCACCACCACCACCCTATCAATATCATATCAATTATCAAGAAGAAGAGGAAAAAAAAGAAAGTTTCTTTTCAATGTGTAAAAAAGTTACAAGTTTGGTATCTGAAGTTTGCTTCGTTATTTGCCCTGGAACTCCAACACTACTGTAGCGAATTTGGAAGGTTTTATCTCCAGATTGTAGTAAGCATTGTCCAAGCTGCCAAAGTCTTTATGGAAAAGTCTGTTCACTCAGCAGCAATCCTAGCAATGTCCCAAGGCAATTACTTACAGTTACACAAGACCAGGCTGGAGTCCACTTGACTGAAGAGAGACCTATGAACCCAAAGCTGAATTTTGAAATAACTGCTAATGTCAGAATCAGTTCTGACATATTTGGCTCAGGCACTAAAATATGTGTTTGTCAGGTTGTATGGTCCACTATGCATGTAGTGCAGCCAAGGCCATTCAGTCTTTTTATTGAAGGGCCAGGCTTTCTGTGTCATTTTAATTTCCAGTTTGACAATCTCCTCTTCTCACAATGCTGCATGACTGAACCACACTTGGAACTGCTACAGTTTTGAAAGCATTTCTGGTGCTCTAAAAGAAAAGAAGTCTGAAAAAGAAGCCTGAAGTGCATAAATGGCTCAATCAAATGGCACTGAGGTACCCTTGAGCAAGGTATCGTCCCTATCACTGCTCCCCGGGTGCTTTAAATTGCTGCCCCCTGGTGCATGGAGTGTGTGGGTTGGACTCCGTTGTGCTTCACTGTGTGTTGTGTTTCACAATGACGAAATCATCACTTTCACATTACTTTGTAATTTCTACAGTTGCAATTTTCTAATTTCTGCAGCGCAACACTGGGCGCCATAAGGTCATGGTAATTTCACTAAACTAATCTTAAACAGTCTCACATATAGTGCTTACAAACTAATGGAGACATATGAGAAACATGGAGCTTTTTAGTATCTCAGGCTTCTCCCGTGCACAATTTTAATGAGGAACTGATCTTGCAATGCTCCGACTAAAACTCACAGTAACCTTTCATCCTCTTTAGACTTTTTTTTTCACTGTAGACACAGTATTGAATTAGTGGAGCTTTGCTGCAAAGAGCTGAACATACACAAGTGAGTTTAGAAAACTCTTTTCCACCACTCGCTTGATAAGTTTCTGTTTTCTGCAGTAAAGAATCAGCTTCAGCAAAACTTGATCAAAGGCCGCCGTAAACGAGATGAATGGTATTTTTATCCTTTAACTTTTTGGAGGGTTTATTTTTACATCAGCTGAAGGGGTTTCACATGCAGAACTGGTCTCTTGGTAGATGAAATCAAACATTTACACAATTCCTCTTATGCATTTAGTGTGAGAAGAGAGCTTGTTAGGCTTACAGTTCACTCCTTTTGGGATTTCCCACTCGCCCCAATATCTGTAATGGCTCAAGTCAGTGCTGGCTGACTTTTTGGCCCAAGAAGATTCATGACAAAGTAACAAAGTAACAAAGTAACCTTCCTCTCAACCAACAAGAGAACATACATATTATACACCATGTAGAAATTAATACATTCTATTTTCTTTTTTTAAATTATATGTATGAAGTGTTTTAGTTACAACATGTTAAAAACCTTTTACGTTATTATTTATAATCTCCCTGTACGGGACACTGCTTCAAGGGCTGCAGTGGTCTAGTGTTTAGGGACTAGGCCTTGGATCAGAAGGTCATGGGTTTGAATCCCATACAAGTAGGTTACCCTATGGAACACTTGAGCAAGGTACCATCCCCATCACTGCTCCCCGAGTGCTGGATATGGCCGCCTACTGCACGGTGTGTGTGGGTTAAATACGGAGGATGTATGCTGTCAAATGTATTTATTCTCACTTTCACTTTCACTTATATACATTTTTTCTTTTTTGGCCCTTGTACCACCAAAGACAAAATGCTCTGGTGTGTCCCTGAGTTTAGTAATCTCTTAAATTGGGGGTTCTGACACTGCTCCTGTTTCCCGAAGTCTGGGCTGTGGTCCAGGTGAGCTGCATTTGTAGACCTTTGGGCTCTCCTGACGAGAATGTAGTTACTGCTTACTGACCTCATTCACATTAGCGGTATCAAATTTTGCAACTTTTTTCTAATTGTATGACTAAGCAGTCTTAGTAGACACCTTGATTTTGCATAAAATTAACCTAAGGCTAAAGTCTGGTACAAAGCTTTAAAGAATGCATTTGAAACGTCCTTTACAGGACAGTCCTACCAAGGACTCACTTATCAGAAACGATCCAGTGTCAGAAACTATGGTCTGAATAATCTGATGACATTAACAACAGTGAAAACTAGTGGACTGATACTAACTGGAGGCTTATTAGCCATATTTGAGTTGTAGCTCATGTGCAAAATGTAAAAAAAAAAAGCTAATTTAACAAGACAAATGTATCCTGGTTGAACCGCTACATTCAGTTTGAGGGCACGAAATTTGATTTTGCCATTTCTTTACCCAAAGCTTGGCTCTTAGCTGCAGGCGCTTGTTCTGAGCCTTGCTGGGGTTTTGTTAGGCATGATTAATGAAACAATAATGTTTTAGTACCTATCAAGAGCTACAGCCATTGCCCTGTTCCTGAGGAGCCTCATCACTGTGATATTCACAGAAGATTCAAGGAGAAATGCTAATCAGACTCTTATTACTGAGTGGGCTGTTTGAGGTGGCTTTCACGCTGTTGTGGCTTTCGAGCACATGTTAAAGGATCTGAAGAGATGAGAAAGGGCAAAAAAAAAAAAAAAAAAAATCTCCCTCTCTTTTTCCCATTTTTCCCTCTCTACACTAAATCTTCCCTCAGTAAGCAAGTGTAATCCAGGATCAGTAAGAGGTGTAGGATTGGATATCAACAATACCACAAAAGACCTCCTTTGAGAAAGCCAATAAAAAGAAAGAAATGGAGAAAAAAAAAAAAATCCCAGCCCACAGTGTCTCATATTGGATTGGATGGTCCCCAGAAAGCAGAGACAAAACAGCAACAGCCTTAAAGACAAACAGAAACAAACTATTCATAGAAAACAATGTCCAGAAATGACAGAAAGAATGAGAATGAGGTTGACTCAGTGCTGAGAAACCACTGTTGTAAGTTCTTTGCACTTGTCGTCGTCTTTAAAACATTAGTCTGGGGGGATGATATGATTCATGCTGATTTATCGACTCATGCCATTGGTCAGTCATTCTCAGTACTCAATATAGCCCACAAACAGACATGACGCAAACTACACACTACACATTTAACACATGTTCACCTTCATCTGAATAATTCATTAAGATAATTAAGAATAATTTTAGCCTAGGTTTTCTAATTTCACCTGATTCCATCAAATTTTACCTACTTTAGTGAAGAACATGCCCTGTGAAGGACTGGCAACCTGCCTTTCACCCTGTGATCGTTGGGGTGGGCAATTCTGGGACCCTGGCTAGGATGAGTGGCTCGGATAATGGATGGCTAGTTAAGAATTAAAGCTGCAAGGCTGACATCGCTAACAGACATTTGAAGTCAGTAGTCACCCACATCTGTAAAAGCTCTCACAGGGCAAAAGGCAAAGAAACACCCTGGACAGGTTGCCAGCCCATTACAGGGTAGACATACACACGCTTTCACACCTAGAGGACAACTTAGCATCTCCAATCCTCCTGCTGTGCATGTCTTTGGACGGTGTGAGGACACCGGAGCTCCTGGAAGAAACCCAAAAACCTGTATGGTGGCAGCTTATGCATTTCCTGAGGGCTCCCAGCCGAGTTCATTAATTACCATGAGGGTTTCCTGAGGTCCACCTTCTGAGTCAACTGTCTTCTAGATCAAACCAACCATCATCAGATTCCTCTCCACACCTGAACTTCAGATCAGCTACATCATCTGCATAAGCTGCTGCCACAAACCAAGGCTAACAAAAGCTCCACCCACTCAAACAGAACCACCACTATTGGCTAATAGGACTTCCATTTACAGACTCTAATAGTAACTCTCACTTTACCAGAACTCATCGCTAAATCGATTCTCTTTCTTTTCTTTCTTGATTATCCGATGTTGACCAGAGGAAGATGGGTTCCCATTTTGACTCTTGGTTCCTCCCAAGGTTTCTTCCTGCAGTTTTAGGGAGTTTAGCCTCTGTTGTCCTCGGCTTACTCACTTAGGACTCGGACCAGGATTCTGTACAATTGCTTTGTGAATGAAGCTCTTGACAGACCAGGGGAGACCATGCAAACTCCACACAGAAAGGACCGAGATCCATCCCTCTTTGGAATCAAACCCAGAACCTTCTAACAGTGCTACACACTACATCACCGTGCTGCTCAGACCTGTAAAATTCATTCTCAAAACTTCTCTAAACCAGATCCACCTGTTTATCAATGTGGTCTTGAATGTGTTTAGGACACAATACGACTGACTGAGCTATAAAACAAAGAAAACTGCATCCAAAGCACCTCTCTTAATCTGCCGCTTGTGTGTGTGTGTGTGTGTGTGTGTGTGTGTGTGTGTGTGTGTGTGTGTGTGTGTGTGCGCATGTGTTAGAGTGCTTGCAGTGGCTACAGAGTACATTATTTTTTGTTAGAGGAGTAGAGGGAATGATTAGTCATTCAGAGAGTGCTTGGCCTCCTTCACTGCTTATTTATGCCCAAATCAGAGTCACGCTGGCACAAACTCAGTGCACAGCATTGTCCTGGAATGTGTTTTGTCACAAATGATTTGGTGGCCACCGTGGGACGGGAGATTAAATTGATAGAAGCCGGCGGTTGGCTGTGGTTTACCCCCCCCCAAACAACCACCAACATATCACCACCCACCTCTGAACACATAGCAGTGTGTATTTCTGTCATTAGGATACATTTTCATGTGCTTGTGGAAGACTATGGCCAATGCCAATGTTATTGCAACACCAAACCTGACACCAGCCTTAACCTGGAGAGCAGCCACAGGTTCCCACACTGTCAAAGTGGTAATCCTGGTCCCTACCAAGAACTAAACCTACAATTTAACCTAATCCTAACTTTAAAAACAGTCCCCGAAAGACTTCTGCACACCTGACATTTACGGCCAATCATTAGCAGTCAATGCTACAGATGTGAACACGGACCAGTGTGTCTCAAACCAGTGGAGGTGGTCCGGGAAACAAATATCTAAATAACATTTGCAGTGTGAAGTCTGAAGTATCGTGCTACGTATCTGTTGACAATGCTGAAGGACCACCTTTATCGGCCACCTCTTCACAGCAGAGACGTAAGCAGCTTCAGTACCACGAGGTTGACAGGGTTGTTCATTTTTGCCACCAATAAGGTCTTGTTTCTACTGTTTAGTCACAACTGCTCGTGGGAGCCTCCCTTGTAGCTGGGACTCCTGGGCATGCACCAGGATGAACCAGGGCGGCTCCAAGATACGCTCAATATGTTGAAAAAAAAAAAGGTTTTAAATAAAAGGTATCGCAAACTTTGTTCATATTTATCATTTTTTTCTTTTTTGTAAAGCTTGCACAGCCTTGCAACAGCCTCGGAATTGGTGGGCGGAGCAAAAGGTAGGTCAATTCCTATCAGGGTATCCTAAAGTAGCTTCACAGGCCGGTGTTAACACATTTTTCTCGCTCACTCTTGTTAACGGATAGCCTGTCTTCATCACAGCAGTCCCTCAGGCCCCTGAGCCAAGGCGGCTCCAACCAGGAAGAGCAGGCCGAGTGTGTTTAAAACAGATTAGCTCCGTCGATCGATACTCACTCTCATTATACTGAGCCACGAGGCGTCCGGGACACATGATACTTCTCGCCTGTGTGAAGACCGAAGGAATTTTAAAGCAACAGTGTGTTAATGTTCACACATATATGGTCCATTAATGCACCGCCCTGCAAATCAGCTCATGTAATTCATCTGAATGGAAAAATGGATGATCCTGCCATCACACGAAAGTCTTTTTTTATACAAAGAACAATTTTAGCTCCCAGAAAAATGCAAAAGTTCTAATCGCTTCACACACACACACACACACAAACCCCATCTTGAATAACAAAAGAAGAAAAAAAAAGCAACGCAATGGCCAACACGAAACATTTTAGACAGTCCATAAGGCCCATAAATGGCAGAACTGACCCATGTTAATGTGAGGGGGGTGCCGGTGCCTTGAGGTGCCCTTGAAAAAGGTACCGTCCCCATCCCTGCTCCCTGGGTGCTGAATATGGCAGCCCCTGCTGCGTGGTATGTATGGGTCAAATACAGAAGATGCATTTCATTGTGTTTCACTCAGTGCTGTATTGTATTTCACGTTAACATGTTAAATCTAAGCTTCAGGCCAAAATCTACTCAATAATATCATACCACAATGTGTCAGGCATTAGACGGTTTATCCTAAAGCACTAGATCTTGGAAAAATCCAGTGGGGGAGACCGGGGAAAGATCTGGTTCCGATCGCAACCACTGTGAACAACACCGACCCAAAATATTTTCCTGGAACGGTGCAGTTCACATCAAACCACTCTGAATGACTTTGTTTTACATCTTAGCCTATTCATTATGCAAAACAGTTGAATAATAGTGTTAATCTCCCTTTAAAATAGATCCCAGGGCTTCGGCTGAACATGCTTCTGAGTTTTGAGTTTACTTTATTTAGCTTAATAAAGGCTTTAAACAGCAAGAAATGAAAATGCATTATAAATGACTCATAAACCCAGAGATGCTCGTTTCCACGCTATATGGTGCACATTATTTGAAGGAAGGTGTTACATGTGTGTGGTTATATCTCTATTATTTATCCAGTGGTGCATATAAAATGTCCCCAATGGGAAAGAAATGCCTGTGGTCGTCACGTTAATCTAATCTCAGCCCACAGAAATGCTTTCATCTCAAACCGGCCTTCCACTGCTGTTCGGTGAATACGTTTCAAAAGAGGACTTTAAGATGAATTGAATGTCTGGTCTTGCTGTTTCATCATTATTGCGTTACCAGCTCTGCCTTCTTACTGCTGCCTTTAAAAACCACCCTGATTCAATTAATGACTCTCGCTTGCCCTTTCTGAATCGTGTTCTCATTTTTTAAAGGAAGTGATTCAAATCCTGTTTGTAAAATATTAAGAGGACAATGTCGTTTTTCATCAAACTTCAGATTTTTTCCCTGCAGAATGAGGAGGAAACGGCAGTTTTTTTCCAGGTCTAGAACAGATAAGTTTTATTTCTTGACCTGAGACCCAAAATAATAAATCCACTGATAACATAAATGCAATCTTTCAAGCGGTGGGATATATTCGTCAGCAAGTGAAGAGTCGTTCTTGATGATGATTTGCTGGAAACAGGAAAAATGGTCAAGCATAAGATTGAGGGACCTTGACAAGGACCAAAGCGTGATAGCTATTGGGTTAGCGCATCTGCAAAAACAGAAGGTTTTGTGGGATGTTCCCCATGTGCAGTGCTTACCAAAATTGATCTCAGGAAGGACAACCAGTGAACCAGTGACAGGCTCGTGGGCCCCAATGATCACTGGTGGCTAAGGCTAGCTCATCTGATCTGGTCAGAAAAGCTTCATAGCCACAGAATGGTTATAGCCATGCTGACGCCTGTCCACCACTGGAAGTTCCTACTGTGGGCAAATGAACATCAGATCCAGACCATGGAGCAACAGAAGATGACCTGGTCTTAAGGATCATGTTTTCTTTTACATAACTGGACATTCAAATCTTTGCATCTAGGTAAGAGATGGCACCAGGATGCACAACGGGAAGAAAGCAAAACAGCAGAGGTGGCGTGATGCTCCGGGCAATGTTCTGCTGGGGAACCTGGAGTCACCAATGAATGTCAGGTAAAGGTTGGTATGTAATGTCGACCTAGATATCGCCGATACATTCCACAGCTCCTCATCGCTTTTCTCGGAGCGCAAAGGCCACTTTGAGCAGGAAAACACACCCTGCCAGGCTCAAAATCTACATATAGATTAATATACATATATCCAGGGTAACACATCACCATTTTCTTTTAATGATCAAATAAAAGAAGGTGGTGGTCTAGTGGTAGGTCCTATGGATCTATGGCTCAAGAAGTCCCAGGTTCGAATCCCACCTCTGGCACTACCACCACTGGGTCCCTGGGCAAGACCCTTAACCCTGAGTGTCTCCAGGGGGGACTGTCCCTGTAATTAGGACATGGAAGTCGCTCTGGGTAAGAGCATCTGCTAAATGCCATAAATGTAAATAATGGGGCCAAATCTAAGTTTGACACAAATTCAATATTTTCTTCTGGATCAATGCACATCTGACACTTATTCTCCCAGAAACGGTTTATCAGTTTCTTGTTGGAAAAAAAAGATACAGGAAATGTAAATGAAAGATTATAGAGGAGGGGTAAAGAGCTGCTTTCTCAAGATTCAAGATGGCGCCACGTGAGAGGCAGCCAGTTACAGGAGCTCAGAGCACTTTCTGTTCTTTTCTTTACTTTTCTTATTTTTTTTACATATATCTTTCTATATTCTTTCTGTCTCCTTGATAAAGAGCCCTGTAACACCCAGATATCCCATTCGTGGGATAATAAAAGATTACTCTATTCTATTCTCTATTCTTATTTGGTGTTGCAAGGCATTCTTCTTGTTATTGCTGGTTTTGATGCCATACATCTACTAACACTAAATAGAATACCTCATGCCCTGAGGTAGCCATGAGCAAGGTACCATTCCCATCACTGCTACCCGGGTGCCGGATGTATGGCTGACCCTTGCTGCATTGTGTTTTAGTAAAATGCAAAGAATTTATTTTGTGGTGGTATGCAAGACCTGAAATTTTCTCCATGTTATTAGGGCTGGGTGCTGCTTTTTAATGTGTGCACTTATAAAGAATATTGTGCAAAACATGAGTCGCAATAGTATAGAGTAGTAATAGTATATTTCGCCAGAATATTTTTTCTATACATTTTTCTGGCAATATATATATATATATATATATAAAATTTCATCATCAACAACCTTCCTCTCTCCCTCTCTTTTCCTTATCACCTCTGTCTGGGTTTAATCTCAGCTACCTTTTTCTTGTCCGGTTAGAATAACGTATTGCTGCCGTTTCAATTATGCAAAGCACAAAGTAGTATAAGGAGCTAATCCAGGGTCTTTCAGGTGCTCTAATCAGTATTCCACTCCTCCATTCAGCACAATTCCAGTGCTTCTTACATGTCTGATTAATTCTTGGCACTTCAGCCTCCATTCTCTGTAATACAGATGATCAGCAGTTGTGGTGTGGAGGTGGGAGGTATTGATTAAAGTCTCAGCCGTGCTATGTCCACTTGGTCTGCTTTAATTGGAACAGGAGCAGAAATAAGGGGAAAGTGTGACCTGGAATGTGTCTTAAGCCAGGCCTGGACTAAAACAATGTTTAAAACCAGCTTTACAGGAGCACGGTTGACTTGACCAAGACAAAATGATCCAGAAGAAGAGAGAATGAAATTTCTTGTGAGAACTCAAATGAACATTTTTTAGGAAGGAAAACTCGATTTTGTGTAACAGTAAAACATCAGTAAAACCTTCTGTTGAGGGAACCCACCTTTTCCTTTTCCTTCTCTTTTTTTATTGTGCTATTTAGCATTCCTCTATTTGACAAAAAACAAACCCAACAAACACTAACATTTACCAACAAACACCAACACCTCTCAACAAACACTGACCTTTACCAACAAACACCAACACCGCTCAACAAACACGGACCTTTACCAACAAACACCAACACCGCTCAAAAAACACTGACCTTTACCAACAAACACCGACACCGCTCAACAAACACTGACCATTACCAACAAACACCAACACCGCTCAACAAACACTGACCTTTACCATCAAACACCAACACCGCTCAACAAACACTGACCTTTACCAACAAACACCAACACCGCTCAAAAAACACTGACCTTTACCAACAAACACCAACACCGCTCAACAAACACTAGCTTTTACCAACACCAACACCTCTCAACAAACACGGAACTTTACCAACAAACACCAACACCTCTCAACAAATACTGACCTTTACCAACAAACACCAACACCGCTCAACAAACACTGACCTTTACCAACAAACACCAACACCTCTCAGCAAACACTAACCTTTACCAACACCAACACCGCTCAACAAACACAGACCTTTAAAATTCTGTGTTTCACCTATACACACACGTGCAGTATGGGGGAGCTACTCAAAGTGCAGTGCAGGGGAGCAGTGATGGGGACAGTACCTTGCTCAACGGTACCTCAGGGCAACCTACTGGTCTGGGATCAAACCCACAACCTTCTGATCCGAGGTCAACTCCCTAACCAGTACCCAAAAAAGACACCAATTCAAGTGTGTAGAAGAAAATGTAAGATCCAAAAAAATAAATAAATAAAAACACATCTTAAGAACAGACTATTACATGCTTACAAATCAAGCAGGAGTATCCTGCGCTTTGATTCCTAACCCCACTTTGCTCTTTATAAAAAATGCTGGTGAAGCTCCCGATCTTTTCAAATCATGCATTTTTGAGTAGTTATGTGTGGAATATCTCCCTCTGCTCTCTCAAGCCAGAGATGTAACCGGACTGTTCATTAGCAAGAGTCCAACACAGACACTTACACACTCCTCACACACACAGTGTTCAGAAGTCAGTCAGCAGGGCTCCCTCTGTGACCTATTAGATCAATTTTACAGGCTGCACTTGGAAAAATGTGCTTCACGAGGACGTAATAAAGAGAGGTGCTCCGCTCAGACAAAAGGCTAATTAAGATCAGAGTGGAGCTGCAGGGCCACGAGGAGAGAAGATGCCTTAAGTAAACATGTCACTGCTGACCAGCACTAACAGGAACGAGGCTGCACTGAGGAGTAAACATGGAGGAGATACGTGACCGGGGGAAAGGAGGAGAGGAGGACTGAAAAAAGAAGAAAGAAAGATAGATAGATAGATAGATAAACTGGATAGACAGACAGAAAGGCAGACAGAGACAGATAGATAGATAAATGGATAGACAGATAGATAGACAGACAGAGAGAAAGAGACAGATAGATAGATAGATAGATAGATGGATGGATGGATAGATGGATAGATAGATAGACACTTATATTGCTCAGTAATATTTACTTTAAATGAAAATTGTTTTCACTACAGTTACAAGACCTGTACATTTTGATTTGGCTGAAATTTTGGCTTTTCTAGATAAAGTAACATTCAGACATTTAGACGCATGTAAAGACAAAAAAATGAACCGGAAACTAAAAATAGAGATTAAGACTTTTGTTGAGATTAAAATTTATTACAAAGAGTTTTAATGATGAAATCAAAAACATTCGGAAACTACAGCAAAGGATTCGATTGTCTCGGGTGATCCAGCATCACTGTTTAAAGGTTCATACTGTAGCCGAGATAGGATTACTACTTGAATCTGTTTGAATCTAATTGTTGCATTGCATCCTGTGTGGTCTACAGAATGGTCTGGCCAGTGTTGATTAGGGTGTAGCTACCAAATCCTATACCGTAGTTACTGAGTTATTCACAGCAGTCTCAGTATAAAGAGCATTAGTGTTATTTACTGAATAATGTGAAGCATCAACAAATAATTACTGATGCTACAGTTAAAACCTTTACATTTATTGAAGAAGAAAAAAAAAAGCTGGACAGGGCAACATCCATCATTTTTTGACCTATTTCTCATTCCTGTTGATGTTGGAGGTGCCTCCACTTGGCCCTCAGGCTTTGTCCCATTTCCAGTGAGTCTAACATGGTGACGTCGGGTCACAACACGAGCCAACTCATGACCTTGTGCTGGCAGAGCCGGCTGCCCCTGGCACGGAGCACAGGGCACAGATGGGGCTGGTAATGCGCTTGGCATGAGGGAGGAGGGTCACACACATTGCTCTCCTCCAGGTGGGACCCAGAGACGTGGTGGCCCGTGGAGGCGAGGGGGGAGGAGGTCCAAGTTCATTAACAACCCAGTGAGGGGCACACGTGAGGGAGAAAGGGGCAGGGAGCCTCAACACACACACACACACACACACACACACACACACACACACACACACACACTTCATCTGTCCTCTAATGTGACCTGTGAGCAGGAAAACATATGATTTAGCCATAAGAGTGTGTGTTGGCTCACGATGTCAGATCCAGATTGAGAAAATGTTAATGTCACAAAAATAACACAAAAGAAAAAAAAAAAAAAACTAAATAAATGTTAACGCTGCCGCCTGCTGCCTTTACATCGTCTGAATTTGTTCTGAACAGTTATTGGACCCATGTCTGCACTGAAATAATCCTAATTAGCTGCATCATCTGTTGTCAAATTTCTGGGCAGTGGCTCGGGACTAGGCCCCATGATCAGAATGTCGTGGTAACAGACGCATAGGCAAATCTGAGATACCCTTGAATGAGGTACCGTCCCCATCACTGCTCCATGGGCACCGGATATGGCAGCCCACTGCTGCACGGCGTTTATGGGTTAAATGCAAAGACGAATTTTGTTGTGCACGGCAGCCTTTTGCTACGAGAGCTGTTGATGAGTGTAAATATGGTGCTGCTCCTGGAAAATCTCAGCAAACAACCTTCAGCCTCGTATCCTCAAGGACAACCATTTTCAGGAACAAAAAAAAATCTCTTATCAGGAAGGACGAACGGAGGTGAATTTGGGCAGCTGGTGGAGAGGAACGCTACGAGAAATGTAATAATCGCAAAAGGACCAGATGTATTCTCAAGGTCAAAATAAAAGCTGGGGCACTTTTCCGGGAGGTCGTCCACCACAATGGGGAGCCGCACTAACCCGTTTCAGTAAGAAAAATCAGCCGTGTGTTGCAACGTCCCTATAATGTGATCTCCGGTGTTATGGGTGATATGAAAGGTAGTTTGAGCACCAGGATGGAAAAAAAAAGTTCTCATGAAGAGGATTACAAGAGATTGTCATTTTTAATGGCTTTTTAATGTCTCTGTTAACTGTTCTATGCTGTGTTACTATTTTAGATTGAATGGCCTTCACTAGTGCTTCCACTGAGCTCCAGAGGTCTGTAGAAAACCACTCATCCAATATGGTTTTCATACTGAAGAGATTTAATTCAAGGTGCAGTAGTATCTTGGCCAATGGACATCTAAAATTTAAGATCAATGTAGTGAAAAAAATGGCACTTTCTTTCCCGCCAAAAAATAAAATAAAATAAAAAAAGCAAACGTCTACACTCTGAGGGCAGCCAGGCCTCGTGGTTAAAAAAAGAGGGCCTACAGCTGAAGGGGTAACCATTCAATCACCCGGATTGGCAGAAAATAATGCTGGCAGAGGGAAATGAGTGAAGGATGTCTCGCTCCTGGATCCATAGTTAAAGTACCCCTGGTCAGGGCACTAAAGCCAATAACTGCCCCCAAGCAGGGTATTACAGACCACTGCTCCTGGTGTGTGTGTTCACAGTTAATGCAGGAGGAGAATCCACTACTGACTGTTCACATTGCAAGCACAGGGATGTGTTTGAATCTGACTTCAGAAATGACTTTGATTGGGGACAAAACTGAGAAAAAGTGTCTAAAACCATTTGTCGTCTTCTAGATGTGTTTAAACTGCAAATCAACAGTTCAATAGATGGCTGTGTGAAACATGTAGCTACTATTCTCTATATAAATAGGCCTCCTTTACAAGTTCAATGTCAGTTTGATATTCAGACTACAAAGGCAGAAGGAAGAAGAAAAACATCTGCAAAAAGTGCCTAAGTGCAAAGTTTAACTGAAAATGAAGGAAGCACCCAAGAACAGCTGATTTCAGCAGACAAGTCCCTAAACACTAGGTCACCCAGGTCACTTCTGGATCTTCTCCCAGCTATTTCAACTCCATCATAAAGGTTTGTACTCCTACTAGAATATAATGTAATAATCCCCTAAGGAACTTCACACAAGCTAATCCAGACTGAGGGGCAGTGGTGGTCTAGTGTTTAGGGAGTTAGTGGATCTGAAGGCTGTGGGTTCAAATGCCAGACCCTGAGGTAGCCTTGAACAAGGTATCGTTCCCATCACTGCTCCCCCGGTGCTTTAAATAGCTGCCCCCTGCTGTGTGTGTGTGTGTATGGTTAAAATACAGAGGCTGCATTCCATTGTGGTTCACCGTGTGTGTGCTGTTTCACAAAGACAAGTTGTCACTTTTGTTGGAGGTATTGTTGGTTCCTAAATGGTGAAGCAAGCTCCTGAAGACTCAGCTCTTCTGAGAACATCTGGATGGAGTTTCATCACTTCAGAGAGCATTTTCATGCCTCAGCAGTATTGGGGGGGAGTTTAAACCCTTCTAGCTGAAGCTAAGCAAGAGGAAAGTCAAAGGAATCTTAGTGAACTGAGACCATTTTAGAAGAATCTGATCGTTGGTTTTGGTGTGACCCTCAGCTGCACTCAGAAAACAAGACGCAAGCAAGCGAAAAGCAACATGATTGAATGAGGACTTCTTTTTCTTTCTTGCACTCATGCATGTACATCCACCTGCGCTTCTGAGATGTCGCTGCTCTTTTCCCGAAACTCTATGCTGCTAATTGGATCTCATATCCACCAATTTATGGCTCAATTTGTAAGGCCTGAGAGTGTTTTGCTCTGGGAGCCACTAGTGATGTCTATGTCAGCACATAAACCATTTGGTAGTGGGGGGGGGGGGGGGGGGGTGTGTGTCCTGGGGTGGGAAGAAGCTCATAGCGTCTAATGCTTAATGAAAGACTGAGGTCCATTAAAAAGTCTTTAGATTTAGGAAATAATTAACTGTAATATGGAAATGATAATAATGATGACCATAATCATAAGCTCTGTCATCATAACATCATTTGAAATGGGCATAATTGAAAGGCTCTTTCTGTGATGTGTGATTGATCATTGCAAATGAAAGCCTGGATCATTTCAAGGAAACATGAAATGAGCTCTGAAGTGAGAGAACACAAATACAATGACACTGTTTGGTACAAAATACGATGTTAAGTTAATGAAATCTAGCATGTTTGCAGCTATTTGTGGAGATAAAATATTTTGACGACTTTTTTTTTTTAACCGAAACTAGTTTTGCTTCCTAAAGAATAAGTTATCTGTAATCTGTACCATAATCAGTACCCCAATAGCAGGGGGCAGCTATTTAAAGCATCTGGGGAACAGTGATGGGGACGGTACCTTGCCCAAGGGTAACTCACGGCAACCTACTGGTCTGGGATTGACTTTTTTAAGATCCTGCAGCCTAATCCCTAACCACTAGGTGTAAAAATAAAATGAAACTAACTCAAATGTAAGTATATTTGCCTGCGTTCAGAGTGTTCAAGTTAAAAGTAGCTCTTAGAAGAACATGTGCAAACGAACTGAAGCTCATGACATTATTTTAAATGGTATTAAAGCCTCGAACTTCAGCTCCAATTAAAACAATAAAAATCTACTGAAAATCATGACATGCTTCATTGTGCAGAAAATTCTGGGTTTTTTTTTTTTTTCAAGCATGTTTTGAAAGAAAGTATAGAAAGTAAAGATTCATTCATTCATTCATTTTTAATGGACACTGTCAAATAATCACTTTCCCTTTCACTTTCTGTAAAATTAGGACTTCCATGTCCAACACCTAGACACAGCAACCGAACTTGTGGTGCACTCAGCTTCAAGAAATGAAACACCTCAAAGAAAACTCTCCTGGTGTGTGTGTGTGTGTGTGTGTGTGTGTGTGTGTGTGTGTGTGTGTGGTTACCAAACCCCTCCATTAGACTGCATGCATTTATATGCAAAACACACGACTACATTCAGATCCTGTTCTTGCTTCTAACACAACGCGCTCTCGCCGGTCCCATCTTATTGTACCGGATGTGTATGAAGACTCAAGATTCAGAGATGAAGCAGGTCATTGCAGACAAAAAATACTAAATATTCATTTATTCTATTTCATCTCTGCTTGTGGACCAGGCAAACCTGCTGTCTTTCCTACCTTTCTTTATATCTTCAGGATGTGTGCCAGTGTGGGTGTTGTTTACTGAGGCTGAGTGAGACCTGTCTGTCCTTAGGCCGTGGCAAATTGAGGCCAGCTGTTTGTTTTTTTTTTGTTGTTGTTGTTGTTTTTCTTTTCCCGGTGCAGTTCCTTGTGCACAAGAGTGTCATGGAAGGCTTGGGTTGGTCAATCAATATTGCGGTTTGCTGTATGCTGCTTCAGGCCTGTGCGTGTGTGTGTGTGTGTGTGCTTGTGTGCTTGTGTGTGGGGACTGACAGTGCATTAGGTTCACCAGAAAGGTGAACCTCTCTGCTGGGAAACCTCTGCCTTTGCTCTTGCAATATGAGCGGTACCTTGAAGGCAGCAGTGATGAGAGCGCCGTGATGAGGCTTCTGGGAATTGTGGTTCAGAGAGAATGCACTTCTTTACCAGCGTGTGTCTGTATCCGTGATGAACTTACAAAGAATGATGGAGACATGCAGTACACTCAGCTGTCTCTTTGAAACTGAACATCCCCTCTGAACTTTCCAGGACCAACAATAAACAATAATGAACTCTTAGGTCTAGTGAGGTGAAGTGAAGTGATAAATCATCCCTGCGAGCACAGCACAGCACACAGCGAACCACAACGCAATTATTTCTCTGCATTTTACCCACACGCACCATGCAGCCATGGCTAGCCATAAATTAGGCACCCGAGGAGAAGTGTTAGGCACCCGAGGAGAAGTGGACGGTACCTTGCTCAAGGGTACCTCAGGGCAACCTACTGTCTGAGATTCTAACCCACGACCTTTCAGTCTTGGGGCCTAGTCCCTAAAAATGAGGCCATCGCTGCTGCTTAGAAAACCCAGGGTATTTGGCGTCACTGTATTATTTCAAAATAAATATTAGAAGCTTAATGTTATTTCATGAATCTAATATTAAAAAAAAGAACATTTTAACTTAAGTCACACTTATGGACACACTTATATTTAAACTCTGCTTAGCACTAATCAAACCTCAGTGTGGGAGTTTAGGCCTTTAAGACACAACTTCCTTATAAGGCGTTGTTTTTCATTACTATAGAGATTCACAAGCATCACTTTTGATCCGTGTCAGACATTCTCTAAGGAGCGTATCTTAAAATGATATTTTAGACCAATTTTTCCTTTTAATTGTCTTTGAGTAAAGTTTCAGGGATCAAACAACACATTCATAACCGTTCGATAAAAGAAACCATTGTCTCGGCCCTGTCACCACTGTTGACTGTTTCTCTCTAGAATGGAGCTTCTCACGACAGCCCTCTGAACCAGTTTGTTTACATTTTCATCATTTCATTATGCATGAATTTGGGAAAATCATCACAAAGACCTCCACAGGAAGAGCAACAATGTATGTTCTACTTGTGAGATGATTAAATCTTCGTTTTCACTGGCTGTCAAGAAGATTTGCCCATTTTTGTGTGTCAGACATCAATGTTTAAAATGTTGTTTTTCTTTTTTTGTTTCCCGTGTTCTTCTAAAAGAGGAAAAGCACAAAACAAGACGGATATTATAAGACTATGTAAAATGCCTCACAGTTCATTATGTGAAATTCAGGCACAATTTAAAACCCATTGAGATCTTGTGGAGCTCCAGGGGAAATGTCTGAAAGGCAAGATAGGAAACGCATACTAATAGGCTGTAGAGTTAACAGCATTTTGTAGCTCCTCCTGTCTTGAGGACAGCGTTGCACTTTGTCACACTTTCCTAAATCAATATTATTTTATAAAGGAACTTCTTCCTACATGTTCTTCCCTGCTGTCACAGACAAAAGACCACCACAGCAGTTGGGTTTTTTCTCCGCACATTTCCCAAGAGGATCTCATGGGGCTTTGATACATGTCTGAACTGTGAGACACCCTGCATCGTCTTGTTGAAATGTCCTTCATCTTTGATTTCCCTCCTTTAAGTGAAGAAACAGAGTAAACACTTGGCAGCTTTTGCATTAGAAACATTCTAAAACCATTTAAGAAGACAAAATGTTTTGCACATTGTTTAATTCATATGTTATCAGCATTTCCTTTGAACACTTTCTACCCAATGGCGCACTTTTCCAAGTCCGGAGCTCAAAGAAATCAATTAGCAACATCCTCAGGACCAGAGATGATCCCACAGGAGCTGCCTAGCAACCACCTGGAACACTCCATCGAAGATCAAGCAACTAACTGCGAATGTAAGCATAGGTTCAAAAAGTTCAAATGTTCAAACAACAGAACTTTAAATTTCCCATTAATCAAAAATTGAATCCATTTCACTACACAAATAAACCAAACCTTAACTCTTTTAACCGTTCAGGCATCAGAATGTCTCATAATGATGTAAATTTCCATTTCTGCCTTCTATCTTATGTTAAGTTTATAATAACACTTTATTTAAAGTGAAAGTGACTATTCTTGTCATTGCGAGGTCACAGCACACAGTGAACCACAACGGAATTTGACCTCTGCATTTAACCCATGCAAACACCATGCAGCAGGGGGCAGCTATGAAAGCACCCGGGGAGCAGTGATGGGGACTATACCTTGCTCCAGGGTACCTCAGGGCAACCTACTTGTAAGGGGTTGGAATCTTCCAATCCTGTGGCCGACCCCCTAACCACTAGGCCAACACTGCATGCTTTTACTTCTTCTAAGCAACAATCGAACAAAACTAATGTGAAATCTCTTTCATGAACAAAAACCATTAACAGACATCTTTTAAAAGTAGAGCATCAGCAATTCTGGCACTTCTCTGAACTCGGAACAACATCCAAAGGAACTTTGCTTTTGTTGTACATTTCCTGCGATAAGAGCAGCTCGTGAGTATTTAAGACACTGAGGCCAGAGCCTCTTATCTCCCTCCTCAAATAACTCCAGCAGGAATTTTTGCGGCATCTCTGCAAAAGCAAAAAAAAAAAAAAAAAAAAAACACAGCACACCTGACTCACTTTAAGGCCTGATAAACAGCAGGTGTGTTTCGGCTGGACTACAGTGGACACATGCGGCACTGGGGGTAACTAAGGACAGGAGCTTCAGAACTCTCCTCTACTCATTTCTAGCCCCGTGTCCACTCTATTACACACATCTGCCCTGTTGCTCCAAGCCACTGTGGTAACGTTAATGATGATGGTTCACCTGAGGCTGCACAGCCAGTGCTGCTCTTTATCTAGTTCTTCATGTCCTTTCAGTTT
>CM029369.1:5008932-5061432 GCA_017165825.1 Hepsetus odoe
ATCATTGTCAAAGTTTACAAGAGACAATGTGCATAAATCACAGACTGAATTCAGAATGAAATGAAGTGAAAGTGACGTCGTTGTGAGCACACCGCAGCACAAACGAAATGCTTCTCTGCATTTTAGCCTTCACACCGTGCAGCTGGGGGCAGACATTTCCTGCACCTGGGGAGCAGAGATGGGGACAGTACCTTGCTCAAAGACACCTAGTGGTCCAGGAAATCGAACTCACCACCTTCTAACAGAGACTGATCCACTGTGCCAGTCATTAATTCCCAAGAAGAAACTGAAATTGATGGTATTTGTGCTGTTCAATGCCAAAATGGGTTTAGGTGTTTCAGTGTGAATTATAAATTTAGTTCATCTCAGCGCTCAAGCCTATATTCTCCCTGCTCCCCAAACCATTACGCTTCTCTGCTCCTTGTTCTTCATCACTGGTTTGCCACCACTTCATCTGTATTTGGTTCATGGACAGATGTTGGAAGGTTTGTTCATACTCAGTGTTTGGGATCAAACAGGAATGGTTATAACAAGAGACAGGCTAGTTAAAGAAACCTGAGAAACAGAGAAGAAGAAAAATAATGCAGAGAAGAAAGTGGGGTCGAGGTGGGAATGAAGAACAATGAATGTTAAAGACCAGATCTGCAGACTGGCTTTCATCAACTGGCTCTCTCTTGCATGCTGGGAAAGCTGAGTCACATGGCTAGAAGAAATTACATGGTGAATCAAGTGTCGACATTGTTCATGAAAGACTTCGATTCTTCACTGTATTGTTCCTCTTTTCATAGTGGAACTCAAAAAGCTGCTGATTGTATAAACCTCCTGGCGTCGAGCATACCAAATTTAATCACACACTGTACCCTGGATGCTCAAACCCGGCCCTGCTTAGCTACAGCATCCTGTCTGTTCTTCAAAAGCACCACTTCATACGGCCTGGCGATTAAAGTGGGGGATTTTTAGGAACACAGCTGCTCACGATGTACATGTTCATTCTGTTTATGACTTTCAGTTCAGTTCGTGAAAAGATCCTACATACAGAAGATTAGACAAGACAAAATCTATTATTTTTGCTCTGTGAAGTGACCTTGGGTTTGAGAAAGGCACTATATAAATAAAACTTACTACTTACTATTATGATGATGATGATTATTATTATTATTATTATTAATAGACTCAAGTGTATCCACATTATGCAGAACAAAGGGACAAAACCAATTAAATGTGGTAGAATCTTACCAGGAGTGCAAAGAATAGTATAGTTTATGTAGAAAGTGTGTGTGTGTGTGTGTGTGTGTGTGTGTGTGTGTTACAGCTTGCCATTTGTCACTGTGATCTTCCAGTCTGTTAGGCCTATATCCATCCATTTCACTCCATTAATCTTGACTCACCTCTTTCAGAGTGAGTGAATGAGTGTGTGTGTGTGTGTGTGTGTGTGTGTGTGTGTGTGTTTGCAGGTGGCTGCACTCCACAAGTGTAACCACTTTTCATAAAACAGTAATTACAGCTGCTATTAGAAATGATAGAAAAGGCCAAAGCTCTGGTTGAGTTTCAAGTTAGACTTGGGTTAAGAATAGCTTGAGAGTTCAAGAGCAGTCATTCACAGAGACATGAAAAATGCCCACAAGGTCAGGAAGACGCAATAGTGTGTGAATGTTTCTTGTCTCCTGTGATCTGCCGTTGTGTATGTAAACACTCAGAGAGTGCCGGTCGGAGGCTCGGCTTTTTCTAATGGCTTTTTCAACCAAAACAGAAACTCTCCCACTGCAAACAAACAAACAAACAAACAAACAAACAAACAAACAAGAGACTGATACAAAAACTCACATTACTTCTGCAAGCCAGTACTGTTTTAGGTCATAGTGAAACTGAAAGAACAAGACCGAAAAACATCTTCAGAGAGGCTTTTCCTTCCTTCCATCCATCCATAAATTAAAAAAAAGAAAACAATCTCATTTCTTGTTTTCTCTGAGTGTTCTGGTGAAGTTTTATCTTCATCATCAAATCTACAGGTTCTGCTTTGAGTGTGTCTCTCTGTATAAGAGATTCTGGCAAAAAGCTGAAAATGTAAATAACACTTACCGTCATAAGAAGGATACGCCGACTCAACACAGAAAGGACCCAGGACGTCCCGGCTGGAACCCAAAACCTTCTGGCGCTCATTCTCTGCTAAATCAAATTTTTTAATTTGATTTATTTCATAATAAATACATTTTGTTCAGTTATACATTGATTGGCAACACACCATGATTCTGAACGTTACATTTGAATCTGTTGGCTTATTTCAGCACTTTAGGAAAGACTTTAATGCATCAGAAACTCCTAAATGTGACCCTGAAACAGTCTGATTCAATTCCATGATGATACTTTGGGAAAAACTTTTTTGTTCATTAAAAAATCTCAAACTTCGTTATGATTCAGAGTAGTCGGATTTGTTTCGGATTCTTTAATAAACGATTCTCTGTGTCGTTGTATGAAATTTAGCAAGATTATAGTGCATGTGAATTGAAAGTGAAAGTGTAGACAGCAGAATGGAGAGTGCAGGCATGTTGATATGTGTGGAGAAGAGTGGCTGGAGTGATCTGTGACAGACGGGTAGCAGCTGGAGTAAAAGGGAAGGTTTACAGGACAGTAGTGAGACCAGCTATGGTATGCAGTTTTAGGTGGTGGCTGTGAGAAGAGAAAGACAGGAGGGTGGAGCTGGAGGTGTCAGAGTTAAAGATGCCTGAGATTTTCGTTGGGTGTGACGAGGATGGACAGGATGATACATGAGTACATTAGAGGGACAGCTCAGGCTGGACATCTTGGAGACAAAGTTAGAGAAGCAAGGTTGCGTTGGTTTGGACATGTGCAGAGAAGAGACAAGGAGTATATTAGGGATCTGTTGAAAGATGGAGCTGCAGGAAAGGAGAAGAGGAAAGACCAAAGTGGGGTTTATGGACGTGGTGAGGAGAGGACATGCAGGTGGTTGATTTGAAGGAGAGTAAGAGGACAGGAAGAAATGGAGACAGTTGGCCTGCGGTGACAGCTCCTAAACGGGAGCGGTGGTCTAGTGGTTCAGGAGTTGCCCCTGACCAGTAGGTTGCCCTGAGGTACACTTGAGCAAGGTACTGTCCATGCTGCTCTGAGCACTTTCAGCTAGCTGCCCCTGCTGCACATGTGGCATGGGTGACGCAGAGGAGTTGAACCCCCGTTGTGCTGTGCTGTGTTTACAATGACAAGGTAATCACTTTCACTTTATATTGTGCATATAATATATATATACACACAATTTCCCTTTAATTCTCCTCATATAATTTCTATACATGTTAATTTCACTGTATTTACGGTTATAATCTGTACATGTACATTTACTATATCAGTTTACACGCTTTAACAAACAGCTCCACTTATAATGCACTCTGTAATTTATAATGAATTTATTCTTTTCTTTGCACGTTTGGTTAGATGTAGTCGGTCACATGACAATTTGCTAGATTTGATTAGATTAAAGTTGAGTGTAATCTAGTCTAATCTAATCTAATGAATCAGTCTGATTCAGTTTACACCAGCACTAATATCACAATATTTTCCAGACGAATCAGATAAAAGATGGATAATAACTGCGGTTCTTTAAAAAGTGATTCAGTGCAGCAACAAATGTGAAGCTTAACAATGATTCAGTTTGACTGTATTTCATTCTATAGGACATTATTAAAAGAGAGAAAAACCAAACAAAATGAGTTACTGGAGCAACTGTCCTTTATTATTATAGAATGATATTATATGCACTATTTATTATATAAAAAAGACAAACTTTTTACATTCATAAATAGACTTTATTTTTTATTTAGGTGTAAAAATGGAATATTACTATGTTGAAATTTCTAGATATGATTACACTTCGTTATAACTGATCCAATCCTGTGCAGGTGAGGGTTTTTGGCCCTCCTGTGTTTCGCTGGCGGACTGGGATGCTGGGCTTGTTCAGACCACAGCACTGTGTGCAGCCCCAAATTGACCTGTTTTAAAGACGTGCACTGCCGGAACACCAGCGCTGATCATCAAACTGTCAGTATGACACCAGACAGACATTTCAGAGTGTGTGTCAGTTCTGATAAGTCTTCGTGAGAGTGTGTGTGTGTGTGGATGTGTGTGTGTCTCTCCTGTGTAAATGGTTTTATTCAATTCTGCCAGAAGCAACCGTACATTCAGAAACACTGGAGGAGGAAAAAAAACATATAAAGCATATAAAAAGAAAGAGAGAGA
Organism: Hepsetus odoe; assembly: GCA_017165825.1. NCBI lineage: Eukaryota > Metazoa > Chordata > Actinopteri > Characiformes > Hepsetidae > Hepsetus > Hepsetus odoe. The sequence goes on from CM029369.1 coordinate 5,013,178, forward strand.
GAGAGAGAGAGAGAGAGAGACAGAGATGGGAGAGAGAGAGAGACAGAGAGACAGAGAGGGGGGAGAGAGAGAGACAGAGAGACAGAGGGGGGGCCAGAGAGAGAAAGAGAGAGACAGAGCGAGTGAGACAGAGGGAGAGACAGAGAGAGAAAGAGCAAGAAAGTGAGAGAGAGAGAGGGAGAAAAAGAGAGAGGGAGAGAGACCGAGAGAGAGAGAATTGGGAGGATGTGAAAAAGGGGGTTTGTCATCCTCCTCTCCTCATGCCAGATTATTTGTGGATAATAATCAGCTCATTAAAATTAATCCCATTGGTTTATTATTCCATTAATAATCCATTGAGGGAAGAACCTGCAGGAATATCGAAGAGCTTGAGACATACATGCGTGCGCACACACACACACACACACACACACACACACACACACACACACACACACACACACACACACACACACAAATATACACTTTTTACTGTGATTTTTTTATTATTACAGCTGTCCTCATTAGGAGCAGCCTCTCTCCCTCTTTCACAAACACACACACACACACACACACACACACACACACACACACACACACACACACACACACACACACAGAGGAGCCTGTGTCAGTGTAGCTGCCCTCTGAAGGTCTACACTTGTGCAATAAGCTACCTGTAAATAATGTATACGACGCTGCCCTTCTGACGTTCGGCTTCATAAATAATGCAAACACAGCGAGACACTCCATTACAAAAATGCCACTTTTACTCTTTTGTTCAACACCTACTACCAATTACACACAAACAACATTCGTTCCCAGCGCTTTTCTGCTGTCTTTGTAAAAGTTAAAAGCTGTGGAATTCTCTGTGATACAAAGCACCCGGTCTCCTGGCGTGCCCCAGCGAAACTCGTAACACGGTCCTCCTTCTGACTCGTGCTCCAGGAATCTGATCTACAGGAGCGTTTTTCTTTTACTGTAGTTTAATAAGACTACACCTGTAATATCAAATATTTAATGATGGAGAAATGCATACCTGCCATGCAAACCCTGATAAAGAGAGATGGAGGTGTAGTATTTGGATAAAAATATTTAGATATTTAGGACTGAGCCCAGCAATGTTCTCAGCGAGAATATTGTCGAATTCGTTTAGTTGAATAATGTGTCCCACAGATTTACACCCTGATGCTGGGGCGTGTCCCAGGAGAAGCACACTGGCCTTCACCTCTTCAGTCTGGTAATATTTTGTGATTGGAGGAGTCAAAGCTGGGAGGAGAGGGGATGAGCGGGGGGGGGGGGGGGCACAGTTTACATTTACGGCATTTAGCTGAAGCTCTTATCCAGAGTAAGTTTAATTTCTTAATCCCTAATATTAATTTCCCTGACAACTTGAGGGTTGAGGGTTTTGTCCAGGAACCCAATAGTGGTGGTGATGGAATTCATCCACTAGACCACCAACACCCCAAAACAGTACAATGATACTGAAATAATAAAATGATACTAATAATAAATGATACTATTCAATTGAATCAATTACATATACATAAAAACTGATCCAAAGCAAAATATCAATAAAATCCACTTTGTAAACTGAAGTCACTCTCACACCACTTCTGTCTTCTCTGACAGCTTCAAATACAGATATTTTTGTGAATGCTATTTTTGTGCGACGCCATTAAAACCCCACTAAGGACAAGATTTTTACTCAATTTTAATTCTAGAAGTCAATTCAAGAGGTTGTAAGAGCATCAAACACACCTCAGGTTGCCATCTGAAGCCTTGACCTTCTCCAAAACCAGACCTTCTGTAAAGGTTTTTCATTACTATAGATATTCACAGGTATCTTAGCGGTGGCATGGACCCATACCGGAGGTCCTCGAAGTGTTAAAAGAGCTGAAAGCTGGTGGTGTAGTTCAAAGTGAAAAACAAGATACCAAGTTGAAAGACTTGTCAGAAGAACTGTGAGAGAGGAGTATAAGGAAATTTCTGAAGCACTGAAAGTGTTCAGGAGGACAGTACACTCCAAACAGGAGATATTAAGAAGCCGACAGTCTTCCTAGATCTGCTTGTCCATAAAAACTAAGGAGCCAAAGATGAAGGATCATCTGGATCTAGGGTGGTGGTGGTCTAGTGGTAGGGTACTTGCCTACGGACCTATGGATTCAGAGGTTCCTGGTTTGAATCCCACCTCTAGCACTAGCACCACTGGGTCCCTGAGCAAGACCCTTAACCCCGAGTTGCTCCAGGGGGACTGTCCCTGTAATTAGGACCTGTAAGTCACTCTGGATAAGAGCGTCTGCTAAATGCCGTAAATGTAAATGTAAATGTAGGATCTTCTGCAAAAGAGGGGAGAACCTTGCAGAAAGACAACTGTCAACCACTCGCACTTCACCAATCAGATTCTTTACTGCAGCGGTGGCCCAGTGTCCAGGGACTAGGCCCCAGGACTGGAAGGTCGCAGGTTCAAATCCCAAACCAGTGAGTTGCCTGAGGTAACTTTAAATAAGGTACCGTCACCACCATTGTTCCATGGGTGCTGGATACGGCTGCCTGCTGCACGGTGTGCGTGGGTTAAACAGAGGTTGCATTTCGTTGTGATTCACTGTGTGTTGTGCCGTGTTTCAGATTGACAAATAGTCGCTTTCACTTTTTTCACTTTCAATAACTTGGTCAAGCAATTCTGAGACCACGAGAAACAAAATCCTCTGAAACTGAGCACCGATGAAGATCTAGAGGAGGATTAACACAAACTAAATCTGAGAATAATGGATACAGTTTCTAATGATTTCTAATAACGGAGTCAGGGGAGTGTGTTTTTCCGATTGCTGTTCAGATCACTGTTATAAAAGGGCTTTCTGTTCGAGTGTTTTTCCAAAAATACTCAGCAAAACCTCTTGCACGACTTCAGAATCTTTAAAAAGGTAAAAAAAAAAAAAAGCAGACATCTAAGAAGATCACTCTTCAAAGGCTGTCAGACGAATGGAATGCTTGTCATTTATGCGTTTGGCTGCTGCAGTTCAGACTGCACTTGGGTCAAGACTATCAATTTAAGTGAATTCCAGGTAAAAAAAAAAAAAAAAGAAAGAAAAGAAAAAAATCAATCACACATCTTGCCCAAGCTAAAGGCTAAGGAAAGCCGGAGAGTGATTCTTAAATGATTTGCTCCTGCCGTAAAGAGAAGGAGCTCTCTGATGTTTCATGAACAAATTTAGACTCTTTACATCCCAGCGATTCAGAGGTGCAGAAGAAGCTTGGCTTACAGACAGAGATGGTGTATCAGTATGGATGAGAATGGACATTGGGCTGATATCAGCAGAATATACCGGTTCTTTAAAGAACCACATACAACAGGGTTTCCAGCAAAGAGAATTATTTAAACACCAAAACATAACTTTGTGCATTTAAATGCTTGGGGGAGTGTTGGAGAACCTTTGAAGAGCCACTTTTGTAAAGATGGCAGAAAGAGACGCCTACAGTCCTAATGAAGCTGAGAGAGGGAGAGGAGAAAGAAAGTGAATGAGAGAGAGAGAGAGAGAGAGAGAGAGTGAGTGAGTGAGTGAGAGAGAGAGAGAGAGAGAGAGAGACTGGTCTGGTTGGTGGCAGTGCTTTCAATACAGCTACAGATTCAAGATCTTCCTCCTCCCCAGACTGGCACCCTGAGCAGTTGAAACAGTCAACAAGTCAGCTGAGAAGAGTTTGGAAACTGAGGTGACTCATTCAAATCACATCTTATATTCAAACAGTACCTCAAGACATTTTCTAGATATAAGATGTGCATCAAAATGTGTTATTTTTCTGTGCTTTTTAAGTTGGAACAGGCAGTAAGAACCCTGCGATCGCAACTTTAAAAATATCTTCAAAAACCGTGAATACAATATTTCACAAACTGCTGCTCTAAACCCAGTCGAACAGGACTGATAGTGTTCTTTTTGTAATGAAACATGAAGTCGGTCATCAATCTTTAGGCAATTTATACTTCATGCATAAATTACAGCAATGTGATAAAGTCCTGTACAGCCATACACCTCACTTATGTCTCAGATTAACCTCTGACCCCGTGGACACCTACTGGGTTGCACTTTCCACTACTATATCTATTCTATAAAATCACTTTTGAGAAATAAATTCTGTGTTACAGACACTTGGACTGCACGAGCCGAGATAACTTTCTTCATACATTTCCTTATTGATAACAATATTTATTTCAGTTGCTTTCAATGTACTGAATACAAATCACAAATAAATAAAACTTGGGTTAAGAGCTGCAGACCCAGTCTTTACGTTACATATTTTGATTTGTACAGGCAGAAAACACCTGATTTTTAAAAAACACCTTTTTTAAAGGTGAACCAATGAAAGTGAAAGTGACTAACCTTGTCATTGTCAAATGCAGCGCAGCACAACACAACGAAATTTAACCTCTGCGTTTCACCCATACACACACATGCAGCAGGGGGCAGCTACTGAAAGCGCCCTGGGAGCAGTGCTGGGGACGGTACCTTGCTCAAGGGTACCTCAGGGCAACCTACTGGTGAGGGAATCAAACCCACAATCATCTGATCCGCCACTAGGCCCCCGTTGCCCCTAAAATCATGTTTTCACCAACAACAGTAAACAACAAAATTAAAAATGCATTATGTGATTAGGACTAAACTCATTTAGGACTAAAACAGTTACGGCTGTTTTAGTATGAGGACAGCCAATCGGAAATGAGGTCATTTAAATATACTTCCCTGAAGGCACGGCAACAAAAACAGCCTGTTTCATTCAGAGATGCAGCATAAATCCCCCTAATTTCTTAAACTGCAATGGTCTGTGTGGCGTCCATGATGGAGATGGAGGGGTTAAGCATCTAACATCCCAAACCTCACACATGATGATTTCCCTTTAATAATATTAAATTCACTCTTTATTATCTGTCAGCCTAGTTGGAGACAGTAAAATTAAATGAACGGGATCACACCGACAGCTCTCGGAGGGAAAAGTGAGAGAGATCTGATGGTTTACTCGCAGAGGTCTGACACGTGGGTGCTTTTGGGGTTTCCTCTCTGATAGACATACTGAGCACCGACAACTCAACATCATTGCCATGTCAACAAAATGAATAACATTTGATTTGAAAGCCATTTGAAAACAGAAAGCCATCAGACAGCAACCATCCCACGCAATATAAATCAAAACCACAGATCTTAAATCACTGATATAGAGTCTAAATTGTATACCTTATAATAAAATGATTTATATCTGACTGCACTTCCTCACCAAGCACTGTGTGAGTATTCCCATTCCCCGTTTTCTGACTTCTCTCACAAATCAGCATCCAAAATCCCTCTGAATATATCGAGAATGAACTCCAGCTGATATTTTACAGGCCTGTGAAGGATCATGCTGTTAGCGTGTTTTCACCTTAAACTGGATTTTTACATGTGACTTCAATGTGATCCTTCCTTATTGGTTGGCTTACTCAGCAGTGGTCAGCTCTCCCGGTTTAACCAGGTCTTCCTTTATCAGACGCTGTGGCTAAGCTGAGAGGGCGTTCTTCCTCCGAAACATGCAAAACATCTCACAGGGACGGCAGCCTTGGCTAGGATGCACGAGTCTGAACCTGGAGGGCTGATCTCCAGCACATCTGGCAACTCCTCTACTGAGACACACCCACCAAAACTTTGCGTTTTAACATTTAAATGCTTGGGGGAGTGTTGAAGTACCTCTGAAGAGCCACTTTTGTAAAGGTAGCAGAAAGAGAGAGAGAGAGAGAGAGAGAGAGAGAGAGAGAGAGAGAGACTGGTCTGGTTGGAGGCAGTGGTTTCAATATAGCTACACATTCAAGGGCTTCCTACTCCCTAGACTCGCACCCTGAGCTCTTCACAACCCAGTTAAGAAGAGTTTGGAAACTGAGAATCTGGCAACTTCTCTACTGAGACACATCCACCTGGGAGTGTGTCTCCACAAACCTGGGAATTAACAAATGAGCTCAATCTGAAGTGCTGAAGAAAATCATTCACTTGCACTGAAAACTGACATTTCTCCCACCATGGAGGTCAGGGCTCTCTTGGCCTCCCTGTCATGGACTGCACTGGCATCAATCCTCCAGCTTCTGAAAGTAGGACCCTTGCCTGGACAGCTGAGCAACTGAGATAATCCACTTTACATATCTGGACAATATGTGGGCAGGAATTCCTCCTTAATGTTATGAGGAACAAGAATATCTAACAAACCTCAGATCTACTTCCTTTCACATCCACACTGTACAAGCCTGTTAGGCCTCCAGTATCAAACAGAATTTAGAGAACAAAGCTTTTCTCTCCACTCGGAGGGAGAGAAACATCAGTTCAAGCCTATGCATTTTATCCTTTTTTCCCAACACAGGATGTTAACACACCAGCTACTCTCTCTCTATTTAATGTATATTAAAAAAAAGGCCCACTTTAGGAGATACCAGCATCCTTAAATCTATCTTTTTTGTTTGTTTTTTTTTTTCAAGCTGGAAAACATCATTTTCATAAAGATGCTGAATGGAAAACCACTAATCATTATTAACATGCTCATAACTAAACCTAATGCAGAAATGGCCTGGAGAGGCTTTATGAGGCGCATGAATTGAGCTCCAGATCAATATTTCAGCTTGTACAGTCACAGCATTGAAAAAAATGGAAATCTAGACGCTGGAGGAAAATAAACATCAGTAATGTACTGCTGGAAAGAAAAAAAAAAAAAGTGCTGCAGTGCATTATATATAAACTGACTGAACCTTCCCAGCTATTCCAGAAATCTATAGATATCAACACATCTGTGACGGCTCTAAAGGCTCCATCAGTTATATGATCCGTATGCACGGCACAGTTTCATCCTTGAATTACCCAAAGACACAAAACATTCAATATTCAGTGCAGAAATAACCAAGCCTACGCTCTGAGGTGTGTCAGAGCAGTGAAATATTAATGCATTCGGAGTCACTGATCACTGTTTTCCAAGCCTTTATAAAGCTCCTAATCTCATTGGTTATTACCAGTCAATTTAGCTGAATGTATAGAGCTTCTTACAACAGACACTGCCATGGTCGGTTCAAATACACCGCATTATAAACCACATTCGAGAGACCACACAGCGTGTACCAAGCAAACGCAATTTCCCAGTCAAATCGGATTTTTCACCAAGCTGCCCCTTTCCAATCTCAAATATGTGGAATTATCTTCCAGCGAGATGGAAATCAGACTGAACTCATAATTACCTCGGACCGAACGCGGCACTATGTGAGCAGGACGGGGCGTCCACTCTTACCTTAGCGATCTGAACACACCAGTTGAGCAGCAGCTGGGAGCCTATGTTGTCCTTGTGCTCATGGACGTAGTCCAGCAGGCAGCCGTGGGGCATGAGCTGGGTCACCAGCTGGATGGTGGGACTTAGGCACACGCCCAGAAGACGAACTAGGTGGGGGTGCTCCATGCTGGCCATGATCAGGGCCTCCTGGAGAGAACAAACAAAAACTGGCATTATATAGAGGATAAAATTTGCTGCTTTTTTTCATCAAGGTAACCCCAATGACAGACTCATTAGTGTAAGAACTCTCATTCAGTATCTCAGATATGCAGTTTGAATGTTCAAATGCAAGTGTATTTGGTTTAATCTCCTCTGGAATATCTCAAGTCTAAGGCGGCTGAGGTGTGTGTGGGTAGATGCTTGTGTAAATGCGTGTCTTTGAAGGCCAGTGAGAGATTCAGAACAGCTTTGGCCGCAAGGACAGAAAGAAAGAAGAAAGAACGGTAATTTGTACTTAAATGCTGCTTTAAGGCTGCTTGAAATCGAGGTGAAGGAAACTTTTAAACAGTACTGCATGTGTTCTTAAATAAGTCGTTGTCTTCTTTTTCCAGCTGTTCCAGTTTAGGGTCGCCACAGCAGATCTTCTGTTTCTTCCAGTTCTCTGCCTCTTCCACATTCAATCTGACCGCCTGCATATCCCACCTGCATGTCCTTTCTCACAAAATCCATAAACCTCCTCTATGTCCTTCCTCTTCTCCTCTTTGGTGGCAGCTCCATCTTCAGCATCCTCCTCCCAATATAATCCTCGTCTCTCCTCTGGAGATGTCCAAACTAATGCAATCTCACTTCTCTTACTTGGTCTCCAAGACATCTAACCCGAGCTGTCCCTCTAATATACTCATTTCTAATCCTGTCCATCCTCGTCACACCCAGCGAAAACTCTGTCACCTCCTGCTCTGCCATAGGCTCTGTTTTCTTATATATGTTACACATTTTGTCAAATCTCTCATATTTATCATTTTATGCCTAAACCTCAGGACTGCAAAAAAGAAAAGAAGGTTTAAGAAAGTTGATAGGTTTGTCCTAATCATGTAAGAAAACAAAGATACACACTATCTCTGCAGTGAGCAGCTCCTGTGATTGGCACCTTTAGGACACTGGGATTTATCATTTTGCATAATAATGTCTTCAGAGGGGCGGAGCCTCCCAGCGCTCTCTCATCGACCCTAAATCAGGCCTAAGAGCAGCCACTGGAGGCTGAAGCCCGACCACCAGACTGCAGAGCTTACAGACCCGGGATAATCTATCATCTACTCGCTCTCACCAGGGCCCTACTCTTTCTTTTCCCCAAGTCTGTGAGGAAGAGAAGGGTGTGAAGGGTGCCATCAGTCCAGGGAAGTTAACATCTTAAGGAAAAAAAAAAGAAAAACAGTGACAGACGATAACATTTATTGCAGCACACACACTCTTAAGAGGGAGGCTGATCCATGTAGGGGAAAATCTAGAGACGCTGCCTGTGAGGAATGATGGAAGGATGGTTAGGCAGGTTAAAGCAGATGGGTCTGGATGCATGAAGATGAAGATTGGTTGATTATCTCATATCTTGAGCCAAAAGTGTTCAAAAATGAGCAAAAGTAGCAAACGGAGATCTAAAAATGTGCAAAGATTTGTGGTGGAATAAAAAATTGCCGTCCCTCAATGCTTTGCAAAGACAATGAGCGAATAAATACAAAAACCTTGTTCTTGGGCTGATGTGGAGGTCAAGGTTGTATGAACCGTAGTATTAAGCTAGTTAACTCCTGATGAAGTGAAAGTGACAAAGTGACAATGAAAGTCCAGTCACATATGCAGCATGTACACACACACACACACACACACACACACACGTACACACCAGAGCACTACACAGTATCAGTCACAGACAGTAATATATTGACTATTCAAACTGGTATTTATTTTTGAGCAGCTGGAATTGTGTGTGTGTGTGTGTGTGTGTGTGTGTGTGTGTGTGTGTGTGTGTGTTCAGAGGGAATCAGAGCATGGCACAGCATTTTGATTGGGGTTTAATTGAGAAACAGTAAAAACCATCCATTCCCCAGAGGGATAGATTGATAAAGTGAAGGAGAGATAGATAGGTAGATAGATAGGTAGATAGGTAGATACATAGATAGATAGATAGATAGATAGATAGATAGACAGATAGATAAACAGAAATATACAGAGAGAGAGAGAGAGAGAGAGAGAGTGAAAGAGAGAGAGAGAGAGAGAGAGAGAGAGAGAGAGAGAGAGAGAGAGAGAGAGAGAGAGGTCTCGGGTCTCTCCTGTTCTAAAAACAATTCCTCTTTCCCTCCATCTCTGCTTAGTTGTGTATTCCTCCGTTACCATGCCAACAAGGAGGATCTCTCCTCAGAGAGGAAACACTCTGCCTGTGGTTTGTTTCACTCAGTTTCAGGATAACATGGACTAAAGAAAGACACTGAAGGACCAGCCGTGAAGAAGTCTATCTATGCAGAGGACTTTGGATAACAATAAAACCACAAACCAAGCAGTAAAGGGGGGACAGAACAGCCCGACTCACTCAGATGTGGGTGTGATGATTTCTATATGTAAATATCACAGACACAACCAGTTCAACACATGAAACAGGAATTACACCGATTTTAATGATCAATGTAACCGTTTGATGTAAATAAAATAAGTGAGGTCTGTGAAATTCATGTCATTTAATGTGCAATGATCATGAATCGCAGTGAAATTCACCTGTCCTGGGGACGATTCCCAAGTGGGACGAGTTTGCATGTTCTCCCTGTGTCTGTGTGTGTTTTCTCTGGGAGCTCCAGCTTCCTCCCTCCGTCCAAAGGCATGCACTGCAGGTGTATTAGAGATGCTAAACTGTCCGCTAGATGTGAAAGAGTCTGTCCTGGGACGGACTGGTGACCTGCCCTGGATGTTTCCCCACCTTTCACACCGTGAGAGCTGGGATAGATGCCAGCACAACCCGCGACACAAATCAGGAAAAGAGGCTCAGTGCACCACAACGAAATTGGACCTCTGCATTTAACCCATGCAAACACCGTGCAGCAGGGGGCAGCTATGAAAGCGCCTGGGGAGCAGTGACAGGGCCGGTACCTTGCTCAAGGGTACCTCAGGGCAACCTACTGGTGAGAGAATCGTACCCCAATCTTCCGATCCAGGGCAACTCCCTAACCTCTAGGCCACTGCTGCCCTGAGTGAGATGTGGAAAATTGTGATTCTGTAATTCTCTCTAGAACGTTTCATGTCAAATTTCTAAAAATAGGTCAAATTTTCCTTAAAACCATACAAATATATATCAAGCATTGTCACCAGGTCACATTCAAAACCATTCACCCAGAAGATCGCACACAATCATGCCTACTAAAGGCGCGATTTAACCAGTCAGAAACAGACAGGACTGTAAACGGGTGTCTTGGCAGTGTTTCATGGCTTTTGCATCATCTCTGAGTGAACAGAGTCATTTTGGGTGATATATTTTTCCTTTTGAACTGAATGGAGCTGAATGGGATCTGACTGAAGCAGTGTGAAGCAGCCTGAACACCACAAGCCTGCAGATTTCACTCACATCCATAAACTCCACATTAGCTTTAGGGCCTGTCGCCTCGTTCAGGATCTTAATGGCCACCGGGATCTTCACTGTCTCACCCTCGGGCACCCAGATTCCCTGAGAGAGAGAGAGAGAGAGAGAGAGAGAGAGAGCTTGAATGTAATCCAAACACATTAAAACTATTTTTGCAGCATCATTAATAAAAAAGGAAGAAATAGATTAGACTAAAATAAAAAACTTACTCAACACCCCCAACAGTGAGTGTGGAGTGTAAAGAAGAGAGTGCACGCAGGTTGGAATGGGTGGAGACAATTGGCAGAAGTGATATATGACAGATGGGTGAAGGGAAGGTTTACAGGATGGTAGTGCAACCAGCTATGTTATAATGATTGGATACAGTTTAAAAAAAGTCAGGAGATGGAGCTGGAGGTGTCGGGGTTAAAGATGCTGAGATTTTCTTTGGGTGTGACGAGGATGGACAGGATTAGAAACGAGTATATTAGAGGGACAGATCAGGTTAGACATTTTGGAGACAAAGTTAGAGAAGCAAGGCTGCGTTGGTTTGGACATGTGCAGAGGAGAGACGAGGATTATATCGGGAGGAGGATGTTGAAGATGGAGCTGCCAGGAAAGAGGAGAAGAGGAAGACCAGAGAGGTGGTTTATGGACGTGGTGAGAGAGGACATGCAGGTGGTCAGTTTGAAGGAGGAAGATGCAGAAGACCAGAAGAAATGGAGACAGATAATCCCCTAAATGGGAACAGCTGAAAGAAGAAGAAGAAGATACTCTTTTTGTCCTTCTTCTCTAATAACATGTTCAGCTTAAAAAAGCATGAGGATAGTGGACAGCCTTGTCTCCATGCCAGTCTGTCCATTTTGTCATGATGGTGGCTTGCTGATCATTGTAAAGTTTGTTATAAGGATTAAATTCCTTGGTATGAATGTTTTCCTGGGGACATTTTTCTTCATTTTCAACTATCCGGTTGAAATCATTGCTTTTCCTGAATCCTGGTTCATCATCTGGCAGTGCTTTTTTTTTTCTCTTCTCATTTGAGTCACCAAGTTTATTCCATATATGCTTGTATTTAGAGATATAAGAGCTTGCAAACATCCAGAATGTCTTGCAGAAAATAAAATCTTTTAAAGACAACCAGGAGACATTCAACAGGAAGCACTGTGATGTTTTATTAATGTTTACCTTGTAGACAGTGCCGAAAGCTCCAGCACCAAGGATCTTCACCCTCTTCAGCTCGGTCTCCTTCAGGATCCGCAACTGAGCCTGGTTTGGAGCTGTTCCGCTCGGGGTCAGGGGCTCCACCAGCTAAAATAGAGAGAGAGAGAGAGAGAGAGAGAGAGAGAGAGAGAGAGAAAGATAGTTTATTAATCAAGTTGAAAAATGTAGTGATGCAACAGCTTTGCAAGATCTACTGAGAATAAAGTTGTATTGTATTAGTAGAATGCAATCCTAAACAATATCTATCTATCTGTCTGTATATCTTCCATCCATTAATCCACCCATCAGTTCACCTGTTTATAACTATCAATTTATCTATCACTCCGTCTATCCATCCATCTATCTATCTATCTAGATGGGCGTCTACATCCATCCATTCACCCAACCATCTATCACTCTTTCTATTTATCGATCACTCAATCTATCCATCCATCCATCCACTTGTCTATCACTCTGTCTGTCCATCCACACATCCTTCTGCCTGTCCATACATTCAGCTGTGGCAAGGTACCGTCCCCGTCACTGCACCCTGGGTGCTTTCAATAGCTGCCCACTGCTGCACAGTGTTTGCATGGGTTAAATGCAGAGGTCCAATTCCGTTGTGGTTCACTGTGTGCTGTGCTGTGACCTCGCAATGACAAGGGTTGTCACTTTCACTTTCGCATTCATCAATCAATCAATCTATCAATCTGTATAGCTTCCATCCATTAATCCATCCATCCATCCATTCACCTGTATATCTCTATCAATTTATCTATCACTCCACCTGTCCGTCCAGCCATGCACCTATCTATCACTCCATCTATCCATTCATATATCTATCCCTCTGTCTATCCATCCATCCATCCACTTGTCTATCACTCTATTTATCCAGCACTCTATCTAGCCTCCCATCCTTCTGCCTGTCCATACATTCATCAATCTATCTATCAATCTGTATATCTTCCATCCATTAATCCATCCACCCATCCTTCTGCCTGTCATCTATCTATCTATCTATCTATCTATCTATCTATCTATCTATCTATCTATCGAAACATTGTGTATATATTTGTGTTTGTTTCTTTATTTAAACCCTGTTTTATGAAACTTTATTAAGAATTTAACTCTGAATAAAGTTTTGTATTAAATCTGTGTTACAAGTAAAATATAGACACATTATTAAGGAAACTTGACTAAACACAGTGTTGACACCAACACATTCCTAAATTCACTCTGCTGATGTTTAGATGTGTAGTTTTGAGTGTTTCGATGAGGAGCTTTCAGCAGGACTTGAATATGTGTTTCAGGAAGTGACACGGACACAGGAGCTCGAAGCATTTACTACCATAAACTGACCAAATCAATTGTGCTTTTTTACAGCAGTTGAGAAGAAGGTGGAATTACTCAGAATTATGGGGGCCAGATGAACCAGTCCTGGTCACCCTTTCTGTTTGATCATCTAGCCATCTTTTTTTTTTTTCTTCAACATTTTATTTTTATAACTGCAATTTCTCCAACTGCTCATCTTTCAGCAGAAAAGAAACTCCTCAGTCAGAATATCCACTCAGATCTTCTGTTAGTCGTTGTCTGATTGCTCTTGATTTGTGCTCTGGAGCGCTGCCATCATTTCAATGAAACTGCTTCATTTTTTAAAACTGTAAATCTAGAACAGGATCTAAGAAGAGTAAACAATCAGACTGAGAATTGAGAAAGGGCCAAAGCCAATTGATTATAAGTTTCTAAAGACAATATCAATTAGTGGAAAAGCTTCTTTGTCCCACAGATAAGCACAAGGACGACTGAGGATGAGCTCTTGTTATAAAATGTAAAATACTGTGGCGAACCACTGTTCCAGCCATTAACTAAAGCTTCTTTCAATTCATGACAAAGCCAATGATTAATGAATCAGAGGAGGACGAGCTATCTAGAAAGTCAAATTAAATCACAGGCTGTAGCAGACGACACGCTTGGTGTAATTAATTAGGTCTTTTCTTCGCCGTTTCAGGATGTGTATTAGAACGGACAAAGTGCCTCAAAAGAATGACAAAGCCCGAGGGCTATCAAAGCCGAGCTGAAATATGAGAGTTCGGCAGAGATAAGGGCTGAGCAGAATGAGAAGTTTCAGGCGGGAAGAGTCACTTGAGAAAGAAGAAAAAAAGAACAGAAACAAAAAAAGCTGATAAAACTGTACCTCCAGTAAGAGTGTGGAAATGGGCAGAAGGGGCAGGCAGGACCCATTGTTCTACTGTTATTGGAAAAGGAAGAGAAAAACGAGATGTGGGCGAAACTGGGGGGAGGAAAGGAGGAAAAATCCAATGAAAAAGATGAAAAGGTGAAAGCAAGTGAAAAAGGAGAAGAAAGCACCTAAAAAAAGGGAAGAGGTGGGAAAAGTTAAAGTTGGGAAGATAGAGAAAGGAGAAAGGGGAGCAAAACAGAGAGAGAAAGAAAGCCAGAAAGAGAATAAAAGAAAGAGAAGTGAAAAGTGAAAGAGAAAAGACAGAATGGGTGAACAGGTAAAGTCAGTAAGATAGAGAGAGGAGTAATAAATATAAAGAAGGAGAGAGGAGAGAGAGAGAGAGGAGAGAGAGAGAGAGAGAGAGAGAGAGAGAGAGAGAGACCAAAAAAGGCGAGAGGGAGAGAAAAGAGAGAGAATGAGAGTTAGAGAGAGAGAGAGAGAGAGAGAAAGAGAGAGAGAGGGGAGGGGGGAGGAGAAAGAGAGATAGGAGAGGAGAGGGAGAGAGAGAGAGGGAGAGAGAGAGAGAGAGAAAGAGAGAGAGAGAGAGAGGAGAAAGAGAGAGAGGAGAGAAAGAGAGAGAGGAGAGAGGGAGAGAGAGAGAGAGAAAGAGAGAGGGAGAGAGGGGGGTGAGAAAGAGAGAGAGGAGGGGGAGGGGGAGAGAGAGAGAGAGAAAGAGAGGAGGAGGGGGTGAGAAAGAGAGAGAGGGGAGAGAGGGGTGAGAAAGAGAGAGAGGAGAGGGGGGGAGAGGGGAGAGAGAGAGAGAGAGAGAGAGAGGAAAGAAAGAGAGAGAGAAAAAAGAGGGGGCGGTAAGTTGGTTCTGGGCTCATCATGGATGGCTGATTAAAACATACAACTGTTCTTCATTTTAAATGGTGTCCTAAATCAGAATGAGGGAGGAGAGGAGAGGAGGAGAGGAGAGGAGGAGAAAAGTAGACTGTAGGCCGAGGCTGCAGGGAGCTGTCCACTCCAGAAAGGTGCTGAAAACAAAAACCAAGTCACTCTTCACTAAACAGCTGCTGCTGCAAACACTGATTGTTATTTTTTGTGCAAGATTTATTTCTTAACCTAACTAATACCAAAAATATCATCCTTTATAAAATCATTTATGCATTCTGCAGTGTAGGAGCTTAGACATGTGGGAGTTTCTTTCTGCCACAGACACAGCTGACTGATGGTTCACAAACTTCTGTTAAAATTCTGACAACTTCAACCTGTTACGCAAAGAAGGTTTGGATAAAATGATCATCAGTGAGTCTGTGACAGACACCATATGCAACAGCATGCTCACTGTCTTATAACGGACTCTTCTCTGGAGCGTTTACAGAGCCACGCTTGTTCTTCATAAAGACTAACGCTCAGCCTGCAGCCAAACATCTGCAGATGCGGTACGCACACACACACACACACACTGCAGGGCTCAGGGCCCACAGATTCAACAGCTCAAGAGCAAAACTGTGACTTGTGCCCTGTATTTACTCACGCATGCATGCGCACACACACACACACACACACACACACACACACACACACACACGACCCTTAATCCCCCCCTAATGTGTATAAATACCTTGGTGTGAGAAAGAAAGAGTCAGAGATATGAATCGTCGGAGTGGAAGAGGGAACTGGTGAACGGTGAGAAGGTTTTGGGTTCTTCGGGTTCTTTCTGTGTGCCTGCTCTGTCCATGTCTGTGTGGGTTTCCTCTGGTTTCCTCCCACTGTCCAACATGCACATCAGATGGACTGCTAAACTGTCCACTAGTTGCGAGCGTGTCCTTCTCTGACTGCAGCCCCCACAATCAGGAGAAGTAGATCAGATATCGAATGGACGGAATACAATCTAGCCATCTCTGACCACAAGTTCTTCATCAAAGGTCAGAACCGCCACTGAGCTGGTATTATTTCACCCCTTCATGATTTCAGAACTCTACAAAAAGATGGTGTTTCACCCTCTTTGATCTGTTCAGTTTGTCTTCAATTCAGTTTTAATACGCCAGGTATTTTCAGCGACCCTCTTCTTCATCTGGAAGGAACATGACGTGCTATGATTGATCAGATCGTCCACTGCTTCAAGGTTCAGAATCAGCTTCAGAGTGGTAAGGTGTTCTTTCTTCTAGTAAGACTAGGGGGAGAGGGGGCTTATGGATCTTGGTGTTTCTTTGTTTGCACATAAACTGTTGATTAAATTGATGATGGGCTATAAAAGACACACTCAACACATTTAGCTATGGATAAATCTAATTATCACCAAGCAATCGATCAATCAATCAGTGGGGCTGCAGAGGTTACACTGTCTTTCTTCACAGGTTTTGCATCCATCCCAAACACTTTCCTTTCAGTGGGGATCATCCAAGATATCTCCTGTGTGTGTGTGTGTGTGTGTGTGTGTGTGTGTGTGTGTGTGTGTGTGTGTGTGTGTGTGTGTCTGTGTGTTGGGCACACTCTCATGGAGGTGTATATGAGGGGCAGAGTAGTACTCTAAATGATAGACACAGACACACACACTCACACACACTCTTTCTGCGGGTCAGGTTTGGCACTAAAGCTGAGACCAAGTCACTAAAAGCCACTGAGCTGTACAGCTACAGAAATTTTGTTTCTATTTTCAGCTCACACACCTATTTTTTTATCATTCAGGGCCAATAATCAATATTTTTTAGTGTTCAGGCCCCAATAAATATTTTTTGTTTTTTTTTTTTTTTACACAAGATTTCTATTTATTTTATATTAATTTACCGTTCAGGCTTAGTTTCACCTGTGACCAAAAACATCTTGTATCATTTTATTTTTTAGATACAGTAAACATCAGGCTTTCTACCTGTCACGATGTGGTGTTGAGGGCTGGATGCCAACGCAGAGCCGAGAGCTTCGCACTGGACTTTATTGACTGATAACGTGCACAGAACTCAAAACTAAACATAACAAATGTAACAAGTGTAAAACATAACAAATAATTCACAGTAAGACACAGAATGACCAGCTCAAGCCCCTGATTTCACTGGGGCTTATAATTCAACCTGATGAGGCACACTGGCAACCAGTGCCTAGAAAAAGTACATCAGAGCAGGCGCCTCTACTGGCGCAGGATCATTACATCACCTTCCTGGTCTAATAATTATCAGTATCATTTTATCATCCAGACTCAGTAATTGAGTCAGCATCATTTCATCATCCAGACCCACAATTATCCATACCCATTTATCTCCCAGGCTCAGTAAACATCAGTATTTTTCTGAGGGCTGAGTAATCATCAATATCTTTTTTATTGCCCAGTCTCACTAATCTTCAGTCTCCTTTTATCGCCAGGCCTAATAATCATTAGCATCTTATTACCAATTCTCAAGAAAAAATGGCACTAATCATGTGTGTATTACTTCTGTGCTCAATAATCATAAATTCTTTTGCACCTAGTAATCCAGTAACCCGGTATCTTTTCTTCACCGACCAGAGCCATTAATTCTATAAGCAATAAATGTTAAGTGGTTATTAAGAGCCTCGGGGGAAGTGAGATCCAGAGCCGTCACATTGCATTGCATCTTTATGCAGATCAGAAAGAAGAAGAAGAAGAAGAAGAAGAAGAAGAAGAAGAAGAAGAAGAAGAAGAACACAACTCCTTGGATCTGGCCAGTAAAGTTACAGCACAATCCCCTCCCCTCCCACTTTCTTCCTCAGCCTGAGGGTGCTGACTTCAGACTCGCTCAGTACTTCAACACCTAGATCTATTAGAGGAGAGAGAGAGAGAGAGAGAGAGAGAGAGAGAGAGAGAGAGAGAGAGATGAGTGTTTTCATGTTGTAACAGTTCTCCAGTTTCTCTCTGATCTTCTTCGGACTGGCTCTAATGAAGCCTTTGCTGGTTTAGGGGCTGTAATGAGCGGTGGGATTTTTGGCTAAGCGGAGATGATTAGGAGGGGTTACCATGGAGCTGAGAGAGACGTTGAGAGACAGAAAGCAAGGGATAGAAAGATGCTCTTGTTTCTATTTGTTTCTAATTTGAAGCTTCTTTTTTATTCTAATTGGAAACCTTGTTATTTCAGTGATGCTGCTGTGGAGACGTAACTAAACATGGTTCAACCAACAAAGCTGAACTGAAGTGAGCTGAAAGACAGCCTTGATGCCAAGAGGACTCAGTCATGCAGAGAAAGGAAGAAAGGAAGAAAGGAAGAGAGAGACTGCGGTGGAGGGAGTCTCACCTCTGTCTCCAGGAAGCGTCTCAGTGCTCTTTTCTTTTTGATGCTTTTTCGTCTCACTGATACGGCCACACCAAGAGCAATGATGACCACCACAAACAGGCTCCCGATAATGCCTGCCGCGATCAAAGGAGTCCTGAGAGAGAGAGAGAGAGAGAGAGAGAGAGAGTGAGAGTGTGTTACACTCACTAACAAAGTAATCAAACGCAACAAATCTCAACACACGCAGCCGAGGGAGGAATCACCTGGTCACCCAGTCACGAAGAGAAATGCAGTTATTTGACTCTGAAGCATCACAGGACTGGAGCAGAGTGAGTGAGTGAGTTAAAACATAGAGACAAGCAGGGACAAGAGGTCCTGTCCAAAACTGTCCACACTGTGAGTAAAGAGTCCACAGTGATTTAACAGTTTCATTTTTTTTTTTTCTTCTGGATTCTGAGATGTTGTGTTCATGGTTTGGAAAACAATGCAACTTCATTAGTCATCCCAATAGAGAGAGAGCGAGAGAGAGAGAGAGAGAGAGAGAGAGAGAGAGAGAGAGGGAGAGAGAGAGCGAGAGAGAGAAAGGGCGTGTGTGTGTCGGTGTGTTCATGTCAAAATACTTTATTGCACATTAGTAAACACGTTTACACGTTTCTCTTCTTCATGACGGAGATGCTTCATTGCAGCTCGAACACAAACGAGTGGAACCCGTGTTTGTGTGTCTCCAGCGGCCCCGCATCCCATTAGTGTGTTTGTTTCACTACTGCTTTGTCCCCCTGCAGTAAGTGAGTGACTGAGAGTGTGTGTGTATGTGTGTGTGTGTGTGTGTGTGTGTGTGCGTGCGTGCGTGCGTGTGTGTGTGTGCGTAACAGCAAATCCATTTGCTCACAGCAGTTAGTGGCGTTTTGTTCTTTTTCCCCCACGAGAACAAAGGAAAGTGCTATCAATTTATCAAAGGTGCTGTAAAGCAAACGGGCAAACACACACACACACACACACACACACACACACACACACACACGCACTGTGCCCTCACAGCAAGTCATTAATCACGATGGCCTAGTCACTGTATGTTTCCCTCTCTAACCAATCTCTCTCGCTCTACCCCCATCTATCTATACCCTACTCTCTCTACCTCTCTCTACCGTCTCACTCCCTTACTCCTTACCTGTCTATCTTGCTAGCGTTCTCTCTCTCACCACTCTTTACGTGTGCATGTGTGTATGTGTGTGTACTTGGGGGGGTTAGAGTTTGCACAAGTTCCCAGAATAAAAGTTTATTGTGATTTTACCTGTCAATCATACCGATGCAGTCTTGAAGTCTGGGGCCTGTGCATCTGAAACACATGAGAGAGAAAAAAAAATGTGAATAAACAAACAAATAAACAAACATCAATGAATTATTCCAAAATATGTGCACTATACACACACACACACACACACACACACACACACAAACACACAAAAACACACAGAAAGCAAAATTGAAAGAAAGAGAGAAAGAAAGAAAGAAGCAGTAAAAACGAACAAGAGAGAGGGAAAGACTAAATATTCCATCCTCTTTGTACAGTTTCATTATCAGTGCTTTTTCAGGCCCAGAGGAACGTGGAGTTCCCCTCCAAACACGTCCACACGTCTCTGTGCTACAGCAGGACTGCTGAAGGAGACACTGCGAGTCTTTTGATGATGCATTAAGCCTCATTCTTTTAATCATCCCTCTGTCTTTCTCCCACACTTGCAGTCTTTCTCCTCTCTTCCTCTCCACCAGATCAAAGGCCTTGGGCCACTCGTCAAACTGAAACCGAGCGCTCCGGCCCGTCAGCCAACACCCGCTGGAGCTGCTCTGACGGAGGCTGTGAGCCGAGCGGCGGAGGCTGGAGAAACTTTGATGTTTCCAGAAGGAAAACCACAGAGTTTGAAGGAAGATGCCAGTAAATCCAAGTGACTCGATTCAATGATTCTTCAGGAAATTAAAGAGCGCAGCACAAAAACTGACCCCAATTTTTTTATTTAATATGATTCTGATTCTATAACCAGAGATCAGGTTGATTCAGTTATGATTCTTTGAAAATGATTCTGATTTGATTCTAAGACTGTTTTTTGAGAATGTTAATTCACATCATCTGTAAAGATCTCAGATTACCCTATGAACTGATTTGATTCAATTAGGAGCTTTTAAAAAGAATGCTTAAATGCAGCGAGAAATATTAGATGTCGACATAATTTCACTTGATTACTCAGTGTTTAACAGCTAATTAAATAATTAATTAATTAAACCATCTCAAAAGAAATGATTCAATTTGTCATAGAATTTCAAATGTTACTATAATTCGATTAGAAACTGATTCATTAATCAGTCTGTTTATAAAAATAACCACGTGAATCCCCATGATTTGACTTTTCAATAAACGATTTGATAAAACCTCAAATTTCTCAATTAGTGGTTCAGGGCAGGATGTCCTACAGGGTTCACTGCATTCGTGTGTCAGTTAGTGAACTCAGAAATCGTTCTGGACTGGCCCATCTGTTTGCACCTGAGCCCAAAGAAGAGCGAACTCAGAGCGAACTGTCCCGACTGGACCATTCTTAGTCCTCCTCGAATTTTCATCCTGCATCAAAATCCAGATTCATTTTGGAGGGAGCTTAAAACAGGACGTCCCATTTAAGCTGAGTAACTTCACTGCTATTTTTCTCCGTTGAACAAGGCGTGTCCCTCATGTCCCTCTATCTATCTATTTGCATGTCACCAGGGTAGTGACATACAGATAGATAGTTAACATGTAACAGCACATATTTAGACTTTAATGATCACCTAAAGAACAATTGCACTGTTTTTCGGTGTTATAATAAAGCAGAGTTTATAAAAAATGCAGATAATTGCTGAAAACAGCCAGGTTTAATTGTAAAGCCACAAACACACACACACACACACACCCCTGTGAGCAGTTGATGTGGCAGGGATGGCATTCGTTATTGGCCTCGGCGTATTTGAAGATGAAGCTGTTGGCTCCCTGGAGGCCGTCAGGACATTTTTCCACACAGTTAGGACCGTCCTTAAAGTGCAGACACTTTATACAGTGATCAGGACCCTGAGACAGAAAAGGAGAGAGAGAAAACAATGAGGTATTCAGTGAGTGTGTACGAGGGATAGAGAGAAAGACAGAGAAGAGCAAAGAAGACACATAAAACATCAGCAACCAGGCCAGGGATAATAACCATCCCTCACTGCCCACACAATGACCATAACAATGAGGCCAGCTGGATTTATAGTAGTAATATAGGCGGCAGAGGCGGAGGACAGGGGGCTGTGAGGGGACACACCGAGTTAGGCTGGATATCAATAACCGCAGTGTTACCACAACCTCATCGACGCTGCAGGACAAACCACAACTCACACACAATCTGCCTCTACACTCTGTCCTCTCCAGTCAGGGGGCAGAGACACACGGGCGAATAACAAAGTCTCTAAATCAGCTGGGCGAGACCAGAACTGCTTATTTAACTGCTTAACTGGGAAGCTGAACTTGTTGGGCTTGTACCTTCCTGTGAAACTGGATCCAGGACTTTATGATGTGTCTGTCAGGTTCAGTACCACCACACCGAACACCAGGACCCGGTGCTCTGGCTCTTCACCCAGCTGACTCATCACTGTGAACACCAAACTTCATTAGTCAGGGGCAGCGGTGCCCCAGTGGTTTGTTCCCAGGATCGGAAAATTATGGCTTCAATCCTGGATCGGTTGGTTACCCTTAGGTACCCTTGAGCAAGGCACCATCACCATCACTGCTCCCCGAGCACTGGATATGGCTACATTTTGTTGTGTTTGAAAAAAAATATATATAAAGAAAACTGATTTTTTTTTTACTTTGAAAAAAAACTTTATTAATATTACTATTAATGTTTAATGAAATATTAATAGAAGAATAAGTAAAGTTATGCTCCAGAATCTGGAATTACTCTATTTTTTAATTTTCCATTTTGTAAATACTCACTGCATCTGCTTTTTTTTTTTCTAAAATAAAAAGACAAAAGGAAAATCTCTTGAGCAAAAGCAACAGACTTTTACTTTGAAAAAATATTATTATTATTTTTTTACTGCCAAATTGACTGAAAAAAAAATTATCACAGAGTATTTCTGGATTTTTAGATTTTTTTGAGTGACCTGTTTATTTAGTTTGTTTAATTGGGAATCGCTGTATTTTTCTTCTTTTTGAAGAACTGACTGGCTCAGTTTTATGCTGCTTGCAGGCGGTTTCAGTTTTAGTGGAAAAAAAGTAATTTCTTCACCACATGATCCTCCTTTGAAGTTGGACGATGAAGCGCATCAACAACGTCCGTTTCGAACAAACAGACTCAACCATGACACGTTCACGATTTTCATCATGGCTGATGAAAGAAGCCATTGATGGAAAACAATCAGAAAAACTGTACAAGCATAATAAATGGTAAAAGGAAAATTCTAAACTTGGAAAATTGGCCAGAAAGAGACTGAAGCCATCGTAGTCTTAATGTGCAGAAAAAATGCCAGGATCAGGGCTCAAGGCTATATTACCCAATGCCATCCTTTAAATTCATCCAATATCGGATTAACACTATAAAAACTGGGAAAAAGTCCAATTTCACAATGTTATAGTGGGTTCACAACATTAATTCTAACATGTTTTAATGTCTGTATCGGTAGATCAGATGACTTTTGTATAAAAAGTCTAAGAAACAAGAAACTGGGCTGATTTGATGAACAAAAGAAGCAAACAAAAAGGAAGCATGAGAGTAACGAAAGACCAGAGCTGACAGTTGGAGGTAAAATTGATGATGAACACTGTAATCAACGTGCCACTGAAAACAAAGGTCTTCATTTATGTTTGATTTCCTACTAAAGCTGAAAAAATATATATCTCAGTCCATTTCAATCTCTGCAATTTATCGCTGTGGAGCCACCAGCAAATCAAGGGATGTGGAGCTCATCAAAGGTCCTGCTAGTTAAAGCACAAGGCTGATGCTTCTAATAAAGTGGCTGGAGGGTGTAGATCCACAGAAGCTGCTCAGGCTGAAGGAAGGTTCTCCTCGTTTTCCAGCCACACAGCTCAGATGAAGTGCTCCTCCAAGGCTGGTTCAGCTACCAAGCACCATCGATCACCTCTTTAATGCACATGACCACCTGCTGTACGGATGTGCTCTGTCCTCGTCTCGGAGACAAATCTGTTTGGATTTCTTCACCTACAAGTTCAGGAGATATTTTAAACTCCTTAATTGTTTCTGCAGACGTCCAGTTGTGTCACTTTTGGGTCCTGGAGGCTTAAATCCACACCGCGGAAGAAAGAACTTCTTAAACTCTTGACCTCTGTATGATTCACTTCTCTGTGTGATGTTGTTATTCTGTCTCGTTTATTTCTTTCTGCTGTTTTCTAACACCCAGATTGCCTTGGGTCTGACATGGCAAAGTGAAGGAATGAACAGGATGACAGGTGAGATGCATCTGCAGACCTGGAGAGCCAGCAGCAGTTTCCGACCTGCAGTTTGGCCGTGCTGTGGCTTTAGATTTGTGCCCACTAACATCTCGCATAAGGTGTGTGATGCTTAATTGGATGGCACTCCTCCTCCTTCTTCTTTCAGCTGCTCCCATTTAGAGGTCACTACAGTGCTCATCCATTTCCTTTGAATCTTCCTTATTCACACCAACCACTCGCAGGTCCTCTCTCCACCTCCATAAACCTCCTCTCTGGTCTTCCCATTTTCCCCTTACCACAGTCCACAAAGGTACAATGTAACTCCTGACCTTCTCTGGACTTCTTCATCAACACCCTCAGAACAAACATTGCATCTGTGGTGCTCTTTCTTGGCATGAAACCATACTGCTGTTCACTAATCCTCACCTCAACTGTTTCCCAGAACTTCATGCTGTGGCTGATCAACTTTATCCCTTAGTGTTTAAGGCCCCAAGATCAGAAGGTCATGGGTTTGAATCCCAGACCAGTAGGTTGCCCTGAGGCTGCAGGTTGAGGATATTGTGACAGGTAGTCCAGAAGAGGAAATGTCAGCACCACGTGTGAGCTCATTAGACTGAGCTCTCAGACTGGACACGCAGTTCCTAATCTTTTTCGCAGAGGATGTTTAGCTTCAGTTAGAACTCGAAAAGCTCACAAACTGGATATGTGGCACATCTGTTCTTTTGGGTGGGTCTTTTAAGTGCACTGGCTGACAAGTGAACACATCCATTCACCATACAAGGTTTGAATCACTAAAGAAATAGTTCTCCACAGTTACCTCTTAACACCTACTCTTTAAACTCAGCAGGCTGCTGATTGGCTGCTTAGTAACAATTAGAAATGCAGCTAATTTACATAGATTGCACATATTGCACTTCACATATGTGTCATCATATGCATAGAAAAAAAGATTGGCTCCTTAGAAAAATGAATATTAAAATAGCAGCAAACCAAGGGTGAAAAGGTTTACAGGATGGTAGTGAGACCAGCTATGCTATACGGGTTGGAGATGGTGGCACTTACAAAAAGAGTTAAAATCAGGGTTAAAGATGCTGAGATTTGTTTTGGGAGTGAGGAGTATGGACGTAATTAGTAACAAGTATAGTAGAAGGGCAGCTCAGTTTGAGTACAAAGATAGAGAAGCAAGATTAAGTTGATTTGGACATGTCCAGAGCTGAGATGAAGATTGGACATGTCCAGAGCTGAGATGAAGATTCAATCAGGAAAAGGATGTTGAGGATGGAGCAGCCTGTCAAGAGGAGAAGAGAAAAGACAAAGAGGATCTTTATGGATGTGGTTAGAGAGGACATGGAGACAATCAGTGTGAAACAGGAAGATGCAGAGGACAGGAAATAATGGAGACGGATGATTCACTGGGGCGATATCTAAAGTGGAGCAGCTGAAAGAAGAGGATAAAAATAGCAGCAAACAGCAAACATAGACGTCCAAGCAAAGCGCTGACCATGATTTTGTGTTTTAAAAACACAGTTACACTTGAATTAAAAATTCAAATTTTAATTTGAATCCACGGATGGACACTTTATTACGAGTAACCCAATAAATAAAGTATTATAAATATTTTTTTCTTTCAAATATTGATTCATTAACTTTGATGATGAGGATCTTACCACTGTGCGAATGAGCCAATAATTCTACAGACAAATCATCAAAGATGGTCTTAAAGATTTTCGGGGTTCATGTGCTGCAGCCACAGCATCCAAAAAAAATAAATCAATATTTTCAAAAAAGTCATCACTTCAATACTCTAAAGACTGTTTTTAGATCATTTGAGATAATAGAATTAGTTTTTAGGATTATTCAGAGTGTGTTTCACTGCGTTTCCGAATGGTGGTCACTTTCAATTCACTTTCACTTCACTAGTTTGGGCAAAAAAAAAAAAAAAGTTAAAGGAAATTATTTTTGCAGAACTGTCAGGCTAAGCTCACTGGAGGAAAAAAAAAAAAAAAAAAAAAAATCAAAAAAATCTTTTCCACATTAAATACACAGCCAGGATGTGTTGCATATGAAAGGCACCACCTCGTAGCCAATCACTGTTTAATTTCACGAGGTGCTCACATTTATACACTCTTTAATTACGTAATAACTGATCAGTGTTAATCCTGCCAAATGCACGTTTAACTTTAACTGCCTTAATTGTTTGAATTGAGTTTTATTGAGTCAAATTTAACATCTTTCATGCGGAGGAGCTGAAAGTTTGAGTTCATTTGTCGTTACGTTGGCTGAGAAACAGTTATTTGCATTTTATAGTTCAATTCTGGACGAACTGGCATTAAACTTGGTGGACGATTTAAAAACCATGGGTCGTTTGAAGCACGTTCAACTTAATGAGAAAATGTGAAACGAAACTATTTGGATTACTTTTTAAAGCCAAGCGAGCACGAATGCGGGAGCCACGTTGCTTTCAAATTGCTTTATTTCGTGTCATGCCTCTTCCAAATGTGTGTTTCTATGAGTGTTTTCTGTATGTGATTTATGTGAAGGTTCATAATCATAATACAAATAAAAACAAAGAAAATGATCAATTACAATAAAAGAATTATAAGGAAAAAAAGTTTTAGAAATTTCCGTAGGGTTTAGGACCTTGGGTGGTTGCATATATAATTAAAACACAACTGCTTTCCAATGAAAACTCCACTGAACCACACTCCAGATCGCCTTTAGACACATTTATAGACGATCATGCAGCTTTCCAGGAATTTAGGTTTGAAGATAGTGTAGAAATAATATTTTGAAGTGAAAGTGACTATTTTGTCATTGTGAAACACAGCCCAGCACACAGTGAGCCACAATGAAATAAGCCATACACACACTGCAGCTATTGAGTGCGCCGGGGAGCAGTGATGGGGACGGTACCTTGCTCAAGGGTACCTCAGGGCAAACTACTGGTCTGGGATTCAAACCCATGATCTTCTGACCCTGGGACCAACTCTCTAACCGTTAGGCCACCGCTGCCCCTTAATGTCAGGGGAGAGCCCACAACCAGAAATTAGGCAGTCGATCCATCCATCCATCCCTCCAACCCTCCATCCAAGTGCAAAGGGTGAATTATGAGATCACACTCTCTCCATTTTTCTCTCACAAGGTGCCCCCAGACAAGACCAAGGGTCCAGCATGGATGTGAACCCCCTTAATACACACACACACACACACACACTACACCATTCAATTCAAGGTTAGAAACCTTTGGAGCAGCTCCAGGTCCCTGTGCTCCACTGCAGGGGCAATAACGCAGACACTCAGTCTTAGAGCTGAACTGCTTAGAACAGTCCACTTCAAACTACTTCAGGCCTTGTTGTTCCAGGAGTTTTACACCAAAAGTGCTTTAATGCAAACTACAAGAGCAGGACCTGAGTGGAGCCGCTGGGGAACCAGGTTTTTATAGCAGCTCAATTTCTCTGAATGTTTTTATTTATTGAATTCCAAGTTAAAATGTTTAATCTTTGCAACTGCAGAACAGTCATCAGGGCTCTCTTTATACATTAATGAAAGTGAAAGTGAAATACATTAAGTGAAAGTGACAACCCTTGTCCTTGAGAGGTCAAAGCACAGCAGACAGTGAACCACAATGAAACTGGACCTCTGCTTTTAACCCACACTCAAACACCATGCAGCAGTGGGCAGCTATGGACGGTACCTTGCTCAAGGGCAACCTACTGGTAAGGGGTTTGAACCCACAATCTTCCAATCCTGTGACCAACTCCCTAACCACTAGGCCACCGCTGCAGCACCTCTGCATTTAACCCATGCACACTCAAACACCGTGCAGCAGGGGGCAGCTATTGAAAGCGCCCGGGGAGCAGTGACAGGGACGGCACCTTGCTCAAGGGTACCTCAGGGCAACCTATTGGGAAGGGGTTTGAACCCCCGATCCTCCGATCACGTGGCCAACACCCTAACCACCGCTGCCCCAATATAATTTATATTATATTAAATTATATGATATTATACTATATTGATGCTGAAGTGAAAGTGAAAGGGACAATGTGTCATTGTGAATAAACACAGCTCTTAGTGAACCGCAATGAAATGTATTCTTTGCATTTAACCCATACAGCCACTTCCAGCACGTGGGAAGCCTTGATGGGGGTGGTACCGTGCTGAAGGGTATCTCAGGGCAACCTACTGATCTGATTTGAATCTACGACCTTACAATCTTGGGGACTATTCCCTAAACCCTAGGTCAACTCAGTGGTTATATTATATTATATTAATGTGCTCATTTATTTATGTGTGTGTGTGTGTGTGTGTGTGTGTGTGTGTGTGTGTGGAAACTAATGCACTAACGACTTATGATTGGCTGTGAGTGTGCTTTAGAGAAGAACTGAGTGCTTACTATCGAAATGTGTGTGTGTGTGTGTGTGTGTGTGTGTGTGTGTCTGTGTGTGTGTGATAGCATCATGCTGTCACACATAGAGATTGAACCATTATCTGAAAGACATCCCTACGTCCCAGTGGTTAACCCTTATAATCTCAGGAAGCTTGAAAAAAAAGCGAGTGTGTAATTCTTATCACACTCATATACGTTTAATCGTCTCATTCATCTCGATCTGCTGCTTCTCTTTCGGCCAGGATTAGCCAATTTAAGCTACTTGCGCACTAAATTAACGAGAAGCAGAATCAATCCCACAGCAGCAAAAGTGCATTTCAGCTGGGGATTCAATTAATCAACAGCTGTCCATGTGTGTGTGTGTGTGTGTGTGTGTGTGTGTGTGTGTGTGTGTGTGTGTGTGTGTTTCAGAGCCAAGTGGGGCCAGAATGCATGTAAGCAATCAGCCTGAAGTGTGTTACAGTACAATACAGTACATTTTTACATTACATAAAATTACATTACAATACATTATGGTATAACTGAGTATACTAGAGCCCTTTTTAATGTTTTTAAAGGCCACACACAACCATTTAAAGTTTTTTTTTTTTTTTTTTTTTACAATGACAGCATAACAGGGCTCTTTAACTCCAATTGATATATCATGTGTCAATTCTCATTACTAATAAATAAATAAAAATAATAATAATAATTTAAAAAACAGAAGTCCGGGAATACACTTAAAACTTTTACTGTCATACTTCGGTTTCTGTTTCGCTTCAATCGGGGAAGCGGTGCCCTTATGAACTCGGCACCAGGGTCAGAAGGTTATGGGTTCGAGTCCTAGACACCAGGTTGCCCTGAGGTACTCTTGAGCAAGGTAGCATCCCCATCACTGCTCCCTGGGTGCCGGATATGGCTGCCCACTGCTTCAGTGTGTGTGGGTTAAATGCAGAGCTTGTGTTTCACAATGGCAAATAGTCACTTTCACTTTATGTTCGCACATTGGACAAAACTCGAAAAACAGAGGCCCACACAGTCAGCTCATATTGTTTCCTAATGTCTCATTTTCTTATTTGCTTGGAAACTGTGAGAACGTCCTATTTTTGCAGTGCATGAATGTGATAAATCAGAGGTTTGATTAAATAAGCCTAGTTTTTAAGGGCGGGGGAAAGCCAGGGGCAGGATACTCAGCTGTGGACCAAGAGGTTAGGGGTTGGAATCCAGCGTATCTCCAGCAGCATTTGCGCCCAAGAGCAAGTTCTTTAACCACAATATGTCCAGCGAGACTCTCCCTCTCATTAGGCAACGTATGTCAGTCTGGATAAGAGTGTCTGATGAAAACATGGGAGGTGTTGGTCTAGATACTCGTCTGTGGATCAAGAGGTAGCTGGTTCAAATCCCACTTGACCTACCACCATTGGGTTCCTGAGCAAAACCTTTAATCCCAGGCTGCTCCAGGGGGACTGTGTCCCTGTAATCAGGTAATGAAAGTCGCTCCAGATAAGAGTGTCTGCTAAATGCTGTGAATGTTAAATGTTTAAAAGGTGCCATGTATCAAACAAACCACTGTTTATGGAATTCTTTGTGCTATTTAAAATGATCATTTATTATCACATTTCATTAATTAAAATGGAAAATAAAAGGTAAAGAGGTTGTTAACTGCAGTATAAAGCTGTCTGAGTGCTTCAGCTGGAAGGCTGCAGTATTTAATGTGCAGCTACATGATTCAGGTTTATGAATCACTTGAAGGAAAAAGAAAACCTGAGCAAAAACCAGCTCAACTGAAAAGGTGATGCCCAGAACCTCCCTGCAGAACTGCAGTGGAAACAGCAGATCTAGCAACTTCAGGCACTGAATTTTTTGGTTTGAGAAACTGAAATAAAACCTTTTGATGTAAGGACATTCAGTTTAGTCCTTTGGTGGAAAGTGGACATTAAAAACCAGCTTCCTCACAACAAATAATATAGTACAAGTAAAAATATCTCTCACTCACTCCTTTTCTCAGCCGCTTGTCCTTATTAGGGACATGGGCAGTGCTGGAACCTATTCCAGCTCTCAAAGGCATGGAGACACCCTGAACAGGTCACTCATACACACTCACACCTAGGGGACATTTGAACATCTCCAAACCACCTGACATCCGGCAGGAGAAACCAACAGAGACACAGAGAGAACATGTCCATTTCACACAGAAAGGACCTGGACCGCCCCGCCTTGCGAACTGAACCGGGACCGGGACTGTGAAGTGACAGCGTGATCCACGGCGCTATAATATAAATATAGATGTGCAGAAGCAACTGAATAAACGGCTCTGCTGAGTCTCTACCTCAATCTGGCAGATACATGCATCACAGTAAAATCAATAATCAACAGATCTGAAGGTGAGAGACTGATGAGAGGATGATTCTGAGGAATCATCAGGAGTCCTACACCTGGGGTTTGTGTGATGGAGAGCTTTGGAGCAGAAGAGAAGACATTGGAGCTTTTAAGAAGAGAAAAAGGAAGTTGGACTAACCGGTCCAGTGCACGTTAGACTATCATCATCTGCTTTCTCACACTGAGCGTCACACTCCAGACACACAGAGCCGTTAGCAAACTCCCGCACATCCCTGAGAGAGTGAGTGAGAGAGAGAGAGAGAGAGAGAGAGAGAGGGAGAGAGGATCGTTAATATTCATCATGCGTTTACAGCAATATCACTGGATAATTCCCTATTTTCTTTCCTTGTATGTACAAGATTATCACCCTCCCAGATAGTGTTTGTTGGCACCTTTGCTTAAAAGAAAAAAAAAAACCAAAAAAAAACCCAAAACAAAACATAACAAAAAAATAAATAAATACATAAAAAAACAAGGGCAGGGCTGTTATTCTGTTTGTATATATTTTTGTAGTCGTGAATTTCATTTTTACATATTTTTCCATTTTCTTAGCAGCCAATGTGCAGAAGAAATCACTTTTCCCACGAGTGAAACCCAATATCAGGGGGTATCGGTGTGATCTGAGCTTCTTCCTCTGATAGGTGGAGATGGGGGTGGAGTGAAGGGGAGGTGAAACGTGTCATTACTGCTCAATATTGTTTTTCCTGGCCGGCTGGTTACACAGTCATGCAATCAAAAATGGGGTTTCAGAGGTGAGTATATTCACTCTTTAATCAAATTTGACACTTAATATGACCAGAGACATTTCCAGGTCAAAAAAGATCAGTTTTATTTCCAGGATGACCTCAAAGTTATCCTGTTGATCCCCTAATGAGTGGCCCTTATCAAGACACAAACACACACACACACACACACACACACACACACACTGAGGGCACAACTCTATGGCATTTGGCTACCCAAATCATCATTTTCAAATTTCATATTTGGTTTTGGATAACCCAGCCACTAGGGATGCACAAGCCAGTGTATTTCTTCGTGCCGGTCCCAAGCTCGGATAAATGGGGAGGGTTACGTCAGGAAGTGCATCCAGTGTAAAACTTAGCCAAATAAATAAGTTGACAACGAAACAAACTTCCATATCGGATCGGTCGAGGCCCGGGTTAATAAAAACCGCCACCAGTGCTGTTAGCCTACAGGGTGCTGGTGGAAATTGGACTACTGTTGGCCGAAGAAGAAGAGGAGGAAGGCATGTCCAGAGGGAGAAGGAGAGAAAGAAGGAGAGGAGAGTGGAAGTGAGGGTAGGGACTTTGAATGTTGGCAGCATGACTGGTAAAGGTAGAGAATTAGCTGATAAGGTGGAGAGAAGGAAGGTTGACATTTGGTGTGTGCAAGAGACTCGATGGAAGGGTAGTAAGGCCAGGTGTATTGGAGGGGGGTTTAAACTGATGTACCATGGTGTGGATAGAAGGAGGAATGGGGGAGGTGTTATCCGGAAGGAAGAGTATGTGAAGAGTGTTTTGGAGGTGAAGAGGGTGTCAGGGAGGGTGATGAGTTTGAAGCTGGAAGTTGAGGGTGTAATGATGAATGTTGTTAGTGCTTATGCTCAACAAGTTGGTTGTGAGATGGAGGAGAAAGAAGAAATCTGGAGTGAGTTAGATGAAGTGATAGAGAGTGTACCCATTGGTGCAGATTTGAATGGCCATGTTGGAGAAGGGAACAGAGGTGATGAGGAGGTGATGGGTAGGCATGGTGTCAAGGAGAGGAATGCTGAAGGTCAGATGGTTGTAGATTTTGCAAAAAGGATGGAAATGGCTGTAGTTAATACTTATTTTAAGAAGAGGGAGGAGCGCAGGGTGGAAGATCAAGTGGTGGAAGCTGAAGAAAGAGGACTGCAAGGTGGAGCTCAGGCAGGAGTTTAACACGGGCACTGGGAGGTAGTGAAGAGCTACCAGATTGCTGGGAAACAACTGCAGAAGTGATAAAGACAGACAGCTAGAAAGGTGCTTGGTGTGGCATCTGGAAGGGAGGAGGAGGATAAGGAAACCTGGTGGTGGAACTGAGAAGAACAAGGGTGTATACAAAAGAAGAAGGAGGCAAAGAAGAAGTGCAACAGTCAGAGAGATGAAGAAAGTAACCAGTTGTGTGTTTGCTGATGATACTGTGTTCTGCAGTGAGAGTAGGCAGCAGCTTGAAGAGAACCTGCAGAGGTGGAGATCTGCTCTAGAGAGGAATGAAAGTGAGTAGGTCAAATACATGAGCGTGAATGAAAGGGAGAAAAGGGCAGCGGTTAGGATGGAGGGAGTAGAGGTAACAAAGGGAGGAGTTTAAATACTTGGGATCAACAGTTCAGTGTAATGGCGAGTGTGGAAGAGAGGTGAAGAAGAGAGTGCAGGCAGGTTGGAATGGGTGGAGAAGAGTGGCTGGAGTGATTTGTGATCGGCGGGTACCAGCTAGAGTGAAAGGCAAGGTTTACAGGACAGTAGTGAGACCAGCTATGTTGTATGGGTTGGAGACGGTGGCACTGACAAAAAGACAGGAGTTGGAGCTGGAGGTGTCAGAGTTAAAGATGCTGAGATTTTCCATTGGGTGTGACGAGGATGGACAGGATTAGAAACGAGTATATTAGAGGGACAGTTCAGATTGGACTTCTTGGAGACAAGGTTAGAGAAGCATGGGTGCGTTGGTTTGGACATGTCCAGAGGAGAGACGAGGATTATATTGGGAGGAGGATGTTGAAGATGGAGCTGCCAGGAAAGAGGAGAAGAGAAAGGACAAAGAGGAGGTTCATGGACGTGGTGAGAGAGAACATGCAGGTGGCTGGTTTGAAGCAGGAAGATGCAGAGGACTGTAAGAAATGGAGACAGTTGATCTGCTGTGGCGACCCCTAAACGGGAGCAGCCGAAAGAAAAAGATGACGACTTTGGTTCTAATTTCACATTCAGGTTTTTCTTAAATGTAATGAATTTCTCTTAACCTATTTTTTCTTATCTGCTTTTATTGCCCTAATCCTTACATTTTTTTTTTTTTTTTTTTTTTAACCAGAAAGAAGTTTTGTACAAGGGCTCTTATGCAAAAATAAAAGTTACTTTTTTATGTTTTAGTTACTTTTTGTTATATTTCAACATTAGGAGCTATTTTTTTATTTTCACACAGTAAAAAAAACCTAAAGAAAAATATAGGATAAAATTAGGGGTTTGACTGCTTATCACCATAAGACATAAGATATTTATCATGGATACTAATCACAGAGCAGTTTATTCATAATGTATTTTATAATGTATTATTAATTTATGACAATGTATAATTTATTAGATGAATATTTATATATAATCTTATTAAGACGTGATTTAAGGGGGCAGAGGTGGCCTTGTGTTTAGGGACTAGGCCCCAGGGTCAGAAGGTCATGGGATCGAGTAGGTCTCCCTGAGGGACTTAAACTGCTTTTAAAATATAATGACATAATAGATATGTCCAATATTAATATGGCCAATAGTATCCAGACACCCTTGCTACATGAATTCATTGCTCACACAGATGTTCAGTTGAGCATCTGCTATAATAATCTCCGTATTAAAGCATTGCGTTGCTCAGGAGCAGCTGCGCATGGGCCTTAGGTTATATGCCCCAAGCTCAGCAATGAACTGAAGAGTATGAAGCCTCCTCACTGGGCTCCAGAACAGAGGAAGTTTGTAGTCAAGAGTGATAGAGCTGTATCCAAAAGCTTTGGGCTGGGTTGGAGTTGTGTTTTTGAATTAATCATCTGTACCTGACCTCACTATTGCTCATTTCCAGTATAAAGCCTTCCAACAAGAGTAGGAGCTGCAAAGACCCCTTTTTATACTCTTGAATTGAGAAAAAACTCACAAATCCATGTCAAACAAAGCTTTGGCACCATTTTTGGGGTTGGTTTTTCCCCGATTTACATTTACGGCATTTAGCAGACGGTCCCGTCCTGATCCTGATCACAGGGACAGTCCCCCTGGATAAACTTGGGGTAAAGGTACTCAGGAACCCAGTGGTGATAGTGCTGGAGGTAGGATTTGAACCTTCAACCTCTTGGTTCATAGCTGAGTATCCTAACACTAGACCACCACCACCCCCAGTTAAAGTTATCTTCTGAAAAACAGAACAAGGACACAGCACAGACACACTTATCCACTGGATACCACAGCCACTCCCAACTGGCTCTTTAAATCCAGTTACTGCTCACCACAAACACACCAGCATCCTGCTTTCACTACAATCCATCAATTTCAATCAGAAAAGCCACAGACAGTGCAAAATCCCACAATCCCTCAGTGCACAGCGCTTCCTGTGCGTCCTAAAACAAGCTAATAAATCCCATTCTGTGCCCCGAGAGCAAAAGCACTGTAACTTTAGGCTGTAATGTCCATTTGTCTGAGAAACAGGGAGAAGTCTGGCACCGCTATGCTTCTGAAGAGAGGAAAAAAAATATATAAGAGGAGGAGACGAGACAGAATGAAAACCCAGCTGAAAGAATAGGAAGTGAACGACTGGCATGTGGTTCAGTCACTTTCTATTAAGTCTCCATGGGGGGGTGCAAATGAAATAAGATTTAATTATTCTTTATCAGGGAAGCCCAAAGGCGGTTGGCAGGCCCTGATGGAAGGGCTGGATGGACCATGTTATCATTTAGAGCCTTTATTCTTCTCCCCATGCAGAGAGGGATGTCAAAAGCTCCGTAGGGTTATGGTGCTTTAGTCCTCTCTCTTCTAGCCTGAACACTTCATGAAGCAGCAGGCAGCTTCTCAAAACCCCGAGACACACTTTTATTTTTCTAACACACCGCAAAGCATAAAAAAATTGAAGTGAACTCTCTAAAGTGAGAATGTCCAACGGGACTGATCCCTTTATTGGGATCCCCTCCAGTAAAGTGAAAGTGACTATTTGTTATAGGGAAACACAGCTCACATTAAACGCTTTCTCTGCATTTGATCCACACACACTGTGCTGCAGGGGGCAGACATGTCCAGAAGCCAGGGAGCAGTGATGGGGATGGTACCTTGCTCACCGGTTCCTTAAGGTAACCTACTGAACTGGAATTCCAACCCATAATCTTCCTATCCTGTGGCCTAGTCCCTAAACACCAGGCCACCACTGCCCCGGTTTAGCATCAACTTGTGTAGCCTGTGTGTTGATGGCCAGTGTAGGATATCCTCAAATCCTTCTCACACACACACACACACACACACACACACACACAAACAAAAAAGAAAAGCACCAATGGCCACTCTTACCACCATCTACCATGGCTTACCAACTAAATAACCTCTGTCTCACAGCTGGATGTAGAGGAGAGATAAAAAACTGAGCAGCAAAAGAGGTTCAGGTGTAATTGAACAGTTGACTATAAGGTAAGGTTCTGTGCAAATGTTTTCAGCCCCTAATTTCTTTATAATTTGGTAGGAAATTGATAAATTAATGGGAATAAATGTTTTACTGTAAAGTGCCTAAAGATTCATGATTCTAGATAAAGGGGTTCCACTCAGCGTTCAGCACCAGCAATAAACAAATCACCTGATCACCTGGGATCATCTGCACCTGTTTCTTCACTGCTTCATGTCTTAAGTTAGACGCTTTGTTCTGTTTGAAGGTTCAGACGTAGATTACTGTGTGGATTAACCAACACAAAACTATCAAACTGCTCAGGAACAGAGACTGGACTGAAAATGAGAGACAACAACACTGTCCTTCAGGAAGATCTGGAGAACTGTTCCTCAACAAGACATTAAAAACAAGTCTGGCTCTTTAGAAGCAAAACGTTAAGGAATGAAGGGGGGCTCAAGACTCTACACAGAAGTGTAAATCAGGTTCAAATATTTATTGGAAATACAGTGGAAGGATGGTGAATGTGAATTAGGTCGAGACAAACAAACACACACACACACACACACACACACACACACACACACACACACACACACACACACACACACACACACAAACATCTCCCTTTGATCTCAGCATGCAGCATGCTCGGTGGGAGAGGTGAGAGAAGGCAAGAACTTGGGACGTCCCAATCTGATCTAAACCATTTCAGTTAATGTTTTAGAATTCTAATCCCCTTCTGATCCATGGTCATAGCCTGTATTTATATTATGTAATTATATTTGTGCACCTTATTATTACTATTATGTGATTTTATTGATCAACAGCATTGGCAATTCCTTTTTACATGGAAATTTTCCAACCTCTCATTTACTTACATTATATAATTGAGCACTTTATCCTGCTTTAACACTCATATTCGTAAATGGAGCTGGTTGAAAAACACTAGAATGTTATTTTAAGGAACAATATTCTGTAATTACAATTGTTTATTAAGTAACCAGTGGATAATTAATGTGTAACAAATGTTAATTTGCTTAACATCACAGGTCTCTTAATCTCATGATAGTTTCTCCACAACCTTTTTTGGCCACTTTAGCTGTTTAAATTAAAGGCGACAGGTTCATTTGGCACAAGACGCTCATGACTGGTGTAGACAATTGGAATTCTAAAACGATAATAAAATTTAAAACTTTACCCAGGGTGCATTTTGGTTTTGTTGTCCTGAAGTGAAATAGGATCTACAGGAAGTGATGTTTTTATGGGTTAAAGTAAATGGCCAATTTTAATGGACAATTGGGCAACTATGACTCTGGATCTAAGATTCTTGACTCGTGATCGGGACATCCCGAGATGCACCAGTGATCCAGTGGGATTGGAAAGCTGCCTGTGCCGTACCTCTCCACACCTGCCTCCCGTTTCTCCAGCACGTATGGTCTGGTGAGCTGCTTGGGCATTGAGCCAGGCATTCTGCAAGGCAAAAGAGTCGGGATACACACATGTACACACACGTGCGAATGCTTTGAGGGTTTGCTGCAGATGGCCTCTGCCACTCTTGGGCTTCTGATTACCATCAATCAGTGTGAGAGCACGGCTAAAAGATCTTGCTTCATTCATTCACACACAGTCCTGACAAATGGCCTCAGGTAATGGATGCACATGTTTTGATTAAACTCTTCTAATGACAGATGTAATTACAGACTTTTCAGACAGAAGATATCTAGAAAACAGACATTTTCATCCTTGGAGAACAAAGAGAAAAGAATATTTATGTCTCCCTCTACGCTTAGGGTTGAAAAGTTTTAGAAAGGTCTTTTTTCTGGTGTAAATAGCCTAAAATATTCTGCAGATTGTGAAGCGAGATTCTAAAAGTTCTCCAAAAGTATATATTCTTTAGAAAACTGCTGTTTTTTTAAACTTCAAAGCATCCCTTCACTCCCTTGACAGAAGAAGCATTTCAATACAAACTTCCTAAAAAAGAAAAACAATGGATTTTTCTGTAGGAAGCTGTTGAACAGTGGACAACCCTTTTCCTGGAGATCTAGCTTCCTGAGGAGTCTAGTTCCAACCACAGTCCATCTTTGTAACTTCCTCCGATGCTCTTGATTTTTAATGCAGCTGTAGATGAAGGAGGGAACTAAACTTAGCAGAAAAGAAAATGAAATGTGGTTTTCTAAAGAAGAAAGAGCTGCAGTTGTTCTGAAATGCAATGCAAGATGCAAAGATCATTCAGCATTTGATAGGAAATCCCAAAATAAAAGAAACTTTGGTAGAAACGGGTTGAAATGTTTACGGCACAAAAATTGTCATAACCTGCACTTAACTTTAGAATATTAACAGTAATTTTAACGATGGAAAAAAAGCAGTGAATATAATAAAAATGACTTTTCTTGCACTATTTTGCCTTAAAGAAAATACTCTCTTTGTACTTTTGCACCAGGAATAAAATAAAATTTTAAAAAGTTAAAGGCCACAACCTTCACAAAAAAAGTAAATGAAGGTCTCAGGCATCGGGCAGCCAGTCCCTAACAATTTCATATAATAATTTTCTGGGACGTGTCTTTTAGGTGCATTAGATATCTGGTAACTATCAGCACCACGTGAACAAGTCTGACTCAGTCTCTAGGATGGAACATTTCATGTCAGACCTGTCAGGATTGTTTTTTTTTTTGTTTTTTTTTTTCCATTTTAACAGCATAATTGTGTAAATGGTTGGATGAAATGGATGAAAAAAAAAGGATTCTTCCAAGGGTCCTTCTTATATTTTATGTGAAGGTTCTTTAGATGAACAAAATGCAAAATTGGTGATGCAGAATTGATATTTTTTTTGAGTGGATAAACCATAGGATTGCACGAAAAGTCATCTACTTTAATGAGCTTATCTGCACAGAAATGCAGTGAAAAAGCTCCTCCAGCACGAGAAAAAGATCTACTAAATTTCTGGCAGGCAATTTAAGCAAAGACCTTAAAGACGGATTATTATCCATCTATGGACAATAGACCTAAAACTCAGCATTCAGTATTAGTCTTTATACCAACTGATGCCTTCTAGTTATATTGAAATAAGAGCAGAAGAGAAGAGAGCAGAAGAGAAGAGAGAGGAAGAGAACAGAGCAGAAGGAATAAGAAGAGATAAAAGCAGAAGAAAAGAGAACAGAAGAGAAGGTACAAGCAGAAGAGAAGAGATTAGAGCAGAAGAGTAGAGAAGATATTATGGTTTAAATCAAAACTGGCTTTTATTCCAACTGCTGCCTGTTGGAATAAGCCATTATAAAGGTCTGTGCAGGTTTATATCATTTACCCAGAAGGACAAAATCCCTCCACTGTCCATCAGTAAAGTGCTTCACAGTTCAGTGTTAAACATTTCAAAATATTTTAAATAATTTGCCTGTTGACTCCTGTGACACCGACTATCCATCTTTACTGTTTCCTAGAGTTTTTAGCAGAAGAGCTCTGTTCTTGCAGCACATTTTGTCTTCGTTTATTAACACCCTTATCTCTTCATCACCTGCAGACTTGCAGTTTTATGTCCAGAGTCTGCTGACGGCTCCATTAATTCACTGCGCGTTTTAAACCGCATGTACATCATGCGGTAAGGTGGGCAGATTAGCCACAGCCTTAGTAAACAGAGTTCATTTCAGCAGCGAATAATGCAGCCACAGCCTAACGACACCTACATACATACTGGCCCTGAGTGTGTTTGCACATCATGAATTTCACAGCGGCTCTCACTATATCACCAGTAAAGTAAATCAGAGCCTGAATGGGAGGACCAGACGGATCTGGCTAGCTCCCAGCTTCCACATCATTCAGGGACATTTCTCACTGGTGGCTTGGTCTCAAGTAGGATCTGTGTCCAAGCCTGCTGCTTCATTCACACACTGTAATTTATTTCTGAGCCATGCCAAGCACACATTCCATTATTGCCACCGAATACAGACGACACACCGCTGCGAGGCTTTTGTTGTTGTTTGTAAAAAAGGATCGTCTGAGAGATGAGTGTCTGCTGCCGATCCCCTGAGGCTGGGTCTAACTCCAGCCTGAGCAAGACATGAATATGAACACGAATATACATATCCAGAGGCAAACTCCATTTAAATGACTTTACAGCACAAAGATAAACCTGTCAGGACACAGCAAGGTTAAACAATTCATATACATAGTAAAACACACCACTCAGTATAGTGGGAAAATTATATATGGTGCAGTGAGGAAAGCAGGAAAAGTCTGGGAGAGAAGAGGAAAAGAAAAGAGGTGAGAAGTGAATATAAAATGAGCAGAGGTGTAGAGAAGAAAACAAGATAGAAGTGTCAAAAAGATATGAGCTGACGATAAGAGAAGAGAAAATATAAGAGCAAAAGATGTAAAATCAGAAGAGAAGAAAAGAAAAGAGAAGCAAGGGTGTGAGATAGAAGATAGAAGAGCAGAAGAGAAGAGCTCACCCATGATGAAGGTTACAGGACTCCACGCAGGTCCGTCCGCGGCTGAAAAATCTGCAGAACAGGCACTGGTCCGGCCCTGGACCCCAGCACCCAGCGTCCGAACACAGCGGGTCACAGAACATCCTCTCCATGACTTAAACAAACACACACACACACACACACACACACACCCTTTAGCACATAGCAACTGTCCAATAGAAATCACACTATCAAGAATAAACTAATATAGTATAAGAATATAAGAATATAGCTCTTTTAGGTTATTTTAGTCTGGCCACTTTATCAGAAACCTCAAACAGCTCAGAGTTGTTCAACTTTAGAGACCCACATCCTCCACATCCGGCCACCCTTCATCACTCGTCAATTTCTGACCACAGAGTCTCTCTTGGCTGGATATTTTTGGGTGGTGGACCACTTTCACCCTAATAGTGACATCGATGTGTGTAAAACCGCACACTGCAACACGCACACACACAATCCGAACAGTGTCTGTGCTGAGAATGGCCCCTGAGAATTGTGCGGCATGGGCTTCGGTCTGTAATTGTGCATCTTCATAGTTAGTTTGTGCACAAGTGGTCACATTGCATGTTTTAGTGATTATTTTATATAAAAACATTTGTAAATCAATTTAATTTGTATTTAATTACTTAAGTTTTTATACATACTGAAGACAAATTTTATAAAGTGTGATCTGGGCATATATTATGGCAAGAGATATTTTTGTTTGTTTCCTTCCCATA
This sequence comes from Hepsetus odoe, assembly GCA_017165825.1. Taxonomy (NCBI): domain Eukaryota; kingdom Metazoa; phylum Chordata; class Actinopteri; order Characiformes; family Hepsetidae; genus Hepsetus; species Hepsetus odoe. The sequence goes on from CM029369.1 coordinate 5,054,345, forward strand.
TGCAAAAACAAAGAAAATGCACAGAAAGTGTTTGCAATTGTAAAAAAAAAAATAATAATCTCCCTGTATTTTATTTAATATTAATAATGTCATAGTTACAAAAAAAAAAAAAAAAATTTGTTAAAAGGTAAAAGGTAGAAACACCAGATATTGATCTGATTTAGATTTTTCTTATATATATATATATATATATATATACACACATTTTAAAGGGACTATTAAAAAATTATATATATATATATATACACACACACACAGTACTGTGCAAAAGTTTTTGGCAGATGTGGAAAAAATGCTGTAAACAAAGAACGCTTTCAGAAATGGAAGTGTTGATCATTTATTTTCATCGATCAACAAAATGCAGTAAATGAACAGAAGAGAATCTAAATCAAATCAATATTTGGTGTGACCACCCTTTGCCTTCAAAACAGCATCAATTCTTCTAGGTACACTTGCAGTTTTTGAAGGAACTCAGCCGGTAGGTCGTTCCAAACATCTTGGAGAACTGAGCACAGATCTTCTGTGGATGTAGCTTCCTCACATCCTTCTGTCTCTTCATGTGATCCAGACACACTGGATGATGTGGAGATCAGGGCTCTGTGGGGCCAGAAGAACTGATGCTGGTTTGAAGGAAAAAGGTCTTCTTCTTTTTTATGTATAGGAACGTGAACGGTACAGACAGACTGGATGCGAGTGTTCATCTTCCTCATAAACACTGTTCTCCAGTGCGCTACTGAAACCTTTTCATTCCCATCACTTACAGGGACATTTTCTGCAGCAGGTAGAGGAGTAATTTCTGATCCCACCTCGAGGTGCCAGCAGGAATTAGATGGAAACGTTGGATCTTTTGTCATCATTTGACTGAGTTAAGTGTACACCATCTGGGCTGGCCAATCCAGCTGCATTCGTGCATATTTTACTGTTACTGAGAGCTGATATGGTCTGATGGTACGTCTGAATGAGAAATGCTGCCGTGTGTGTGTGTGTGTGTGTGTGTGTGTGTGTGTATGTGACTGAGAAGGGACAGACTGGTCCAGACAGAGACCCCATAGAGAAAGAATACAGCAGCAGCTGTGAGAGTGTGTTAAAATACTGCTGACGCTTTTGAGACATGACTCACACACACACACACACACACACACACACACACACACCAAGAAGACACCTGCAAAACTCTCCAACAATGGACCTGAGGAGATCCTGCAATGAGAAAATAATGACTTCAGGGTGTTGGAGTCTCTCACTTTCAAATTCACAGCAAACCATGTCAGAAGTAGTTTCAACAAGTTTCTGCACCCTTTAATCTCACGTTCAGTTTTTATTTCTGCACCTAAAGAAGTCTGATGTTCTCCCCACCGCTGGTGCCCACATTCCTGAGACATTAACCCTCAGCAAGGAGGGGTTTTCACCAACATGGCAACACTTCACCTCAAGTTCTGCTCAGCTGGCTGAAGAAGACTGCACTGAAAGACCAAGGCTGCAGGGGAGACCTTGTCCGGGATGTCCCACTGATATCTAAACACTAGTACAACACTAGTCGTGTAAATCTGATATCATAACCTGTGTTAAAGGGAAGGCTTCCCATCAGGTCTGCACAGATTTTTAATAATTTAACAATAACCTAATGATTAATTTTTCACATTAGAGTTTAAAAAAAGCATGTAACAGCAGTCTTTTAGAGAGCAGTTGCCGAGGTGTTTTGGCGAATTACTGAAGGTTGTGGGTTTGAGTTCTGAACCGGTGGGCTGCCCTGAGCAAGGTGTGTTCCCCATCACTGCTCCCCAGGGATAAAGCCACCCCCTGCTGCACAGAGAGAAGAACTTAAACACAACCTCTATAGTGAAAGTAGGGAAGGGTGGAGGGGAGGCCAAAGAGACCGTAACACAAACACGTAGTACAGTAAACAAACATTAGTGAGCTGGATTAGCATTGGAAGCTAACTGCTAACTCAAACACCAAGGTAGTTTTTAACAAAACACAAAAGACAGGTCAAAACGCCAGCAATAAGATATAAGAGCGTGAACCATGAGAGACTGGAACACGACGTCTAGAGTTTTACAAAACACAGTAAACAAGCGTTAGCGGGGCATGTTAGCATCGGAGGCTAACCGCTAACACAGACCCATTAGAGGACCTACAATCACTTGGACAAGTCAAATAATCACAAGTGAGTTTTACATGAGAGCCTACAAAACGGGGGAATCGTCTGAAAACTGCAGCTTCAGGAGGAAACGCCACGAACTCTTAAAGCTGAATGAGTGAACTCAACACGCCCGCAAAACGGTGTCACGGCCTCTATATTCCCTCCTGCTACAGGCGTTCCACCAATGGTTCTGCTTACCTGATAATTAATGCAGGAGGGCCTTCATCAAGGAGGGCTCACAACATCATCAAGTTCAATGATTCATCAAGCATTTTTTTCTTCTGAGGCTGCATTTCATAATGTAATTTTGAATTATGGGGCAACTGACTGTTTTTATTTGGTAAAGTGAAAGTGACTATGCATCATTGCGAGTGCACAGCACACAGTAAACCACAACGCAATTACGCCTCTGCATTTTACCCACACTCACACATGTGCAGCAGGGTGCAGCTCTTGAAAGTGCCTGGGGAGCAGTGATGTGGACGGTACCTTGCTCAAGGGTATCTCAGGGAAACCTAGGTGGTCTAGTGGTAGGGTACTTGCCTGCAGACCTCTGGATCCAGAGGTCCCAGGTTCGAATCCCATCTCTAGCACTACCACCACTGGGTAAGATCCTTATGAGTTGTTCCAGGGGACGTGTAATTAGGACGTGGAAGTTGCTCTGGATAAGAGCGTCTGCTAAATGCCGTAAATGTAAAGGTCTGGGATTCAAACCCATGACCTTCTGATCCTGGGGCCAACTCCCTAACCACTAGGCCACCACTGCCTGACATCTAAGTCACACTGCAAAATCTAAATTACCTGCTGATGGAGCAACTTGTCATAAAGCCACTGATTAAATGCTTGTAAGTCTGTACTGAAATAATAAATGAAAAACTAATGAATACTGGAAGTCTTGCCTGAAATTATGTTTTCATTTGGCATAATGCATAACATTATGAACTACTGATGACATGATACATTAGAAAGCACTATTTCTGCTGGGGACACGGCTTCATTTACTACCACGGTAAAGAGTTAGGAGTTGATACAAAGACCTCTCTCTCGTTTGCATCATAATCCTTAATTGATGTGGATTTTTTGGGTGGTGAAACTATATTTACATTAAAATATGACTCTGAGAGCAATAGAGGAGAGACAAAGAAAGGGATGGGGTGTCTGTTCCAGCTTCCTGTACGGCTTCAATGTTGAGAGTCTTGCTTCATCAGGGCTGCTGAAATCAGAAGACGAGTGGCACTGAGGGACTGGTTCAGCAATACTGCAAGGCAGATGGATCAAAAAAGCTGGCAACATCAAATCTCAGATACTTTGGGTGTATGGGGATGTGCTGATGTCAACCAGATCAGTCTGCAGGGAGATGGAGAAGTGCTGGATGGATCCTGAAATTGAGAGATACTGAGAGATCACTGTTTTTCACCCATGTAGTGGAAGAAAAAAAAAAAAAGTAGGAAAAACTTCTTCAGGTAGTGGTAAATATCATTCAGGGCTGTAGGAGATGTGGAGAAGGGACTGTGTGTGTGTGTGTGTGTGTGTGTTCCCGATGGTTGATTATAGCTTCTCCCACCAGAGGAAACCTCTGAAATGTCAAAAAACTGTTGCAGGTGTTCCCTGCAATTAATTGCGCTCAATAGTTCAGGGTATGACTCGACATTTGCGGCGGGCAGGTAATTGGATTGTTGGTGATGGAATAAATGAGTGGGCTTTGTTAGCTGGAGGCCACTTTTCACTTTTCAAATCAAAAACACCTCACTAAAGCCTGCATCACGTCCGAGTGTCCTCGTTCGCCCCAAGAACTTTCACAAGCCTGCCGCCTCGCGTGGTGGTTGTGCTGAGATAAAGCTGCAGCTTTCTTGGTTTCAAAAAATGAAAGGATACAAAATATGGCCCTTAAATGGAATAAAAGCACCTTTTTTTTTTATTTTTATAAAAGCTGACTTGTTCACTCACTAACAATAATGAATATCCAGTTTATTTCCATAGAAACATATTCTATCAATGCCCCTGAAGCACAGAACTGCAAGTTTAACTGAAAATTGCACTTCCTTCCCTTCTGAGCATAAGACCCATGATCAATGTGCTGCATTAGTTCATTTATTGCTCGCTTATATTGTGGAAATGATTCATTTTGTTGCTCAACAGCGCACAGCCTGGAGGCAGCACACAGGCCTCAGAACACAACTGCCTGAGGTTAAGTCCCTTTTGCAAGTGGGTCATGTGACATTTCCAGTCTTCTGGTTCTCAACAGAGTCATCAACCATCCACCCTGTCAGTTTGGGCATCAACCCAGCCTGTCTCTTTCTGTAGGCCTGCCAGGTGAGCAGAAGAATATGATTGGCTCCTTACACTTCTTCTCAGTGCACCTCATTGGGCCTAGTGAGAGGCTAAAGTAAGGGAATTCAACTCCAGACCTCAAATTCTGCTCCTAGTCTTGGTCTTTGTAATCACTGGTCCTTAATAGAGATCATAAACCAAGGTTTCTCAGCTGCAATCGCTGCTTCATCGCCCGATTCCAGAGGAGACCAGCAGGAGCAGGTGATGTGGCAAAAAATTTCATCTTCATACTTTATAAAATAAAGCTTGATACATCAAAATATTTCCTTTTCTGACAACTGATCATTTGAAATGGAAAAGGAAGAAGAAGTATTGCCACAAAACACAAATACTGTGTTTTCCATCAACCCTTTCCCACAATGCAGTGCACTGAACCCAGTAAAACTAGCTAATTGGAAGCCTCTCTGCTGGACCCTGCAGCACGTTCCTACACTGGTTCCAGCACTGACAATATCACAACAAACACAGAAAAGAATGTTTTGACGTAATTATGCTAAGGATGATAAAGCCCTCCCTGCTGTAACACACAAAGATCTTAAAGTAGGTCAGGAACGGGGCCTTCTACAGAAATATGGGGCTACTGTTCAGAATTGGTTTTGATTTCAGGGTCCAGAGTAAATACCTCTGACCAAGAAAGTCCTCCATCCTTCCTGTCCTGAGCTCCATGTTGTAACTGACTGGACACTCCCTTTGAGACAGGGTGACTCTCTGCAATCCTCTGGCCTCCTTGACTACATTCCAGCCCCTCCAGCTGTGAAGGAAGTGACACTCTGTGGGCTCCTGCTAGGCCCAGTGAGGTGCACTGATCCGGAGAAAAAGAGGGCAAGGAGCCACTAACCTCCCCCCGTGTGTCCCCACTGACTGCTGGCTCAGGAGAAATCACAGACCCCGCTCAGGACCACAGCAGGGGACGAAGGACATGAGGTGTGAATATGTATGTGTCTTGAACAACAATTCAGAAGTTGGGAACCATTTACCATTTTAAAATCTGTTGTGATGAGACAACAGGAACATTTTAAAGTATTATTTTTGCATTGAAATTATAAATAGGTTGCTATAGCAACTGACATTTAACCATTTTGTAAAATTATATTTTAAATTATATTTGGATATATCATTTAATTAATTTACTTCAATTTATTGTCCCAGCTTCTTACAGTATTTACCAATATTCCAACATCACATTATTATTAAAAATAATAATTTTAAGTTTAAGTTTGAATGTGGATTCCAAACAAAGGAATAGTAACACGTGTGTGTGTGTGTGTGTGTGTGTGTGTGTGTGTGTGTGTGTGTGATTGAGAGAGAGACATAAGCCCTAGAGGCTTTAGCTGTGATTGACAGCTTAAAAAGCAAAGTGACTTAAAGCCCCTCGTAGTTGAGTTAAATGAAGACATTGAATCCTTTGCGTCCACAGTGAACATCTGCGGTTCTTCTGCAACAGGACAATTAAGAAAAAACCCTGTTTAATTCAATGTCCTGAAGCATTCATTCACACCTTTACAGAAGTGTAGCTGAAGGCTTAAAGAACCCTGACTGAACTGGACGTCCTACACAAAACTTTGCATGTTCCATGTTAATATTTGGAACATGCAGAGAAACCTGCAGATAAATATCTGCTGAATCTGAATGCCAGGTCAACAACTTGAACTCTTTGCCATGTTCCTCAAGCCAATAACATGTCAAAGTATCATCCGCATGAAGACCAGGACCTGAGGATTCCCAGTAGATCATTCTCCAGAGCATCACAATGCCTGTACCTTCATTGTCAGTCATACATGATTAAGTTCTGATGGTTACAAATCCAAATACTCTGTTGACATTATATATATAATATATATATATTTATTTATTTATTGATTATCTTAATGCAGCTAAAGGTTTGCTCCAAACATCATCTTATCTTCTCTCTTATCTTACCTCATTTCATCTTATATATTTTCATCTCATCTTGTCTCATGGTCTCATGTTATCTCATCTCATCAAATGTCTCAACATAGGTGATCTGACCAGTCTGTGATAATACTGTCCACTACCAAGCTTTTCTGACATCTTTCTATCAAAGCCAGCATTTGTTTTCCAGCTATTTCTGCTGCAGTAGGCCTTCTGAGGAATGAGGTCTGAGATCTTTTCTTCTGAGATGCATCAATGAGCCTTGGACAGCCATGAATTTATGGCAAATTCACAGGCTGCAGTTCCTTGGACCACTTTTGGAAGATACTCACTACCGCATTCAAGGATTACCCCACAAGACCTGCTGTTTTGGAAATGACCCAGTGGTTAAAACAATTTTGATAGTTTCAAAGTCCCTCAGATCCTCCTGTTTGCCCATTGTTTTCCTTCTTCCATTCACATCAACTTTAAGAAGTAATTGTTCTGTTGCTGTGTGATATCCCAGCCTTTGTCAGGTGCCACTGTAATAAGATAATCACTGCACTTCACTTGTCAGTGTTGAGGCTGATCATCTGTATATCTGGATATTTAATATAAGAAGAGTGAGTAGGTGTCTCTAAACTTGGGTGCTGTGGATGAAAACAATGTTCATGCACTCACTGCACTCTTTAGGGTCTCTGTTGTTGCGGATCAGGGCTTTCTGTGTGGGGGTGCGGAACAG